>RCFS01000029.1:0-537856 GCA_004296355.1 Lepiota venenata
GGTGAATGACGTTTCGTAGGGGAATGAGAATGGGATTGCTGAGATGAATAGGATTGTAATGTCGAATGGAAATCCGTGGGCGAATAGGATTCTATGGGAGAAGGGGGACCCGCGGGCGAATAGGGTCGTACTGGCGAACTTGACTGAGGTACGCGCGAACGCGACTGCGGTTGTGCCGGGCGTTCTTCTGGATCGGTGGGCTCCGGAGAAACGCGAGGAGAGGGCGTTGGCATAGAGTACGGAGGCGAAGGAAGCTGGGCGGGAGATTCTATCAAAATATCAACATAAGATAGCTCCAAATCCTAAGAAGGTACTTACCTTGACCACTGCCCAGTCTTTGGGAAGCAGCTTTAGGCGTCCCTACCTGGCCTTTTTCCTTTCCAGCTAAGCCCCAAGAAATAATCTTTTAGATTACAAAATAGCACCGTCTTCAAAAATCCTATCTACCTCTGGCTTTTCCTTTCCCTGCAAAAATTGGTCAGATAAGATCAAAGAACTAAGATAGAAACGTCGCTTACCTTTATCATCCTTCCTTTTCTTCGCAACCTCTTCTTCCGCATCCAATTGCCTTTTCTTCCCTTTTCCTGTTTGGAGATCAGCCAAGTCCCGAAGCCGGAATAAAACAATCGTACCTTTTCTTTTCTCCGGCGCCGGTTCTTGTTCTTCCTCTGGGGCCGGATCCGGTTCCTGCAGATGCTCCGGCCCCAGCCCTCGCGAAATATCGCCCGGCCAATCCAGGGGCAGGTCTTCAAAACGCCCGAGGAAAGGCCAATCATTGTCCACTTGGGCGGCCCGGTTAGCGAAACAAAAATAGAAATAGATCAAATACTTACTTTGATATTTTAGCCATATGTGCCCGGGCCAAGAAAGCCAAGAAGGCCGAAAATACTCTTCTTGCTCTGCCGGGGTCTTGGCTCGCGAGTTGGTAGAACGAGGCATGGTAGCGGTAAGAGGTCAAGAGCAAGTCGGTCGAAAAGGCTTTAATGAATATCTGGTCACGTGACCATGATTAATAATATTAATATTTAGATTATATAATATTAATATTAATATTTTCGATTATATAATATTAATATTAATATTTTCGATTATATAATATTAATATTTTTGATTATATAATATTATTATTATTTTAATTACATCAGTTTGACCTGCCCTAAAGTAACCGGCGAGGCAGAGAGGAACAAAGGATTGGCTTAATCCCCCTCTGTCTAAGTCCCTTGCTCCTATTCGGAGCGAAGGGAGCGGCCGAAGCCAGAGAAATAAAAATAAAAGGTTTAAAAATGTCAAACTCCGGAGTAGACTGCGCCGTGGCAGCGCTAGAAAGGTGTAAAAAGCCCCCAGAACCCAATGTGTGATGTGTAAAAAGAGCCCCCAGTACCCGAAAAAAAAACAAAGATAGTCTGAAAAAAAAAAACAATCAGCAATGCGCGGCGGAAGTGAACCACGTACTTTGTATATGTCCTCTAGAGTACAACCTTTCCCACTGTACACATGGGAAAGGTTGCACCCTAGCACGACGCCCGCGGTGGCCCGAAGAGAAGATGGTGGTTAAGAAGAAAGAGGTGCGAGCGCCCGGTCTCAAGTTATATAAGCCATGGGAGTCATGTGATACTCATGTGACTTACACGGTCACATGAGTATCACATGCCATTATGCGGCAGGCTAAGTAGCGCTACGTATACAAACGGTCACTGTACAGATGCACAAGGGCATTGTGTCACCGTACAAATGACCGTACAAGTAACCGTACAAGTGACCGTACAATGCCCCTGTACGGTCATATGTACGGTCGCTACAAAGCCCTTGTACGGTCATTTGTACGGTCACCGTACAGGTCACCGTACAAGGGCATGTGACCGTACAAGGGCTCTGCACGGTCACGTGCACCTGTATGGTCACCGTACAAGGGCATGTGACCGTACAGAGGCACAAGTGACCCTACAAGGCCCACGTTACAAGAGCATGTGACCGTACAAGTAACCGTACAATGCCCCTGTACGGTCGTATGTACGGTTGCTACAAAGCCCTTGTACGGTCATTTTGTACGGTCACCGTACAGATCACCGTACAAGGGCATGTGACCGTACAAGGGCTCTGCACGGTCACGTGCACCTGTATGGTCACCGTACAAGGGCATGTGACCGTACAGAGGCACAAGTGACCCTACAAGGCCCACGTTACAAGAGCATGTGACCGTACAAGTAACCGTACAATGCCCCTGTACGGTCGTATGTACGGTTGCTACAAAGCCCTTGTACGGTCATTTGTACGGTCACCGTACAAGTAACCGTACAAGGTGACCATATAATGCCCCTGTACGGTCACCGTACAAGGTCATTGTACGGTCAACGTACAACCATACAACCGTACAAAACAGCCGTACGGTCTCACAACAAGTCATTTTTTATATTATTTGCCCCTTGCTTGTATCTCTGATTTCTATTTTTGGCCTGATTGATTGATCAATTGGCCCATTGATCTTGATTGTATCCCTCCTTCCCCCCAAACCACCATGAAGGATTACTACGTCGTCTGCCCCCACTCCTGCCCACACAAAAACCGAGAGATCATTTTTTGGAACAGGGGTAGCGCCTTCGTGACCATTTAAAGTCTGCCCACCCCGACTGCGACGACAACTGCTATTACAAACGCCATAAAATGTCGATCCACTCCTCCCCTCAGCCGCCTCAAGATCACCATTGGAGAGACCACGCCGACTCCGTCTGGGTGCGAGCAAAAAAAGATGATACGCGGCAAAGGTACATTCCGGGTAGATTTCTCACGCAGCACGAAAACATCAAAGAATATCGCCTCCTCATGAAGAAATTGGGGAGGGAGTCCTCCGTCGCATCGTATGTCCTTTCTCCCAATGAATAGATACATTTTTTACTCCTTACTAAAAGGTTTGCCGCCTTCAACGGAAGACGGGGTAGAGGTAGAGGCAGAAGACGAAGACGAAGATAACAAAAATGATTTCGAGTCCTATTTATCATCAACCCTCTATTCCAGTCTTCCGAGGCTCCAAAACACTCCAGCCTTCCAATCTTCCGTGGCAATTTGCCTGGTGGAAGATTCAATTAAGTTTACTTGTGCTAAAGACGCAGAGAAGAAGGATTCTTGGATGCTCCCTTGCACTGATATTCCCAAGGACTGGTTCAAAATATTTCACAACCATTTTCCCCGCCTCGTTTTCCCCGCCACTTCCTCCCGCGGCGCTCTATACTGGGAGTGGGTACGTACCTCATATTCTCATTCAAGTCGTATCCTGAGCTGACCCGTGAATAGTGTCTTATTGCTTATTTTTTTGCCATCGGTACCTATCCCTCGACCTTGGAGCTAATTTCCTCCAAGCATTTTAAGAGCGCTATAATGTCCCGAAAGGGCAAACATTGGGACATGCTGAAGAACATGGATTTGGTTGTAGGGGGGATTTCCCTGGAAGCCGACTTTGCGTAAGTCCGTAGCCCTTATATGCTTTTCTTGCATTAACAACTACTCAGGAATCCTGAGGGGAAGGAGTACCTCAAGCAGAACGAGATAGAGCCATACCTCAAGGGCCTCGAGAAATTAGTCCAGCACACCCTGGTCTTTTCCTCCCCCGGCCAAATGATACTGCGCGGCACAAAGTCCACTGTGACCCGATATCTCTGCAGAAGCGCCAAGGAGGTCACGAGAAGTCAATTCCCTAAGTTCTGGCGTATCCCCGTTCCACTTCCTGATGATTTTTCCTTGAGGAGGCCAGGGCTAGTTGTCAAGAGGTCGTTCAGTGATTCTGCAAACCATGTCTTGTACGGAGATGAGGAGGGCATTGAGAAACGGTTCTTGCAGGAGGAGGCACGACGCGTCAAATTCTATGAACATGACGTGTTCTACCATTACCATGTTAACCCTCACTGGTTTGGCATGGTTTTTTGTAGAGGAAATGCAGAAGGTGGGCGAAATCCGAACCTACTTCATCGGAGGCTTCCTCGCGTACGTCATGTCCACCAAGCCTCTCCCCGACGGAACCCTGGATTTGAAGGAGGTACTCCAGGTCTCGCCCCTGCATAAATTGTGAGTTTCTTTTACCCTTGCAATTGATAGTATTTATTTATTATTTTTTACCAAGGCCCGCCTCTGCTTTGACGAACCCGGGTCTTCCCACATTCATGGCCAGGGAAGGAACGGCTGCATTCCGAAGGTTTGCCGAGGAGACATACAACGCCCTCGTGAGGTTTGAAGAGGAAGAACCCGCCGCGCCACTATCAGAGCTCCGGGTTTTTTGCCGGATTGACATCACCGTTTTACACATCGAACGCACTGACAAGTATGATTTTTTTTGTCAACGAGATTGCGACTACGCCCAAGTCGAATCTTTTTTTTGGATATGTCAGCCAGGCGGCGCAGTTTGCTCAGGACTATGCGTTGGTCCTTCGTGCGTGGGTCGCTCTTCACCGGCTGCGGGGGAATTGCACTGAGTCTCCATGAGGCTCCTCATTTTTTTGGATTTTTTATATTTTTGCATGTAACGTATGAAAAATATCTACATTGGTAGTAGATATTTATGGACTGTTTTTCTTGGAGGTGAGGTGATACGCAAGTCAGTATGGTGACCAATCAAGTTGGTAGAGGTGATGTACAGATCAGTACGGTGACCGTACAGGTCAGTACGGTGACCGTACAGGTTAGTACGGTGACCGTACAGGTTAGTACGGTGACCGTACAGGTTAGTACGGTGACCGTACAGGTTAGTACGGTGACCGTACAGGTTAGTACGGTGACCGTACAGGTCAGTATGTTGACCGTACAGTTTAGTACGGTGACCGTACAAGTCAGTACGTTGACCGTACAGGTCAGTACGTTGACCGTACAGGTTAGTACGTTGACCGTACAAGTCAGTATGTTGACCGTACAGGTCAGTACGTTGACCGTACAGGTTAGTACGGTGACCGTACAGGTCAGTATGTTGACCGTACAGGTCAGTACGTTGACCGTACAGGTTAGTACGTTGACCGTACAAGTCAGTATGTTGACCGTACAGGTCAGTACGGTGACCGTACAGGTTAGTATGGTCACCATACAGGTCAGTATGTTGACGGTACAGTTTAGTACGGTGACCGTACAAGTCAGTACGTTGACCGTACAGGTTAGTACGGTGACCGTACAGGTCAGTATGTTGACCGTACAGTTTAGTACGGTGACCGTACAAGTCAGTACGTTGACCGTACAGGTTAGTACGGTGACCGTACAGGTCAGTATGTTGACCGTACAGTTTAGTACGGTGACCGTACAAGTCAGTATGTTGACCGTACAGGTTAGTACGGTGACCGTACAGGTCAGTACGTTGACCGTACAGGTTAGTACGTTGACCGTACAGGTTAGTACGTTGACCGTACAAGTCAGTATGTTGACCGTACAGGTCAGTACGGTGACCGTACTAACCTGTACGGTCACCGTACAGGTCAGTATGTTGACGGTACAGTTTAGTACGGTGACCGTACAGGTCAGTACGTTGACCGTACAGGTTAGTACGGTGACCGTACAGGTCAGTACGTTGACCGTACAGGTTAGTACGGTGACCGTACAGGTTAGTACGGTGACCGTACAGGTTAGTACGGTGACCGTACAGGTTAGTACGGTGACCGTACAGGTTAGTACGGTGACCGTACAGGTTAGTACGGTGACCGTACAGGTTAGTACGGTGACCGTACAGGTCAGTATGTTGACCGTACAGTTTAGTACGGTGACCGTACAAGTCAGTACGTTGACCGTACAGGTCAGTACGTTGACCGTACAGGTTAGTACGTTGACCGTACAGGTTAGTACGTTGACCGTACAAGTCAGTATGTTGACCGTACAGGTCAGTACGGTGACCGTACTAACCTGTACGGTGACCGTACAGGTCAGTATGTTGACCGTACAGTTTAGTACGGTGACCGTACAAGTCAGTATGTTGACCGTACAGGTCAGTACGGTGACCGTACAGGTCAGTACGTTGACCGTACAGGTTAGTACGGTGACCGTACAGGTCAGGAGAGTCAATTTACAGGTCTGTACAGTGACCATACAGATCAGTAGACTCAATATAAATAATATACAGGTTGGTACAGTGACCGTACGGGTCTGTACAGCAGTGATGTACAGTTATCTCAATTAAATGAACGAGTGTTGGTTTGTTGAGATCAGTCAATATTATGTAAGCCCTCCCACTCCCGGCCAACTTTGCAAGTCACTTTTCTCCCAAACGGGTCCGCCAATCTCTTAGATATTTTGGGGAATGAATGAGTGCTATGATAGCTTTAAAATGGCTGGATAAGATTTGGAAGAATTTGGTACAAAATTATAGAATTAATTGTATAAACCCGTGTATAATGAGATATCGTAACACTGTGCACATGGTAGATTGCTACATGCCTAAGGAACTGGCCATCCATATAAGTTTAGGTCTTAAATACCTACTCCCCGTCAAGTATAATAAGGGACTTATTAAGTCTACTTGGAACGACTTTGTTGACAGGCTGCGATGGCGGCTTTTCTTCGAGGTCAAAGGTGATAAGGATGATGATTTTGATCCAGACTATGAGCTCCCTAAAACCTCAAGGGTTAAATGTGGGCCCATGGGCAGCATAGTAGAGTACGGGATCACTTGTGGTAAGCGCTATGTCGATGAGACTCTGTCGCAAATGCCCGATGATCAGCAGGAGGACGAGGGAGTAAAATTCCTCGGGAGCTTCGCACCCCCTGTTAAACGTATTAGAGAGTACTTAGTTAAAAATAACTTAGTTATTACACTCTCGGACAAAAATCTCGGCTGTGCGGTTTGCTCCGCCGAATGGATCAAGTCTAAAACTGTAGATCTGTTAAATTCTCCTCAGGATTATACAGAGATCGGATTCTACGTGGTCCGTACACTTTTTAAACGAAAGTGTGATCTCATGCTACAAATTGCCTCACTCGCGCAGAAAAGTGAGCTATCGAGGCAACTCCCAGCGTTCTTCGGAAGTAGAGTACCAGTGCGTAGTGCTACCTTCTCTCTCTCCTTGGAGGAACACATTAAATGCCTGCCACGGTTTTATATTCTGCCTAAACTGCACAAGAACCCGGTCAAAGCTCGACCAATAATTCCGTGTCACTCCGTTGTTCAAGGTCCTGCTGGGAAGTATATTTCGAAATGTCTCAAACCGATTATAAAATCGGCGCCATTTATTATCCATGGATCCAAAGATTTGGCGATAAAATTGAGCAAATTACATCTGCCCCGTTACAAATTAGAGAACGGGATATTGTATGAACTATTTCTGATTACGGGCGACGTAGTTGCCTTTTACCCTAATGTCAACGTACCACTTGCACATAAGATTGTGTCTGATTTGTACAAGGAATCTATCAAAGACTTACGGGATTCAGATATTAACAAGTACTCTCAACTGTCACAGCTTTTCGACGACTGCTTGGGAGCTGCGGATGATGATTTACTATGTCACTTTCAGGGCCGAGTATATCGACAAAAGCGTGGATTAGCCATGGGCGTTGCTTCTTCGCCGGACATTGCTAATCTTTATGGCGTTCATTTTGAACGACAGTTCCCTTTCATTGATAATAATTGGCGTGTACCTTTCTATGGACGGTACATAGACGATGTTCTCTCATTAACCTATGGTCGTTCTCTGGAAGATGCGACCAAACATATGAAGAAACTTAAGTTTACTGATTGTGTCCTTGAGTGGTCGGGCTCTAATTCTCAATTACCTTTCCTGGACATGCTACTTTACTTTGATAGTAAAAATCGCCTCCAACATAAGGCGTACAGGAAACCCCTAAACCACTTTGAGCGAATCCCTTGGGTAAGCCACCACCCCGATTTTATTAAACGGGGTACTTTCCAAGGCGAATTATCACGGCTAGCAACCCTGAGTAGCACGTTCCCCGATTTTATCGAAGCGTGTAAAGATATCTGCGGTATCTATATTGCCAGGGGCTATCCGCCGGACGTTGTTTCCTCTTGGTTAGCCAAAAATTACAAAGAACGTTGGAACAATAGGCTGCGAGAAGCCCGAATTGCACGAGCAAACGTTCTAGTGCTAAAAAGTGAATTCAACCCCGCTTGGGATTATATTAATGCTCAGAAATTAGAAGAACAAATAAAACACGGATGGTATAGCGCTCTCGAACGCTATGCCATAGGTGATGAACATTTTCCTACTGAATTTGTCTTCCCTCAAACTAGTACGGTGGCCCCGTTTCCGCTGAAGCCGAATGACCAAGGGATACCCCCGAAAGGGGAAGTAGACTTTGAGTTCCAAGGCTTTGGGAACGAAGGCCCTTACCTTAGATTAGATAAGACTAGTGTTTTCGGTCGCAGAGTCCTGATTAGTAAGAAACGTACCAGGAACTTATATGACCTTAGTGCCGTATGGAAGCGGCTTGTTCTAGAGAAAACGGACGAAGATGTCTTTATAGATGTTCTTCAAGGTGATGAAGAAGTACTCGGTGAGCCTGTTATGAATATAATAGAAGCTGACCAATTCGTCCCAGATCAAGATGAAATGCTTCTCAGGTACCATGGCCTCGCGTAGGCTGCTTTGTTGGTACACAGGAGATAGCTTGGTATTCCGCCAGACTGGTAACGCCTTGTTGCTCTGACGTTAAATGACATGCCCTATTGGTAGGACTTGTGGATCAGTATTAGCCTTCGTTTGAGGAGGTTTCACGCTGTGGTAGCATTGTCCGAACTTCCGAGAAGAAGATAAAAACTATTACACCATTAGGGTCGTGTCTCAAGGTTCCGGCCACTGGGAAAGTTAAGGCCTAGGGGTCAGTGTTGTGCTCGGTCCTCGTGTAACCCGGTTGTTGTGATCGGGAAGTCACTTGGTAAGGGCCTCGCTGAAGCACCTTTGTTCTGTGCTAGTACTAAGTGGAACTACCGGAGCTGGCCGTCGTATATGAAATACGGCCGGCTATGGACTGGCCTTAAAGCCTTGGAGCCTCTTAGCGTCCCGGGGTATGTGCTGCTTAGCACCCATGGTGAGTCGCTCAGTAATCTTGACTTCTGATCTCTAATTTCTATACCCTTCGGTGGGCGAGTAGTGAGATGAAAATCCCTAAAGGACTACTCGCGTTGTTCTCCGTTTGTGTTATCTTGGTGGTAAGTACTGCCTGATATACCGATTATTGTAGTCGGAATAACTTTCTAACCGTTGTTGTTCCGTTTAAAAATATTCCCTCCGCTCCGGGCTCCCTACGGGGGCGCTTCGCGCCACGCCCTGCGACTACAGGAATATTTTTAACCTAACCAGGACCTTCTTTGATCGGAAATAGCCGATATTAGGTAAGCACCACTATAAATGGTAGCTTACGTAAGAATAGTATTTTTAGCCTATCACGTGATGAGATCTCGACGGTAGATCCGATTTGATCGGATTCGCGGGGATAGTAATCACCGATCTTATCTAGATGGATCAAAATTAGTGATCTGACAGATCGACATTTGACAACTGACAGATCCGTGATCGCATCTAGGGGTTTGACACATGTCTTCACATGTCAAGTACTATTCTCAAGGTAACATAATTTTCTCACTGTGCTATTAATACCAGCCAGTAGCAGAAAGTGCTCTGTTCAAACCACAGAACACCATAGAACAAGGTAAATAACTGCAAACGCGCCTGATGAGCCTATATAAAGGCGAAATCCCGGGGAGGGTAACCCCCACCCGGATTGCGCCTGCAGTCTCAACTGAGTTTACTAACTCCTCCCTCAACCCTAACCCTAACCCAGACACCCAAGAAGAGGACCGCCCGCCGGTCGGTTGCGCTACCGGGCCAGGCTTCGAGCCAGGCTTCCGGGTCAGGGGCCTCCAGGCCCCGCCAGCGCGCCGGGTCCCCCTCGGCCGCCGTTACGCTAGCTTTGGCTAGTGTCGGCGGCCTTACGCTTAACTCCTCGGAGGCTGAGCGTAGGGGGGCCATCTCGGATGCACGTCGCGCGCCCATTGAGGCTGCTGCGTCGCTGCCCGATATTGTGGCAGCCTGCCCCGCCCCCTACCGCAGCGTGGTGCGTCAGCACCTCGTTAATGCTATGAACGCTCGTCGTTCATACATATCGGTAGGGAATCAGCTTGACAAGCTGATTGCTGACAAAGCGGCTGGCCGACTGCCCTCCCTACTCCAGGACAAGGAGCCCTCCATCCAATGGACCAAGGGCTTCTTGGCCACCTGCCCTGACATCACTCAGGGGTTTGCGCCTCTGCGCGCAAAGTACCACGAGGAGCAGCTTAATAAGCTGATAGAGTCTAAACAACCTGAGCTCCTATACTTGGGTGGGCAGACCCAACTCGCTCCCATGGAGGACGGCAGTGATGCCCCCGCCTGGGCTGCTTTGCGCTCCGATCTGGAGTTGGCCTTCAAGGCCTATAAAAAGTCGCAGCAGACCACGAGTTATGTGGCCCCTACTGCTGATAGCAAGGGCCCCGTCTTCCTCGGATGGGTTGAGCCTCCTTCTGTGCTCAAGAAATACTGTGGAGATCCTCGAGGATGTACCATACATGTTCGGGCGAGCAGTCCGGTTGGTCGACGACGAGCACGCCGCCACCCAGGCCCGACTTGAAAAAAAGAAGGAGCTTAAGGACACGGCCATGATGGAGGTGGATGAACACCTCACCTCTAAGTCGATTCAGTCCCTCGTGGACAAACGGGTCGAACAGAGGGTAGCCGCCGCTGTCAAACAGCTCAACAAAGGGAAGGGTAAAGCCAAGGTGGGTGGTCCGTTGCTTGTGGACTTCACATTGCCGCCACTTTGGTTTAACGACACCACTAACTCCTTTTGTTTAGAAAAACCCACCGAAAGCTGGCAACAGCGCGGGGTCGAAGGCGAAGGGGAAGGCAACTTCCTCCAAGCGCGGCACCCGAGGTGGTGGCAAGAATCGCCCCTCCAAGCGCGGCCCGAAAGGACCGAAGGGGGGCAGCCCCAACAAGAAGGGGAAGGGACGGGCCTAGTTGCAATGCGACGCACTACGGCCGATTACCGCCGGGGTGAGGAACCACCCCATTTCAGGTATGACGTTCCTTCTTCGTATCCCGATTGGCTACTCAAGGTACCCCTTCCGGTAGCAACGCGTTTCATTGTAGAACGGATTCCTATTGTAGTTTTAGAATCCATGCGCTACCGTTCTACAATACACATGATTAACTGCGACCTACCGAGTGATATAAGTATTCACCTAAGTGCTGGCATGAAGTACATGCTGCCCGGTAAACCCAGTAAGGACTTAATTGTCCGGGCGTGGGACGATTTCGTCGATCGTCTCCGTTGGTCTTGTTTCTTCAAGGCCCAACAACCGAGTGATTACAAAGACGACTTTGATCCGGACTATCATCTTCCCAAGGCTCACCGTGAACCTGGGGAGATCTTAGATGGAGTCCTGGAGTTTGGCTTCGCACAAGGCCGTAGGGTCATTGATGAAATGATCTCTGATATGCCTAGCGTCGACGCGATGGTACCTCGCCACGAGCAGCGCGCTCTACAGGTCCCCATCACCAAGCTCCGTAGCTATTTAACGTCTCATCAACTCGTCGTTTTAGCTACAGATAAAAACTTAGGTTGCGCAGTGGCTCCGCGCGCCTGGATCATCGAACAGTCTCGGAACATTCTGGCTGACGTGCGTTCTTATACGTCCGTCACGCCCGGGAAGGCTATGCAGCTTCTCGACGCCAAGAATGATCTGATGATTACGATAAGTGACTTGGCATCAACCTATGCCTTACAAAGTCAGCTGCCCCGCTTCTTCCGAAGCAAGCTTGATCGCGATCTTAATTCGATCGCGCGGTTCTACGTGATACCGAAGATTCATAAGAATCCTATCAAAGCGCGCCCGATCGTGCCGTGCCATTCGGTATGTCAGGGTCCGGCGGGGTTTTTCGTATCCAAAAATCTCAAACCGATTATTCAATCGGCGCCTTTCATTATACATGGATCTAAGGATCTGGCGATAAAATTGAGTAAGTTGTCGCTTCCGCGATCGAAGTCGGTCGATGGAAAGCTGCTTCGCTTATATTTGGTATCGGGTGACGTAGTTGCCTTCTACCCCAATGTGAACGTCCCGTTGGCTCATCGTATAGCCGAGGGTGCGTACGTGCATTGGCTCTCGCAGTTGCGGGAGGAAGATATGAGCGTTCAGAAGGCCGCCCAATGGGCTTCGATTTTTCGAATGTGCCTTCGCGCTGCGGACGACGACTTATTGATACAGTTTGACGGCGAGTACTGGTTACAGGCCTGTGGACTTGCGATGGGGGTAGCTTCTTCCCCGGATATCGCCAATCTCTACGGCTTGTACCATGAGGTACAGATCCCGTGTCTTAAGGACACGACCGTCGTGCCTTTCTACGGGAGGTACATCGATGACTGTCTAGCTCTTGTGTACGCACAAAGCGAAGCTCAGGCTTTGGCCTTGATGCGAGACAATGTCAAGTTCGATAGCTGTGTCTTGGAGTGGACATCGTCCGATAGTTATATGACTTTCCTGGACATGACGTTGTTCTTCGATGAGGAGGACAGGCTTCAGCATAAGCCTTACAGGAAACCGATGAACCACTTCGAACGTATCCCATGGATCAGCCACCACCCCTTGTACATAAAGAAGGGTACATTCTGTAGTGAGCTGTCCCGGGTTGCCACCTTGAGTTCGCAATTTGACGATTTTGCGAACGCGTGTAGAGAAGTTGCGGAAATCTACATAGCTAGGGGGTATCCGGTGGATTTAATTCGCTCTTGGTTGAGAAATAACTACCAAGCACGGTGGGAAGCGAGACTTCGAGAGTTCTCACCGCCGGCGGCAGACGTGCTTGTCTTGAAAAGCGAATTTAATATCTCCTGGGATTATTTCAACGTTCACCTACTGGAAGAACGGATGAAACAGGCTTGGACAGTTGCTTTGCAGCAAATGTCTAGAGGTGACCGAACTGCTACCGATTTACATCGGGAAGTGACGTCAGCGAAAGATCTGCCTATGGCGCTGGAATTCTGGCCCTGGTGGCGTTCGCAGGGTTATGCTTACCAATCTGCCCCTGGGGAGGTTGCGTTGGCCGCTGCCCACACGGACAATATCGGGTCGGGTATCGCCGGTCGCTATTTTCGGGTCGACAAGCTTGGTTTCCTTGATCGCCGGCTGATCGTTTCTAAGAAACGAACTGCCCAATTGATCGATCTCTGCGCCGTCTGGCGTAAGACCGTTCTTCTGCAACGAGATCGCCGGGTGTTTGATGATGACGAACCAGTTGACGAACCGGCTGTTGAACCAGTTCGTAGAACCGTTCAGAGTACACTCGACTCTTGGCTGCGACCCGTTACTTCGGTACCGGATCAAAGCTCGCGGGAACGGGGATCGGTGGCTTCTCTTCGGAGAAGTCGATCCCCTGACCCGTGGCTGGCTAACAATCCTCTCTTCGGGGATTAAACCCACGCAGGGATCAGGCACGCGCGTCTGTGTCTTCCCGTTCAATAGCTGGGTTTTATTAGCGTGGCAGTCGTGCCACGTCTTGGTTGCTAGCGATGCTGCTGTCGTCTTCGGACGGTGGTGGATAGCTGGCCCGTGCCTTTGCGACCGTCTAGGATCGGGCTTCGGCCCGGTTGGCTTCCACTGCGCCTTCTGCGGTGCGGGACTGAGCCTTGCTGGTAGTTGCTGTTGCTTCCCCACGATCTTGCCTCGTGGATTTTCTACGTACAGAAGCACTGTGACCATCGGAGGTTAAACCGTATAGCGTTGGTGAATATGAAGTAAAACTAGCGGCGATGGAGTAGTGAAAAGCTACGGCATAAACACGTGACATAGACCGTAAGGGCCTGTTTACGCGCGATAACCAAGGAGATTCTTGCTGATTGCGAGAGTTAGCCACAGGAGGACAAGTATCTCGCAGTAGATGCCTCGCGGACTGTCCAAGTAACACCTTTCTATGCAAACTTGGGTCGGCCCCGTGGAACGCTTTGCGGTAAGTAATATCTTATCGCGTGATGTGTGGTACAAATTACTAATACTGTATAACCACCCTAACCCAAACCCGAACCGTAAGCAACCTAACCGTTGCCTTAATCGGGTAACGGCTTGGGAGGGTGTTGTGCTGCACGTGACCCATCACGTGACTAAGTCCTATAAGGTATTACGCGCCCACGGTATACGTCGTGCCCGTGGAAAAGTTCTTGCTGACTAAGCAAGCCCATGATCGATGGAAGTCACGTTAGTGAGTACCGTCGCACGTGTGCGTCACGTGCCCGTGAGTATTCTCGGTGATCTCGGTGACTGTTAATTTTGGATATTCCCACGAGCGGGCTCTATCCCGGCCCGAGTGAGCGTCTACTCCAGGTAGGTTTGATTACTAATCTGACGCCTTGTCAGCGCTTATTAGATAAGCCTCCGGTTAATAAGGTTACCGGTTAAGCGCCTAAGCACTTAGGCACGCTTATGTTAGCACTATAGATAAGATGAACTTTTTATAGCTTGATTACCAAGCCGTTCCATGGTTTTTGATGCGCTCACACGCTGTCAAAGTATTGTATTACGTAGCAGTGATACGATAGGTCGATAGGTACTGCATAGTTTACGTAAAGGGTACCTGATGAGCCGTATATAAGGCGAAACGGGTAGGTGTTGTGGTTCCCCCACAACCCCGTTGTACCCCCTCGCCCCCGGACGCTCACGCTCGCTTCGCTCGCGTTCGCGCCCCCCCTAACCCTAACCCCTTGATATCAAGCATAAATGGCGACAACGGCTTGATAGAAGCCAAAGTTGGCACAGCAGCGGGTATGTTGACAAGTTTACTTTGCAGTACCTGTCGGAGCATAGGTGTTGCAAACGAGCGAGGCGGAGCAATATTGTATGGGACGGGCGTCGAATGGGTGGCTTCAGGGGAAATAGTAACTTTGGCTGCCCGACTTTGAGGGTAAGGCGAGGGGCGGGAATCCTTACGTGAGGGCGTGCGTAGGGGGCGAAGCTCTGAGGGAAGGGGGCCGTAGTTTTAGACCGAATGTGTCAGGAGAGCTTGCACACCTTCCGGATGATGGGGGGGTTGGAAAGCTATATTCAGTAGGAGATGAGCGCGTTGAAGCGTATTCAAATTGTTCAATGCTACTCACATTGGACAGCGAAGATGGAGAACCGTGTATCCGACCAGAGTCGCTTACTTTCCGTTACCATGTTATGTCCCTCATCCCTTAAGGCGTAATACTTTCTCAATGCAACAATCCCTTGTTCATCATCCCATGTCGATAGAGGCTCTTCTGGGTTGGAGTACATCGAAGCCGAGTCACATCGACAATGAAGACGGGCTGGCACTGGGTGGGGCTATTCGTTTTCTCCGTAGCTATTGACTGCGCGGGGGATGTTAAGGTCGTCCCAATCGCATCGCCGAGGAGTCGTTGCGGCGATGGGCGGCATAGCTACAGTTGTACAAGCTGATCGGTGGGGCTTGGGAGGAGGCTGACATGTTGGATTCGTGACGACGGTGACCTACGCGAGGAAGGGGGGCATGGTAAGAGAAGCTCGAAGCGTCGCTATCGACCCTACGCCTCCTGGAAGCATGATTAAGGAAGGAGAACGCGTCGTCGATGGAGAATGACGTAGTTGAAAGATCTTCGGATGATGGACGTTCTTGCAGACTGGGCAAGCCGAAGTCGAAGGGGTCAGGAATCCCTGGATTGATGACACAACCATACGAGGAAACGGATGCAATACTGAAAATAGAGTCCTGCATATAATGGTTCCCCCGGCGATTGTTAGAAGTAGGTGGAGGATAGAATGAAGGCCTGTTGGGATTGAACTCGAATCCACAGCGGACCTCCTCGAAGGAGTCTAGCCCAGCGAAGTTTGATGATTATGAGGCTTGCTCTGCGGTCCCAGTCTCCCAGCAAGCTTCCCTTGTGCTTGTATCTTCTTGACGCGTGTGTAGTGTGGCAAGTCGGCTACTAGGAGCCTGCCTTACGCTCCTAATACCCCTTCCTGATGCTGAACTAGGCGTTTTTTTCTCGGGCGATCGGGTGTGGTGGGGAGATCCAGACATTCTCGCAACTCCTACTACTAGTGAACACGCATTTGAACCCCAGAAGCCTTTACTATCTCGAATACAAATTCGCATTCCAACGTTAAAATTCAGGTTTGTCGATCAAAGTGGCAAGCATAGTGGGTCATAAAGAAGGACCTAATGCTCCAATAGGTACCCCTGCGTGACCTCTTAATTCACTTACCGATGTTTATCTTGAAGATAGTCATATGGGATTGAAAGACCAAGCCGTGGCTCTATTCTATATATGGTTAGTTTGTGATCTGTGTTGATGTGTCCATCAACTGAATATTTGAATACCCGATGTTCTATCACTCCCAAGTCAACTGCACATTCTCCTCAGCCTGACTCCGGTCCTTACCCACAATATTCTGCATGCCGCGTACTGCAGAATAGGTGGCCACGAAGGCATCCCAGATACCATGCAAAGCCAGTCGTATTGATGCTGCACGCATGACACCGGGCTTCTGAAGTACTTACCAAATCCCCCCACATGTTCGGTCTCCCAATCAGAATTTAGCCTGAAAAGGACAGGGCGGTCTTGTTCAAGTCCTGCTTAATATATTAAAAGAAAAAATGGCAGCGTTGCTCGATATGGACAGCAGCATCGAGCTTCTCCAGGATGCTGTTAATTTGCGAACGGCCTTCGGAGTCCAACTTCTCCTGGCTTCTTTGCCCCTTGTTTAACCCACAAGACTTGCCATTGCCTTTTTTTTCTTGTACGACCACCTCCTCACCTTCAGTCTTGGACGTTCATGGACACGTCGTCTGTTGCCCTATAGCCCAACTTGACAAGCCTCGGTACTCCACATCAATTCCAACCTCACCCTTACATCGGAAAGTTGTATTCCGGAAATTTTCAGCGCCTAGCTTTACCTTGTCCCCCCACCGTATTGAGAACAATGGCCCTTTCCTCTTGGGACCTATTGAAAGGTACGCGATCCTCTGTTTTCCCAACCAAGGAGCGATGACACGCGATCCCCAGTACTCTCATTCCATCTTCACGGGCTCGCAATCCTTGCCTCCCTGGCTCGACTTTTTTACCGGAAACGAACTCGTCGCTTTTGGTGGGACGACTTTTGGGTGTTCATCGCATTATTGTGTGATTCCTTGATGATGGTCGTCTATGCTATACGTAAAGGTATGACTGTCCGTTTCGTTGATCTTCCGGCTTTAGTCCTCTGGGAGGCAAAAAAATCGTGTTCTTGGGATTCCTTGATCAGCCATAACATCACAATATATCAATCCAACACTCTAGCTTACGTCCTGCTTCCTTTTTCAGCACAGGAAAGCGACACATTGACGCTAAGCGTGTTCCGTTGGATCACACTTGTCACCTTTACCTCGGCGATTTGGGCAGCGAGACTCAGTATTGCTATCAGTATTGTCCGCCTCGTTCCTCTAGGTCCCGGACGACATGTGGCAAAGGCTGTAGCAGCACTCTTTGCAGCGATGTGGATTGGTGTGCTCACCCAGAAATTGTTGTTTATCTGCGGAGGGCAATCAATTACCGTGTATATCGCAAGATGTCAATTGCCCAAGTCGACTGGAATCTTGGAACTCTGCAGTGCGTTATTCTTTTTTTATTTTCACCCTCCATCATGGCGCTGTTGAACCTGACCTCCTTTAGCGGATTTGACGGCTGACCTATGGCTGATATGCTCCCCGGCGTACCTGCTCTGGGATATGAAATTGACTCAAAGACGACAAATAGTGATATTCTCGGTATTCGCAAGCAACATTTTCATGTCCGTAGCAAGTATCGTGCACAGCATCCTAATTTTCAAGCACAATGTTTTGTGGACCTTTTTCTCTGCACAGCTTGAGGTTTGTTCTATTTGGTTCAAGGACAAGTCGGAGGTTGACGAAAACCAAAACGCCAATGCTAGGTTCCCATTTCCTTATTGGTGTGCAATCTCCTCGTTCTCGTAACCTGGGTTTATTCTCGGTTGTTCCCGAACGAGGAAGATGAGGAGAGCACACATCACTACTCGTCCCGGTACCTTACACCGCACACCCCGCATCGACCTACCATTCCCGATTACGGCTTTACTGGCTCTGTTCTCGTGCTCACGGAAATGTCCGTGTCCCTCTTCGGTACTTTTGATCATTCCCTGTCGCACCCTACTCTCGGATCCAGCCGACTCCGACCGCGTAGCCGCACGCTTAACAGCCTGGATCTCAATGCTCCCACCCAAACTAAACTGATTCACTCGCGTCTTCGTTCCATACACAGCTGCCCAGCTTTTATTCGACACCCCCCAAAATCGCTTGCAGAGCTTGACTGTAAGAAAGGCTTATACAAGAATATGATGAACACGATAGACACAGATATGAACACCGATTTTCCAAGTTTGGCGTTGAGTTCGCGAACTGAGGAGTGGGACCCCATGCGCTGCGAGACGCACACAATGCGAGAGAGAAGGGAGTTGCGGCAGCTGTATCGAGAGCGCAAAAGGCAGGCAATGGGACATCCCGGGACCCTGGGGTATTGAGTACGCAAGGGATTCACATTTGGGTCATTAGTTGGGATAAAATTTTATTTTCGGCTCAATTGGCTTTTTTTACTTTCAAACCTTATCTTTCTGTTTATGCAGGAATTCATACTATCTGATCTCATTTTCCTCGCTTCAAATTATTCATTTAACATTTATCTTAGGAGGTCTCTATAGCTATCATTGGTTCCAGTCAGCATTCGACTACGCATTGTATAATACTGCCGTTTTCACCAACTCGTCGTAAACGTAGACTCAGCGCTTAATGACAGGAAGAGCTTGATTGACAAGCCTACCGGAATCAGAGCTCCCACACCTACAATAGTTTGGCAGGTTGGCGCTTCGATCAAGACCTCGCTACCAACTTGTCAGGGTGATTATGATGCGGCTTGCCACGAGTTTGAGCTTGTTATCTCTGGCAAACATCTTGAGGTCGGACCTTCCGGCAGAAAGGTGCTAATGCCACTATGTTTTTGTGATAGCCTAAGACTGATTCTTGTTGCGATGGGACACAGGGAAAATATAGCATGGAGGTAAGTTGCCACAGTTCCGTGTTGATGGGTCCTAACCGATACCTTGTAGAACACTCTTCATATGAGGTGTCATGCCGCGTTAGATGCCCTTCATCAAAAGCGGCTATGATCCATATCAAACATGTACAATTGCTTGCCTCCCGCCGCTCACTTTTTTTGTCCTGGTCTATTGAAATTACGATCGTGTTATTCGCATGATCTACTCCGTCTATATTTGTTTATACAACGTATCTGCCTCTTTATTACCCTAACCTGACTCACGGGGTCCTTTATGTCAAGGGTTGGCCTTCGGCAGATTTTGTCATTCCTGTTCGCCGACAGCCCTATACTCGGTACTCAAACTTCAAAATCTTGAACCCGTCTTGCCGGTGAACCTAGCCTATGGTCGGATGACGCGCTACATCCTAGGTACCGAGTTAAGCGAATTGTGACCAGCTTCCAAATGGTTTGAATATAAGACCTAACCACTAGTCTTCCCATGGATGCTTCAAGGGAGAATGAGAAGACCGAAAGCTTCTAGTGTATATAGCTCAATCCATCCGGGGCCTGCGGTACCGGAAAGCACCCGTTTTTCTATATTCTTGGCAAACGACAGCGAAAGCTCGACACTCTGGCGGCCGCACCGCCTTTTAACAAGACAGTTCCGGTGGTTCCGGTGGGTTTGGGGGGCCACGATCGAGTGGACTGATGCTGCAATAAGCACGGAACGGGGAAATATAAACCAAACCGTATTACAATGATCGGCTCACAGACGATAGTTTCCTTCAACACATTTAATAATCGGTCGAGGATTTTCAATGGTGGATACTAGTGGACATGCCACTCGTGAGATATCCGAACGATACCTCGTGTCACATTCTCAAGGGTGGGACTTGAATATCCCTTCAGTCGTGTTATGCACCTGAAACACATGAGAATCCATAGGGAGCCAACAACCTTCCCACATTGGAAATACATTGTCACGCCCTCATGGCACTTTCATTGAGAAATTCAATGATGTTTACAGTATAAACAACAGATCTGTCTCCAATATACGACTTAGGGTGTGAGTCCTATTGGCACCCTATGCAGGACTCTTCTATTCTTGTACATGCATCTCATAGCACGACCCAAATGATATCTTGCCGTGGCATCTTTAATGAACGCTCTGGACAAAACCGCTATATCACATCTTGCTTGCTGCATTTCGAACATCTGACCCTGCCAAGACGAGGTCCTCAGCCCCCTCGCTAGTTTAGTAGACGGTCAGTACCTTCACTGTCAAGTGGGTATGATGCGGACGAATCAGACGCCACTGATTCTTTAAGGGCGTTATTTGTGATTGGGGGTATATTAGTTTATTGACGCCAGCTATCAACTTAACATTACGCATCTGGGTGTCATTGTCTTCCCATACCAATGACGCCACTAATCTGCCACTTAGAATATCCACAAGTCTAATACAATGAGCTCTTCATCACCTTTATGTATTCATGATTGCAGGCATCGTCGCCACTGAAATCACTGATTCGGATAGTCTGAACTGGGTACGAGCTAGTATGAGTGGGCCATCAGACATCCACTCATTGTGCAGGGTTCTCAGAGCATTCTTTACGATCCGTCTGACTACATTGTCGGGGCCTGCCTTATCGTCGCACAGAGAAGATGCTCAACACCAATTTGTGGAAGGCCTGTGATACAATTTCCTAAAGGGATGTTAGGCACATGGCTTCTGTGCCCGTAAACAGCTGAACGTTGAGGCTTTGTCCACCAGTGAACAATTCCTGTATTGCATATCGAGTCTTGAAAAACGCTAATACAAGCGTGCTGCAACTAGTTGAATGCCAGTTACTCGATGCTGAGCTGGCAAAAAGCGCGCTAGCGGATAGAACATTTTGCGGAGCCTTGATCGATTTATCCATTATCCTGGAGATGATATGGCGCTTATTAAGGAATTGAGCTGCTACATTGCCTGCTGCATTACTTCGGACCAGCACTTATCTCTCGTATATGTCTAGGAGAAAAGAAATAGCTACGGGTTTGGCACACTCGCGTTCTTGGAATCCTCAATATCTTAAGCAAAGTGCAGGGCGACAGTATGAAGGAAGTTGATGCCTTGTCACGTAATATAAGCACTGAAGGGTCTGCAAGCAAAACGAGCTTGCGTAACAATAAAGCATATCGGTTGTTGGCACAACACAAATACAGGTTTCCATGTAGACACATAAAACCAGTAAGATTGGCCTGAGTTGCCCACGGCCTACCAACGCACGATGGCGGAAGAATATGGAAGTACTGAGTCTGAGTGCTCAGCGAAGCCATTGACGAGAGTGTAAGGCCTCGTTTGCTTGTCAAATTGGACAAGCCAAACCCAATTAAAATTTGTGCCCTAGACAGTGTCATTCCTTCATTTTAGAATAAACCTACATAGGACTACTGTAAATTGATAGTATCTTGATTTTTCTAGTAATCTGTACGTATATTGCGAAGTAGTCACCCGCATACGTGAGGACAGCAGACAGTGGCCTAGACCCGAACACTTCGACTGGAAGATAGCTGAGCTTAGCACTTTATTTGAGCGTGAAAAAACCCTGTAATCCTGTACTCAAGATCATTGGTTATTCTCTTAAATGTTCAAATCCCTACAATATAACCTGGCTGGCAAAGTTACCGCAAGACATCAAGTTAGTCTTCGATGCGAATGTGTTGCCAATTAACTTCATGCACCGAGTTCGAACAATCACTAGCTACATGAACGACGGGATTATTAATTGCTCTCCTCACAATGTCAACCCTTGAGACACTTCCGAACAAACTACTTAGGAACAGCGGCCTGTATCAAAAGGACCCCGCAAGTGCAGGAAAATATCCAATGGCACTACCAATAAAAAGGCAACGGCGAAAGATAAAAGTTGGGATGACTTGAAGACTCGGCCTAATTGTTCCTGGACAACGAAGTACGAGGGTCCCTGTTCGGACCTTTTGTTGTGTGCCGGGTGCACGTATGTATATAGCGGCGATGTCGGCGACGTTCGACGAGGACAAAGGGAAATCCAAATGGAAGGTTGAGCAAAATATAGCCTGAAGACTTGATTGATCTTCTTTCACAGGCCGCTGCGGCTGCTTGCTAATATATAGATGAGTTCTGGGTATCGCCGGGTTCTCATCCATCCTCCTTCAATCATTGTACTCCAACGTCCGGTAAGCAGCCTCCAACATTCACTGACGTCTTCCCACCTAGCACAGCCACACACCTCCTCCTCACCAAAGCTCACTTTTTGCATGCATTTGCTGTTGGATCTTCGATCTATATCTTTGGTATATGGACTGGCCCTCAAGGACATGTTAACAGGGTTAAAATCTCCCTTGACCTAAAAGCCGTTATGTCGAATATCTAGGACACGTGGTTACGGGATATCAGAATTCATCCGGCTTTTGTGCTTATGCCGGAGTTTGGCGTGAGGACCTTACAACTTTTGCGGTAATCTGAAAGATAAGATGATATTCGGAATATCTCCAAGGTGGATAACAACTTAAACGGGCTATTATCTCTCATAACCCTGTCTAGCCACCATTTCGCCTATGAGGTGCGTTATGCAACGATTCACTCAGCTATGCCACGGGTCGACCTGACGGGCCCGCTCGCGTGGGATTACGTATGGGTAGGCGCTGTCTTGGCACTGTTGGCTTGTATCCCTAAGTACATCCGCGGAACGCAGAACTGTCGTATGTCGTTGAGCTGGAGGTGCTGTGAGTGCGACGGTTGTAAAGCACCCAACGCTACTGGAGGCCAAGTTGCACTACAATACAAATGTCCGATTCTAAGCACTTGCGCACGTTCCATTCGCCGGCATTACAAGTGCATGCCACCCACACGGTGTGACCTCGGTCGCACAGCATACCGGATTTACCTTAGCGACCACTGGAAACAATGCACGACGGAAAGTCCTATATGTAGTGCTATCTATATTTTGAAGCTTGTTCGGTGCTGCTCGGTGTTATTGTTCTGTTGGCCACCAGTCACGAAAGGGTGAGCTCTCCATTTCTATACCCTCAAGAGAGACAGACGGCGGATCAACGAGAGCAGTGATATGAGTTTAGTGACCGAGAGTCCCCTGCACGTGGACGCAATGCCGTGACTTGCCGACATCCTGTGAGAAACTTGGCCAAAAGTATGTCATGTACCATCTTTTACCACTCAGGAATGGACGCAGGAGCCTCAGTGAGAAAAGCATCTCCTAGGGGACTCGTACATACAATCACTCATTGGACAGATCTACCTCATCAAGATACCATAGTCGCCACAAGAGGGTATCTGTGCCACCGTTTACATTAGAGTTTCTGATCTTTGCCGTGGGTGGATGTCGTCCTTTCTGTGGCCGCGGCCTAGCTCGTGAATATCGGCAGTTTTGACATGTTGATTTTTATGGGCTAGAGGTGCAAGCTGGGACCAATCTCAATTGAGTGTTCGAAAATCACGTATAATTTGGTTGGCAGAGCGGATCATAAACTCGATGATCTACGATTGTCAACTCTGATTGGATCTTGCACACTCTCCAGAACACTCCGACAACCCGTTTTTGGCAGGCCCGAATGGGTGTGGTGACTCTCAGCACTGCGTGGAACAAACACGGGCTTGCATTAAGACAACCGTAACGCCGGGAGAATATGTATGCATGACAACCCAAGTAAGTAGCTTGGAACTAGCGTGACAAGTCAATCCTAATCATAATTTCCAGCAGCAGATGCTTATATCCGCCCTTCCAAAGGGGAACCGCCCATTCCATAATTTGACATCTTTTTTGCTGTCCATCACTGCTTGCTTCAACTTCTCGGCGGCGTCACGGACCACGGACATATCTTCAACTAGACCGCTTGCTATTTCCTCTTTGGTGCTCTGCAAAGGTGATGCTCCAGTACCCTTAGCGTTGTGTGGCGATAAGAGCCTACCTGAATAGCTTGACTGATGTCATTATCAATGACGGCAAGTAGGTCCACCATATCTCCTCGCTCCTTCCATCGGATACCGATAGTAGCTCTTACAATCGACGTTAGAAGGGGCAGACTTGAAGAGCCGAAGCCGACGCCATATAGCTTCCGTGCTCGTGATAGAGTTTCAGAGAGAAAGGGTGTGGGTGTGTAGAAGGAGTCTGCTTGTTGTTGGAAGAGGGCAGTCAGAGGGAGGTCAGAGGTGTTGTCTGTTCTGCGGAGTCGGTTACGTGCACAGAGTTTGTAACTCTGTGTCAGGGAACTGGGATTAGTAGCCAGGAGGTTTCGGGTGATGGCTCGCAGACTATACGCAGTCATGAAGGGCATCACGACTACAGGTTGGGTATATCACTCACTCTTCCACGCTGGCGTTTGCAATGAAGGTATTGAGCATGAGGTTGCTGCAGAAAGTGAACGTTAGGATAGTTGGACGGTGTGTGCCATGGTCTGCTCACACATGACCGAGGGCGGGGGCTGAGCGGGAGATGGCTTCGGGTGCGGGCATGACGGGAGAAGCAAGACTAGGTATCTGTATGAGAGGCGAGTTGCGATGAAGCGAAGGACAATGAAGCAGGAGCATTTTATATCCTCGACAGAATCTAGGTTAACCATCAGGGGTGGGTGGTGAGATCTTGAATCTGATTCCTTCCGTGTTTGAATATCACGGTGTATTTATTACAACTAGATCGGTCTGCCCAAATGGAAAGACCGGCAAGTCATCGCGGCCCTGAAGTTGCGAGCGGTTTGCTGACAGCTCAAACCGAACTTGGCTTGGTCCATCCGAAATACGGTTTTTATACAAGATTGCCGGGCAAGCTATAAAGGGGGTCATGACCCATCCTTCCTCGATACCGATACTCGACAACCAATGTCCTACATTCCTCCTCCAAGCGAATTCACTCGTCTCGGAAACAACATCGTCCCCCGTGTTTGGACGGGTTTATGGCAGCTTTCCTCTTCCGCCTGGGGGTCTGCTGATATTGAAGACATCAAAGCACACATGAAGAGACTGGTCGATAATGACTATTGTTGCTTTGGTGTGTAATTTGCAGTCCCGTTCTTCAGCATTACTGATCGTCATCACAGACATGGTGAGCCGGGCTAATCATTACCTCTCATCGCATTCTCACTACTTCCTTCACGACCTCTGCAAACCAAAGGGTACGTGTTCTTTCAACATTGATATATCATATCTTTCCGATGGTGACACCTCTGAATAGCTGATCACTATGGGTCAGCCGAAGTGATAGTTGTGGGTCGGGCAATCCCTCGCGGTTATATCTCGGTCTGACTGCGCTTAGGGCAAATTTCGCCAGGAGCTTCCGGATCCCGGCAAAGTCTTTGCGGCTACCAAGTGGTGTGTCTTCCACGACTGTGTACCGACGCGGGAGGTCGTGCTGGAGGCTGTGAAAGCTCGGCTGGGGGATTTGCAAACAACCCGAATCGATCTTCTTCAAGTATGGGAACCACTTGCGATGATCCCACACGTTTCATGCTGACGGTTGCAATGATAGTTTCACTGGCAAAACTACAATGACAAAGGCTACCTGGACGCACTCCACCACCTCCGTGATTTTCAGACCGAGGGATATATTTCGAGCATCGGCCTATGTAATTTTGACAGCGTCAGAACAGACGAGATCTGTACTCAGCTAGGGCCGGGCGTCATTGTGTCTAATCAGGTTCAGGTCAGATTTAGGTTCCGCCTGTTCCAACCGTGGCTACGCAACTGATTGTTCTCAACAGTTCTCGATCATTGACACACGTCCACCCCATGGAATGGGCGATGTGTGTATGAAGCACGGCCTCAAACTTCTCACCTACGGCACACTGGTATGGGGATTTTGCACCATTCCCTTCCCCATCCATAACATCCCTCTGACCCACTGCTATGATCCTATCATTTGCTGCTTCCAGTGTGGAAACTTCCTAACAGACAAATGGCTCGGGCAACCCCTTCCTGATCCCTACGGCGAAGGCAAACTTACCCCTTCACAGCGCAAGGTAAAGCGCCCAAACGATCCTTTCTGATTCTAATTGTCTGTTGTTCTCAACTCAGTTTCTTTAGTACCTCGATGTGATCTTGATTTCCTGGGGCACATGGGACCTTTTCCAACAGCTTCTGCGCGTCCTGCGCGAGATTGGTGACCGACACGGGAGTCTGAGCATAGCCAACGTCGCCACACGATGGGTTCTCGATCATCCTTTTGTTGGTGGTGTACTCATCGGTACGCACCACGCGCTCCACTACAGTATGATGAGTCACAACTAACTCGCGGTTTTAGGCACACGACTCGGTATCACGGAGCACTTTGCTGACAATGCAAAGGTTTTCAATTTCCGACTCACTCCGCAAGATCGCGCCGATATCGACGCTATCCTTGCACATTCCAATAGCAGGACCATGATTACCACCATCGGCGACTGTGGGGCTGAGTACCGCTCGTAGTTAAATGGATGTACTCTTTTGTCTTTGCCACATCAATGAAATGCTCGGCTTTTACGTGCTCAGCTTCTTGCCTGCTACAGCTAACGAAATTAATTAATTAGTCAACGAGGGAATGCTCGATGAGGAAGGGTGACTGGAAGGAATGGAGGGGGGAGGGCGTTTCGGGCTTTTGCTGAGTGGATGCCCTCAATTGACTTTCTTCAGGCAACGCAGCTCCAGCGGCCGCCTCACGATCCTGACTAGAATGAGGGAATTGGACATAATGTTTCGCAAAAACCTGCTCACTGCCTCTACAGGGGATTCTGTCATTGCGTTTATTGGCAAACCGGCCGGAGTATTTGGCTGACGCGATACATTCAGCACCACTGCTTGTTGGGGGCTCGGGTGAACAACCGATGCCGTTTTTGCCGTTCTCAAGGCAGTAATCAACGGCGGAGGGAGAGAAGTAGCGGGTGGATGGGGATTGTCATTTCGGAGGGGGAGAGGGTCGTGAGAGTTGCGGATTGGTTTTGGTGTGGGACCTTGTGGAATGGAGCGCATACTCAAACATGTTTCTATGTTTTCATTTTGTTTAGTGGGTATTGTAACATGCTAGCAAGAATAAAACATACCTTCACTTCATCCATATTGGGTACCATTTCTTGATGCAATAAACCTCTGTTCGACTGTACATGCAGAGTGATGGGGACGGGAGGGATTGGAGAGCGGCAGCTGGCAAATGGAGCATCTAATATTAAAGGAAGGTTAGTTTAACGAAAGGAGGGAAGAATTAAGAGATAGGGAAACCGCATACGCGATACCATTACCGCCAGCGGGGACGGTTTTAGATTTCTTGCCTCTAGAAACGATGTGAGCCTGGCCGCCACTGAGAATTAGGCTTACTCACACATCGCCTGGGGTGCTGTCAACACGGGGATTCGAATCGGCTTTGCGTTTCATGTTGGAAGTATGGGAGGATATGGGGGGAAGGGAGTTTACTGAACGACAAGCCCAAGCCGTGGTGATCACATGACGGCAAGGGTAATATAGGATCCACCCCGGGCGTACAATGGATAAAGGCAATTAGTCCGGCTGCTGTGTGTGCGTAGGCTAGAATAGCGGCGTGGTTGGCGGAGCGATGGGGTCCAACCTGAGTTCCGTCGGGTGCTAACAAGCCGGCGGAGGTAGTAGTATGTGTCGAGTCCTGCATGGCGAGTAACAACTGGACTATGTGTTCACGGAGAGGTCCATACAAGGGGTCCATGATCGAGTATGAAATGAGGGGAATCAAATCTTCATGAGTGTGACCCTAGATTTGGTCGAGCCAGCGTTCCCGCTGGAGAAATTGCTGGAAAATCCGGAAGTTGTCTTGACCCGCGGGAGCAGTGGATATCTGGGCGATTGGTAACATTTGCTTTTGGCAGAGCATCCAAGGATCGCGAGGCGGCGTTGAATGTAGAGAAGAGTGGTTCACGGGAAACCATGGGCTGCCGTTGTGATTCATGAAACGTTGTACATAGGTGAGCGACGAAGATGCTCGAGGATTGCTACATGAGTGGCGACCAAATATCAAGCGTGAAACATAGCAGTGGTGGCATGTCTCGCACTGTATGTAGTTGGGAAGAGGAGGGGCCAGGCCATAGATGGGGTCAACGGGGCTGGATGGGCGGACAGGGGTGTAGGTAAGGTTGGGATGCACAGAGAGAACCTCTGCATCAAACTGCTCTTGCAATTGGCGGCGTGTTTTGAACTCTTTGTGATATTCCAAAAAATGAGAGCGGATCTTGGTCGGATTGATAATGTCGTGACACGCTATGCATATAACAACTTGATGGAGGGTATTGACGATGAGGGTATGCTCAGTAAGAAGAGGCGACTCGAAGGTGTGGAGCGGGGACGGTCCTGCGTGTACGACAGCACCAGAAGAGACTATGTTCAAATTCTCTCGGGCAACAGGCATATCCTGTGTGTGAAAACGTCGCTTAGGTTGAGGGATCTGTACAGCTCAATAGCTCTACTTACGGGGTTGATTCGGTGTTGTCTCATGAGGGGGAATCAAGCAGCGGGGAAGGAAATTGCAAAGCTATGAAGGAATTAAGCGATATGTCAAAACGCTAGCATATATAACTCTCACCTCTGGTGCTGGTAACGTATTCTGGATGTCGCTTCGACCTAGAGGACCTGGCCTGGCCTGTGGGCGGGGGACGGAACTTGTAGACGGCGCTGCAAGACCCGACGTGGATGGTACAAGGCCAATGTTCCTATTTTCTTTTGCTGGCTTGTTCTGCTGAGCGCATACGGACACATGTTTCTAGCTTATTGTCAGAATAATGATAATGATTGTTCGTTACTGATTGATAACTCACCTTGAGCTCATCCATGTTATAGTGCCTGAAATCACACAGCGGGCAAGGAACCTTGCCATCTCCTGGATCCCGTTTAAGGTTAAAGGCTCTCATGCCATTCTTGGGTGCAATAAAGCCGCCATGCGGGTGATCGGGGTGAGAGTCGTTTGGTAGCGGCTGCTGGCATATTGAACACCTAATAGGAAGGGTGCTCTAGTGAGTGCGGTAGGCAGCGAAGGAGGGGATGACTTACAAGTTACCAAGGCCGGCGTTGGTAGCGGCTTTTGTTCGTTTCCGTCTAGATTAGGATGTATGCGTGTGATATTCAACATCAAAGGAGGGGATACTTACGCGGTAGTGGAACGATCACCTTGAGGATTTGTGGTTGGGCCACGCTTCATAGATAAATGATAAACGGGGATGGAATCGGGTGGTGGCAATTAACGCGCTCCCCGGCTACAAGTGCTACAGAGTCACGTGGTATATAGAGTACAGCTCGGGGTGTACAACAGTCTACGAAGGATGAAGCAAATTGTTGACTACTGGTGATGAGCGGGATGTTGGCCGAGACCAAAGTCTTTGAATATCAATGCAAAGGGTGTCTACAGGGGTTGGGAGAACAATGTACAGAGCTATGGGATCGTTATCGCGAATCGTTCCCAAAACCTTCAAACGACTCGACCAATAGAACGCTCCCCACCGCCGGTGTGCTGAAATCTCTATCCGATGGGGCGGCAGCTTTGGTGAAGATGTATTTCTCGAGTGTCTAATTGACTGACAAGGAGAGATTGGAGGAGCCTTATGGGCAGAGAAAGGTACGTACTCGTGTTGACGGAATTTCACTGATAGCAGACGAAATGGCGGCCAGAAATGAGGATCGCTGGGGCGGATATGGATCTGTTGCAAGGGTTAGCAGAGCGGGGGTGAGGAGACGAGGATCGCTCACCGTACGTTGATGGCCGGACATTGATGGGCAGAATATGTCAAACCGAGATCGGCCACATGGCGTTGACGGCGACACAGCGTGATGGCGTGCACATGTCCCTAGGGACCAGCGACAGCCCCAAGCTGATGTCAACGTCAAGTACAAAGTACATCGACGATATCAACGGCAGCGAGCGCTCAGGCGGTATCGACAAGGGCGGGGTGCGGTGGTTGCATGGAGAGGGGGAAAGCGTGAGAAAATGGATGGGGGCATGTTGATATTGCGCGTGATGAGGATTGGGGCGACGGCTATATGGGTTGGGGGCAAGAGGGGTATAACTTAAGACTACGCGCAAGTGTTCTTGTGAGCTACCCACGATTCTTGGATCCAGAACCACCAGACCGACGGTTAGTAGGCCCTCGCATCGAGGAGGGACCAGCCATAGGTGTAGGCCCGGTGCCCTTCATAGCCGGAGCTTTGGGCGCGTTGGGGTGAGGGAGGAACAATGACTGGCGCTTATTGGTGGCCGGGATTGGTGCACCTCCGCCTTGGCGCAAGTCAGCAAGCGTAGGATGCATTGGAGTGAATGGTTGCGCTGATAGTGCGTGTGGTTGTGATGTATCTTGTGTGGCTAATGTATGTGTCATAGGGGGTTGAGAGGGAACCATTGGACTGGATGGAGGTTCGAAGTCATTTGGCGTCTTTGGTGGCTCCAAGGATTGTATCGTCGGTGAAGGCATTCAAACCAGTGGAATTGTACCCTTCACTGCTGCCTGAATAGAATCCGGCAGAACGATCGTGTCCTTAGAAGTATCGACAATAGTGCTCCTCGAATAATCGGTGTCGAACGTTGATTCCTGCATCACCCCAGACAGAATATCTTCTTCATCTTCAACGACAATGTCCCTCCCAGCCTCCTTATCCCGACCTTCTTCGCCCACGCCCTCAGATGTCTCTTCGCCTAGCTGACGATCTATTTCCACCTTCTGCCTCAACGCAGAAGCTATTCCACCCGCCAACGACGTTAGAGGGCCCGGCGGGTACAATGAGGTGATCGGAGAACCAATGCTTGCAGACCCAAAGGCCGAATCAGCCGGAGATGTGAGTGGAGTTGTCCATGTTGCATGCAAAAGAGGTGAACGTTACCGCGAAAGGTCAAGTGGCACAGGACGTAACAGGCTTGGCGCTGGTCGAGATTTATTTTGATCGGGCGACAGAGGCCGGGGTTCGACATTGGCTGTATGCTCCTGCTCACTCACGGATAGATGGCTATAGATCGACGCGTCAGAGTCGACGGACAGCCTAAAGTCGGCAGGCGCGCGTGTGCGAGAAGCTTCGGATGAACGACAAAGGGGCTCCCGGCCGAGGAGGTCTAGAAGGTCCGGCTGAATATTGAGGTTGGTGGGTGGTCGGGGAAAATGGAGCTCCTGTCGAGACCAACGAGAGTCAGAATCACGATGGTGACTCCTTGTTTCGATAGATTTCTGGGAGATGCTCTCCCTCATCTGGACGCTCTTCCCTGACTCTGCACTTTGCCCGGTAGCATCGGCGGCGGGCCTAGCTATGATGTCCCCCATCATCGAAGCCACCACAGAATCAATACTGGGCCGGGAATCAGATACCGGCGGCGGCGGTTCATAGGGTTAGCCATCCCAGGCATCCCGAGGTGAAGCTGCCGACGTTTTGCTTGAACTTGCTGAAACCCTGGAACTCATAGACAACCTTCCCCCGCGGCTTGTACACGCGCTAGCCATCAAGGCGCGTGAGTATCGGTAGTCGTCGTAGATATCACCAGCACCTTACCAAGAACTGGAAGATGTCAGGGAAGGTCTCCAAGAGGAAGGCGAGAATTGGTTTGATGTGCAGGAGGTGAGAGAGAAGGGGGTGATGTCGGTGAACCTGGTGATGGGGAACGAAGTGGAAAGGAGAGTGTTTCTTGATGGCGTCCCTGAGGAGTTGGGGGATCTTAATCGACACTAAGGTGAGGCGCAGCAGAGTGGTGGTTTTGCTGATTGGAGGGGGGGTGTTGCTCATTGGTGGGTTCATCATACAGTAGACGTTCAACTGTACTCGCGTCATCATGTTGGACGCTCATGCGCTCAATCACTGATTCCTCATCTGAGTCCCTGTCATGGACAAGATTCTGAAGCAGGGATAAACCAATGCCCACCTCTCCATCTGAATCGGAATCTACGGCTGAGGGAGTGGAGGTGTCGGGCATAGCCGAGGGAGTGGGGCCTGAGTATCTGAATGTTGTTCCTGGGCAGCAGCGAAAGTTGATTGATGAAAAGAGGGAGACGTGGGAGATATTTGGGGTGGAGAGGAGAGTTGTCGAGGGAGCGACCAGAATCTGAGCCGCGCGACCTCCGTGGAGTCCTGTCGAGCACTCGAGGGGGCGTCGCAACGATGTGCTCGGATGGGGTAGAGGAGACCGAGAGGGACATAGAGGGGGGGTTGAGACCTTCGTCGTCGGTAGAGGGTACTTGGCTGGTCGCAGGCTGGAGGGACGAGTGGGTGAGTGAGATGGAACGGCTGAGATCACTGCAATTCAGCGAGTTGGAACAAGATGGAGAGGGTGTCTGTTGACCAATGTTTGGGCTGCGTGATTTTGTAGTGGAAACGGAGAACCGTTTGGCCATGACTGGTGGCTTGAGCTTGCTATGGAAGCGGACGTCCTTGCCACGGAAATGACCAATGACATCTTCACAAGAGCCCTGCAAACGAGTCAGCACATGATTTGGGAGAACATCACAACGTAGGGATCATCCAAATCTGATAGGTACACTAACACGATAATTTTGTCTTCCCGTAATGAGGGGTATTGTGGTGAGGTGCCGATGTAGACGAAATACGACATAACTTGAGAAACATAAGCTCCTCCGAGCTCTAGGGTTAGACATGGCAATTGTATAGACATTAGGGGGAATTGTCATGGAAACGCCATAGTCACTTGTCAACAAGAGCGAGGGAAGGGGAGAGTTGTAATGTAAGAACTTGCCTTTATCACCAGGTCGGGTAAATCTGCCTGGGTCGCCATCAAGTATATCTTCCTTTTTTTGGGGGAAAAGGCATGCGTTCAAGCCACCTAACCCCGGAAGAAAGACCTATTCATGGCGTGAATGGCTACTCACCAAAAGTCCCAATGCAGACGTGAGATCAAGGGGTGCTGCTTTTCGTCTGGCTATCTGGATAGTGAAGCGAAACCACCCAACGACTCTTACCTCAGAGGAAGCAGGACTTCAACTTGTGTCAAGTGCGAGTTGAATGCCGAAAAGCTCTTACTTCCTCGGGTAAGAAATTGGCTCAAGGGATCACAGATCCCATCCCACCATGTCCGTTCATCCCAGAGTTGTTGCCACTGGCGATCTGGTCAATCCGTCCTAAAGCAGATGGTCCTGGCAGGCCTGGCGGTTCAATATAAAATACAATTGGTATTGGTCCAGTGGCTGAAATTGGATCGGCCTCCGTTTGCCTGTAGATCGTTCGTTCTCTCGCCATCATCCTCGGGTGCATCACACCAGGTGGAGCTGAGTTAAGAACGCGCTTTGCATTATTTTATCAACTTACATCCTCTCCCTGCAATAATATCCTATGCATAATCAGATCTCGATACCTTGGACTTGTCATAGGACCAGGAGCGTGCTGCGAGAGAATATGCTCACTTTCAGGAACTGGTCTTTTCGAGGAGTAGATGGGAGATCTGGGGCTTTCACACCGGGTTGATTCTTCATCACCAGACTCGCTGGTGGCAGAGAGGGGACTACTAACTCGGCTCCCGAGTGAGGCGCTGGAGCCAGTGCGGACTTGGAACTTGACATCGGGAACGAGAAGCTTGCCCTCAACACCGGGGGGGAGGAATGATCGCTTGCGCTTGGGAAAGGTGGTATCTGAGGAAGGGGAGGTTGCGCGGGTTTTGAGAGAGTCGGTGTATTTGCTGATCATGGTAGCGTTTGATGGCACCGAACTATACGAGGCACTCCGCGGGGGCGTGGGGGCATCTCCAAGCTGGGAATGGGGGGAGACAAAGGAGCCAAAGGCACGCCTGTGCTTGACCTGGGGGCGGCAGGGGCGGAGTTCCTAACCCCGAGACAGTTAGGACACTGTAGTCCTTTCATACGAGACCGTGTTCGAAAAGATCGCCCATGAAGCTGTAGCTATCGTTGCTCAGCTTCTTGCGTGCGGTGTCGTAGCACATCGGGACATGCCATAGAATGAATAACGCCGGTGTCGGACGATGTCTGGATCGGTTTTCTTTCGCAGGTGGATTTGCAGCAGATGCCGGATGAGACTCGGGTCATTTCCTTTTCGCGGGTACGGTCGCAGCGAGCTGGGGGGGTTTCAATCGAGGAACTAAAAGCACACTTGCAGTTCCTTCACTCCCTACTTCGAGCACGTAGCCCACATCTCCCTTGGACCTCCCCACACAGACTCGAACCCAATTTCCAGTGGCTATTCCGGAGAGTTTTCGCATGGTGAGCAAGGCAACTCGATCTTCTTCACTAACATATTCGTAAACAAAACCTCGGCGTGTACGAACGCCCGGTGAGAGTAGAAGAAGGCGGCCCAAGTGTCGGTTCATTGTCGCCTTGAGGTAAACGCAGTGAGGGATGGAAGGTCGTGTGAAGGCGGACCTTAATTCATGTCGGGACTTTGTCATGTTGAGGAGAAAAACGAGCAAGGTTAAGAACGATCAATAATCAGTGTAATGAATGACTAGGGTGCCTTACCTCGCATTGAACGCGCCACATTGGCCAGCTGTTCAGTCCCGGGATGGCCAGTAGGAGATTTGCGGAGGCAGGTACTTGTCTAATGAGATTCTCGTGCCTCTATACGTGCTATTACATCGGTTGTCGGATTATTTGTATCGGGCGAGGGGGATCTGGGCAGCAGGTGCGGTGTTCGAGGCTGCGGGGTGTTGTTCAGGATGTTCTTTGACTTCGGTATCGTCAATAAAACCTTGAAAAGGATATGGTAGTCAATAAGAAGGAGAATGAGAAGAGATTGGAGTGAAACATACCTGAATCGTCCTGTTCTTCTTCACCTGAGGACTCGGTGCTGTTCTCCTGCGCCTCGAGGTCAAAGAAACCGCGTAATTCGTCAGGAACCTGGATTGGCGGCATCATTAGCATGGGATACCGAATGCGTGGGCTCGTGCTATGAGTCAAGCAGACTGCTTGGTGCAGAGACGAGCCTGCAACGCCCCTTATAGGGGGTCTCTTTATCTCATTTTGTTCGTTCTTCTTTCTAAGGAGCATTGATGGGCATCCCAATGATAAACAGCGTCTACGAGACGCACATTGTATTTATCTACACTAGTACTAAGCAGAAATACTTACCATGGGGCGGTGGTGATGGTAGCGGTTCAAATAAGTAGGCGTGGGAAGTATGACGGGGAGCAGTAATGGACGGCGACACAGCGTGGATGGCGTGCACATGTCCCGAGGGACCACCGACAACCCCACGCTGATGTCAGTGTCGAGTACAGAGTCCATCGACGACATCAACGGCAGCGAGCGCTGAGGTGGTATCGACGGCAGGTGTGGCTGTTGGATTGAGAAGGAGAAGGCGTGAGAAAACTGATGGGAGCAGGTTGATATGGCGCGTGACGGAGATTGGGGCGACGGCTATTCAGGAAAGCGAGGCTGCCAGTGCTTGGGAATGAGTGGCCGGTATTTGTAGCGTGTTTGGTACTGTACAAAATGGGAGCAGCCTGTTGTGTCATCACGGGTGTGCCCGAGCCCCAATTTGGGCTACCTGCATCAGTCCCACGCTCCCTTTTAGTAGCTCGACTGTCTACTACCCCGGCCCGGCCCGGTTTGCCCACCGCCACGATCTCGCACGTGGGCTTTATGAGCGAGCCCCCGCCATCATTCACACGCTTCCCCATTTGCAACACAATCACCACTACGCCCGATGGTAAGCGTCTCTGCCTTCTAATAGCATAGATAGACACAATGTGCACGTTGTAGACAAGCGACTATTGTTGGGGTAACCCTCAGTGCTGCCATGAAAGACCAAATGAATGATATGATAGAAAATACGTGTACAGAGCCGTTGCAGGCTTGTCCCTGCACCAAGCAGGCAATCAAATTGCTGCCCGCGTTCTGCTTAACTCATGGGACAACCCTAACCCTCTGCTAACTGACATCCCAGGCCCAAATTCTGGACGAAACCCACAGCTACTTCAATTTCGAAGCCCAGGAGAATGGTAGCAGCTCTGGACGAGGAGGATGCAGGTGAGCGGCACGTTCGTTGTGGTTATACCTACTAGCTAACGACTCTTCCCACAGGCTTTATTGATGATGATATTGAGGAGAACCCAGAGCAATGCCCTACCGCCTCAGGAGCCCTCGTCATCTAGGACCCCCACACAATCGGCTCGCAAACCACACATCCATTACAACACCGCTCTCAGGCAGTCGCAAACGGCTGACGTTGAGTCCTGTGCAGGATATCTACTTGCCCTCTCAGAAAGAGCTGTTAAAGCCCTTCCTTTCCTTAACACTGCACGCTCTGCCCCACCGGATTCCATATCATCTCTCTCACAGGCCAGGTGGGAGCATAACTGGCAGAATGTCCTCCCCATGGCTGGGAGACCCAGCACTTGGTCCTGTTCGACTTCACTACCGCAGCAACAGCAGCAACAACAGCAACCACAATTACCTCCCTCAGTTTCTTCATCTGCTTTATTCTTCCTCCGACCACTGTCGCGGCCACAAGCGCCCAAATATTCTCGATTCTCGGAGGATCTTTTGAGGGCCTGCTGGGCAACTCGACAAATCGATTCTCAGACTAAATCCAGGCACGAGCGTGAGGCTATTAGCACCGGAGCGTCATCGAAGCATTTGTCATTCAAGTCTACTGTGTCCCTCAGCACCACCAGAACAAGCTCCACGTCGAATTTGAGTGCCACCAAAAAGTCCGAGTAACCCCTAATGCCGCCCTTTTGCTTATCACAGGTGTCGACATCGAACCCAGCTTGCTCCTGGCTCTCCCTGCGCTCCTCGTCCACTCCCCTACACACCCAGACCACCACCGCTCCCTTATTATCTCTCACCATGCGCTTACCAATTGCGCGACCATTCCCGCCTTCAGATCGGCCTTGCATTGCACGACATTCAAAACGCAATCACAAGACCAGTGCGTTCTGTTTCGATAGATCCGCGAAGCTGCACTAACCCCCATCCAGTCCCTTGTTGCCCAGAACGTACGACTGCCCCTTTCCCCCTCAAAGAACCCTGGAAGTTGATCACGTTTTCCCCTTACAGCTACGCTCCTCCAGCTCTACCGACCCCATCTTCTCCACCTCTCCTCTCAGCTCTCCTTCGCATCCGGAAACTCCAAAGCCGCCCAATCCATCCTCAAATGCTCCCCCACCTCGTTTGCTCACGCGCCTGACCATCCCCTCGCATCCTCTATGCAACGCAGCTTGCTCTCATCGCTAGCCTTAGCGCCTCTTCCTTTGGTGATGAGACTTGGAACGCTATCAAATCCCTCAGGGCTATCAACGATCGCTATGACCTCGCTACCAAACGAGCTCACCATCCCGTTGTTCAGCTCACTTCTGTCTTGCGCCTCCATGCACTTTTGCGATCAGGATTGTGGAGCGAAGTTGGTGAGAGTCTCGATGCCGCAGAGCGCGTGTTGTGCATGAAGCAGGGAATTGAAAGTAGAGCGGGTAAAGTGGGGTCAAAGGGAAAAACACCGGAAACGCCGCAGGCAGTCGTACACGCGGAGGCTTTGTTTACGAACATGTCAGTGAGGAAGATCGAGTCGCATTGCTTACCATGCGAAAGCCCTCCGAAATAGCTGCTGGGAACTGGGTTTGAGTGTGCGTAGGAGCTTACAAGGGAGATGTCAGTTATGTGGCTGAAGTAGGCAGTGAAGGAATTGCGAGTGTATTGCTAGTTCCTCGATTGAACCCGAAGGTTGCAACCGCATTGGCCCATTGGTTCGATGTCTCGGTCTGACTCAATCTCAGGAAGCTCTCACCCTTGACCCTTATCTCTGGCCAGACCGGCCCCTACACGTTGCGTGCGTGAAGCGCTAATAAATATTAGCGGGCTGTGATCGCATAAGTTCCAAAATCAAGAGCAGTAGGACAAGGTGAGTGCCTAGAGCCTAGTAATACACCATGTCATATAGTACAAGTCCATTCCACGGCTGATGAGCTCCATGTGCGATAATTCATCAAGGGTCACCTCCATCTGGACTTGTATGCTCCCTTTCCTGAATACTTGCTCCTCCCATACATTCTTCCATGACTTGGGTGAGTGCCAGAATTGCGTATGCTCGAGTCCGTCTGCAAGCACCTCTGTCCTGGTACCTTTCTCTGAGCGAACATAATGGCAACCAAAAATCTTGGAACCTGGTTCAGGGGTGAGTAGTCCAGCGAGTTGACGAGCCAGGTCAAGTTGCTTTCCCTCGTCAAATAAGTGGAAGAATAGTGATGCGTGGATGGCAGATAGATGTCCTTGTAATGGGTTCAGAGAAGTTAATGAAGTGAGACTTGTTGGCTTCGGCTTTGAAGGTTGCGAGTAGAGTGATTCCCGAAGTAATAATATCTCGGGATCAAATGCATCTCCGGGAATGAAAGCTACAGGGAAGCTTTCTGGCGTAGACTTGTAAAGATCATGTCCATATTCCCAGAACCCTGTCCAGTAAATAATAATCAGGCCTGAATAGACGGCAATTGCTGGGCTAGGACTCACGGGCACAACAATCTGAGGCTATCATATTCTCTTTAGGCCACCCATCAGATGCAAGCTTGCGCAAGTCATTTCCAACTTCAGCAGTCAATACTCAGCATCAAACAAGTTTCGGGTATGGCACATACAACAACAGCCTATATCGAGTAAAAGAGCTCCTTCACGTTCCCTACCCAACTGAAGGACCTGTTCATAAAATGGAAACCGTGATACAGCGAGCCTAATAACACACACATATTAGTCGTGAACAGGTTCATATTGGATGAGGCATACTTTGCAAATGTGAAAAGACGGATGCAAGGGTAAGGGGTAAGCTATGCATCGAAATATTAGTTATTCAACGGAAACGGTGGAGGTGTTGGATACCACGGACCTTATACGCCTTGGCCTGAACCTTGGCAATGTGCCCCTTCAATTCTTCGTCGTCAGTGATTCCAGTCATTGATTTAAGGAAGGTGCGCTGATCACTCTCCAGGTTGTACAAGGAGAGGTCTAACGGCAGCAGTCCCTTTGACGTGTCAGGGGTAAGAGGGTTGTTTGTAGTAGGCATTGAGGTCGAGTCCCAGCACAACCAGGGTTGGACGGAGGTGGTCGTATATATAGAGAACTTTGACCGCTTGTTTTCTGGATGATGCAAATGAATGTCATTATTCTTCAGGGACAAATGCTGGAGTACGTGCAGCATGGGTCCGCTGTCTCTGCTCGGAAGCGACCGACCAACGGGCACCAAGCACATCCCGAGGATATGCGAGAAACGAAATTCGAAACTTCGGTTCCGCACAAGCTCCACCGATAAATGCTTGATAACGCAGCGATAACGGGGTAATAGCCATTGCCCCCGTTTGGGCGCCTTTCCTGACGCCCCTGTACCGGTGAGCTGGCATTTAATGTTGAGTTTGAACGACGCCAGTGAGACATTACAGGGACCCTTTGCAAATGCGCAAAGGGCTTCGTCTCAACATTTCTACTTAAATCCTATTTACCACAATAAGAGAGTAAAATGTAAGCAAACGATAGCTAAAAGGAGGGAATTTAGAGGAAGCTCAAGGTAATGAGTGAATAAAACTTATAAAAGAGGTCCGTGGGTTCGGGCGCTCAGCGCAACGGCTCAGGATCATGAGCTAGCGCTCGTATTTAATGTATTTCCTGTTCAACGGCTATGAGCTCTCCCATATTCTCAATAGACAAGTTTGCCTCCAACTGAGTCATAGCTGTTGGGCTTAGTGATTGCTCTCATCCCTCCTGAGCCATTTGGGAGGCAACTCAAATCCTGCCCCAGGACAACAGGCAGCAGCGTGAGATAACTTACAATAATTTGTAGTCATCCAACTAAATGCATATTTAACCATGTATTTAACGGTCATCCCAACCTCCGTCATCCGAGCACGCTTGGGGGTCACCGGCCGAGGCCGTTACCTTTGACAGCCTTACTCGGAACCGAAGTTTCGAATTTCGTTTCTCGCTGTCCCTCTTCCGTAGGATCTACACAAATAAACCTAAGTTCTCAGATCAGTTGAATCATCAACCGGCTTGCGTTGGCATAGTGTGACGAAGACGTGACGACCGAACCCCTGGTGCTGACCGGGGGGGGGATAGTACCATCCCTGGTCATGGATTATGACGCCAGTACATGTTCCCGGTTCGTCAGCGCCATGAGGGTCTGACCTCTAGGAGTAGCACTACCAAAACATACCCTTATGCGTGTACTCAATGCCGTTTCATCGCGTCAGGGTAAATTACCCAAATTGCATACAGAGTATATATGGATAGGCTCCTAGGAGCCGGGGAAGGATCATTGATTAATGCACCTTTAGTGCTTGGCAAATTCGTTTCCCTACATGATGAGTCTTGGCAAAATTCTATGTACATACCTTTCGGACGTTGGTTGGGATCTAGGCCAACGTCAGACCACGAGTTAATCTGACATGTTCACAGCATCTCACTGTTTGCGGCTCCCTCACGCAGGCAGTAACCTGACTTGCCACTTTTCATTCCCGGCAGGGTTTGGGGGACGAAATGCGGCTATGCGCCGCTCGTGATTTATCAATTTCCCTACAGAAAGGAGCGCCCGCTAACTTGCATTAGCGGCTGACAGGCTAAATACCGGCCTGCTCTCATCGGATTTCCTTCATAAGCCTGTTCCACGTTCCTGTCGACAGTCATCTACTTTCCAACTGCCCTCAGTTCCGCAATGCAGTACCTGATCCTTACATCTTTGTTCTTAACATGTGTTGCACATGTGATGGAGGCTGGAGCCCAACCTCCTGGGCTAGAAGACAAATGTAAGCTCACTCCAGTCGTCGATATTAAGAGACCCTTCTGACCTTGCGTCTCCTACAATAGGTCTGAGCGATAAGGTATGAAGCTACCAAGCATCCAGGTCCAAACTCTAATGCACCTCATCCTTGCAATCATCAATAGGATTGTATCACCAGTGCATGTTAACCCTCAATGTTTTAAAATCTGTTTTCTAATGCAGGACATTTCCCTAGATCCTGCTGGCACACGCTGCCGCCATGGCTTTGCGACCAACTGGTAAGAGAGCTCAATGTATTGGAGGCTACTTTCACTGACGTGGGTATGGCATATAGTTGCGCTGACATCCCCCCGACACAGCGTGTTAAAACCCATTGCTCGTACTATTGTCCAAATACCAATGATTTATTTTGCAAAACCATTGACTCCCTTGTAGTAGGCAAGATTCTGACGAAGGATATTGTAGGGCTTTCGGATACCTTGTGGTTCTGAATATTCTGATTGGCTGTTGTGGATCAGCCAGCTTACCTCATGCCTTGATTTAGACGCTCAGTCTATCAGGCTCGGTAGCTCAGAGGTCAGAGCATCGGTGCTAGTTTCCTGAGGTCACAGGTTCGAGTCCTGTCCGGGTCATTGTTTCCCCTTGTGTTTGTGAGTGCTTGGCGCACGAGCATTTTCTTGTTGCGATAGATTCCTGTCGACATTCCTTTCATGTCTGGAGGGGATGTACCCATAGGCCGGGCTGCGCAGTGTGTAGTACCACTAGCAAACATAAATTATAAGTCTGGGAGTATTATACAATGGTGAAACCAAAGATAGCACAGTGGGCATTGGAACACACAGTGCCCGATCTTGAATGTACTGTGCAATATACTCACGCATCTATCATGTTGCGCTCAGGTAGCAAGTCTCAAGCTCAAATGAAACAAGGTAACAGCCAGTATTGTTGTAGCCACCCAGAGCCTGAGCATGAGTTGAATTCTAAGAGTAGGCAAGTATGGTACTGAGCAGCGTTATTGACCCAACAAAATGTTTGAAAATGCTTATGTCAGCTCTCTATTCGGAGTTATCATATGTTGGTATCAGTTGGCATCAGTTGCTTAAGGTTGCGAGGTCAATTCCCTAAGTCCTCCTTGGCTTGTGTATATGAACCTGATTTTTTTTTTTTTTTTTTGAATCAACAATTTATTACGCGGTGCATGATAGCAGTCCGCAGCAGTGTACCTACTACAAGATGCTCAAGTAATAGACTGCTTAAATATAAAACAAATTCACAGAAGGGCCCCCTCTGGGGGCCCAACAACATCCATTGTACTGAGCACGGCCGTCAAGTGACTGTGAAAAGAAAGTCAGATGGGGGCTGAGCCAGGTGAGTGCCTAGACACCCAAACCCCACCAGGAAAATAACTAAAAGAGAAGTTGAAATATGGGGAGGCCCCAAGGGCAGGCAGGACAAAGTGCCGGGCAAGAGGCCCCAGGGAGAAGGAAATAGAACCCAAATGCAGAGAAAAAGAACCCAGAACCTACTGTAAAATGAAATGAGAAGGCCTATGAGGTCAAGGGAGGGGTTGAAGCCTCTGGCTGTCCCTTGACCTTACGGGCAGAAGAACTGACACTGGTCTTGTGACCAGCATCTGTAGTGCGACTGTTGGCCATGTACCAGGCTTTGATCCACTCCAGCTGGAATTGGTGTTGCCAGAAGGGGCACTTTGGGCTATTGGTGGCATGTGATTTGCCACAGTTAACACACTTGCCCATGTGGGGGCAGGGGGAGTCAGTGGGGGTGTGTCAGGATACCGTTTTAGGAAACTCGTGGCTATTTTCAGGTTAAGCTTTGCCTTTAAACTTTGGTTGCTCGGTGACAAGTGTTCTTCTTCAATGTTTAACTTTTGATGTTCCATGTTCCCCTTCCATGTTCCCATGTTCCCTTTCTACAGTAGGGGACAAAACTGTTCCAATGTTTTTTCACATTGGATTAATTCACAAATAACTGGTCAACCACTAAAGGTATAGACTTCATATTTAAATTGTAGATGGTGCTCAAACATAGCTACAAACAGATATCAACAGCATTACATAATGGTCCGATTTGGGTATGCTATGAATTATTTAATAATTTCCACTCATTGGAACAGTTTTGTCCCTCTGATAATTATTATATGAAATCAAGATTTTAGTACTTAGTATAGCCTCCCTTTGCCTTCAGCACTGCCTGAACCCTATCAGGCATGCTCCTGATCAAATCCTGACACACCTGTGGTGGAATCTTATCCCACACTACATCCACTCTATCCCACAACTCCTCTACTCCATCAGGAGGAGTATCATACTCCCCCAGCTTCTTCTTGAGGTAAGTCCAAAGATGTTCAATAGGATTGAGGTCTGGGGACTGTGGGGGCCATATCATAACCTCCATCCCAGCATCTCTGAACCAGTTTTGGGCTTTCCTGCTCCTATGTTTGGGATCATTGTCTTGTTGAAAGACAATATCCCCTACCTCTTTGTCATACCACTCCAAACTCCTGTTGAGTTCATCCTCCAAAATGGTGACAAAAAGGTCAGTATCCATCTTCCCATTGATCTTGCATGATAACCCAGGCCCTTCCCACAACATACAGCCCCAGACCATGATAGAACCTCCTCCAAACTTTTGAGTTTCCTGTACCAGCCTATCATTGAGCCCTTCTCCAGCTTTTTTCCAGACCCAAACTCTCCCATCTGACCCCAACCTATTCACTTTGGACTCATCTGACCAAACAACCCTTTTCCAGTCTGCCATTGTCCACTCTGCATGTGCCTCTGCCCACTCCATCCTTTTCCTCCTGTGTACAGAGGTAAGTCTAGGCCTTTTCTTCTTCACTACAGCCTTCATTCCTGCTATTTTGAGTGCCCTACAAACAGTTTTGGAAGATAGAGACTGGCCAGTCATGTGTTGGAGTGATTTGGTAACTTGGACAGCATTATCGGCCTTGCAAGATGTGATGAGGCATACAGCATATTTGGTATCAGAGGTAGAAAGCTTGGATGGGCAGCCACCAACTGACTTAGAGAGTGATGATTGGTGTTTGGAGCAAAGTCTGGAGATGGTACTGACCCCCAGACCAGTAATAGAGGAGATAGAGTGAGCAGATTCTCCTTTATCCAAAAGAGAGAGAATGTGGTTAACTTGGGTAGAAGAGAGAGATCTCATAGGAGTCAGAGGTAAGCTGGGAGATTGATATTTGGCAGGAAGTAAGCCCTTGTACTTATACACTATCCTACCTGGTCACATAATTTTTATTTGCATTTGTTTGATTGCAATAAACAAAGTCATGTGATTGATTATCAGAGGGACAAAACTGTTCCAATGAGTGGAAATTATTAAATAATTCATAGCATACCCAAATCGGGACATTATGTAATGCTGTTGATATCTGTTTGTAGCTATGTTTGAGCACCATCTACAATTTAAATATGAAGTCCATACCTTTAGTGGTTGACCAGTTATTTGTGAATTAATCCAATGTGAAAAAACATTGGAACAGTTTTGTCCCCTACTGTATGTTCCATCATTCCCTTCCATCATTTCATATTATCATTTTGATTAGTGATACATTTTACATAGGACCCACAACCCTCGCGTAGTTAGATGTCCATGTGTTTCACTATTCTTATTGTTCCATCCCTGACTTCAGTTTAGTATATAAGACTAGCTACAACCGTTTGTATCGCCAGTCTAATATCAACCTAGAACTCTGCTCTCCTATCTCGCTAAGCTTAGCCCGGCCGAGTTCCTCAGCCGACCTCGTTCGCTATTGTTGGTGATCCCAAGTCAAGGATCACTAGCACTATCTCACTCGCAACTCGACCGGACTCGACCGAAACTTCGGTCGAGCTCGTGTCCATTCTCCCGGGCCAACGTCCTTCTGGATTAGTAGTCTTTTATCTTCAAGCCTTCACTTCGTGAAGCCTTCCATTCTATTGCTTAAGGCAACAAATTGGTCATCGGTATCAGAACGGCGCAGCACATACGCTGAAGCCAAGACCTTACTTTTATAACCGACCTTCGACCCGACTGAATTCTCGGTCGATCTCGGTCGATCTCTCTTCACGTTATATTTCCCCGACCGAGCACCTGTTCTTAACAGGGTGGCAGGGACAGGGGGTTTGGCCTTCAGATGGCCTTTGCAGCAGCCAGCTGAAGACCGGTGCTCGGTTTCAGAATGTGGCTCAAAGCAGATAGGGCAGTGTATAGAGCATGCCTGGCAAGAGTGGAGAGTGTGGCCCCAGTGTGGAATTATGAGCGCTAGCTCGTGATTGTGTGCCGTTGTGCTGGGCGCCCGGACCCACAAATCTTTTTTTTCTTGTTGCCTCCCTCTACATTCCCTTTGATAATTGTTTTATTTACTATTGTTATAGATAGTACTTAAGTATGAATATTACGAGGAACCCCTTTGCGCGTTTGCAAAGGGTCCCTGTTATTCTTCCCTTTTTTCACCTAAACTCAACACCCAGCGCCAGCAACAAGAACAGCGGGGGATGCCGGGATTAGTGTGGGCGGTCCGGATGAAGCAGATGGCGCTGAGATGGTATGTGTGAGGTAGGAGTGTAATATGTGGCTTGGACAACTACTACCTATATCAACCAATACCTCGAAATGCAATTCTGGGGCATCGGAGACAGTTCTTGAAGAGAGGGATTCAACTTTTGAAAGGGTTTTATGGGGGTGTAGAAATGTATAAAGGGTTTTCTCAAAAATATACCCAAGTGCACCAAGTGTACTCTGTGGGTGGTTCCTGGGGTAGTAGTGACAAGGCTCTGCTTGTAGCTACACTCTCTGGCTCCCAATATCTCTAATCTCAAAACCTGGGGGAATCTGCACTACCCCACTAGTCTCTGTCTCTCTGTGTCTCTAGACCTAAGGGGAATCTAAACTACCCCTGAGTCTCAATATTCTTCTCTAGAAGTCCTTCAGACTCAAGCAATAGTCTCAACAAGTTCTCTCGACGATTGCAGTTTGTCTCTACTGTTTCTGTGGGTAGTCTATGACTGAAGCTCTCACTTAATCTGCCTTAATGCACACAATAGCACAAGATATGAAATCATTAATTCCCAATCTTGTGGTCTCGAAGCTAGGGCAGCGAGTGCTTGCCTTTCACCTCTCCTCCATGCTGTATTTATATGTTTTGGTAGCTAGGAAACAGCCCAAGTAAATAAGGAAATATTAGAGAGAGTAATGCTAGTATACACAATTGGTCCGACATTCCCCTGTGTAATAATGCTTTTCCACCTGGCATTGGTCCTGGCTGCCTGTTATAGACCTGTTTCCAATCATTGAGATGCTACTGGCGTCATTTTGTGGGCTATCACAACAGTCTGTGGCTGTTTCAGCATGCTTGGGAAGGTTCTCTACCCATATATGCATGCCTTTTGCTTCCGCACATCTACCCTATTGGTCCCCTCCCGACCCGGCATTCTGGTACACTGTTCATATACCCTTCTAGTATCTTGAACTGGCCGTGTGTTGCTTATGCGTCATGCAGATAGTCCGAGATAGTCCAACTACTCCATCATTTGTCCTTTGATCTGCTATTGGACCCTGCAAAGCCTTTCAAGGTACTCAATCAATCATTGAGATGCTATTGCACATATTGTATTGGCATAGCTATCCCCTTGGGGTTGCCTGATAGGCTTACACATCCATGGTTCAGCAGATGTTCTGTCTGATCCACTCTTTATTCTCCTCTATCAGTCCTTCTGACATCTGGCAGTCTTTCCGATTGTCATATCGTGATCAGACAAGCTGACATGGCTTCGGGTGTAAATTCCTTGGCTGATGCTTTCTGTCTGTGTCTCTTGGGTAATAGCTGTAGTCTCCCTCTTCTTGATAGAACATCATCCCTGCCCTTAATATAGCAGTCAGTACATTGTCTCTTAGTACATTGTATGCCATTTATTCGGGTGAGGGACACTGTTCATTACTAATCGAGGTATCTTGAAAATCTGTCTACCAAGTGTCTCGATGCCAGTCACACAATTTTCTCAAAGGTTTCAATCAGCGCTAGGCTGCTACATGATGTCCCCTTTGAGATAGTCGAGTTAGGGGCCCTCGGTCTTCTCAGGTCATCTCGATAGCCATTATATGGCTTGTGAGCTCCTCCCTCATGATCAGGGAGTTTCTACTGACAATGTTCTTGATACCTGGTGCATCTCTGAGTGTGTACAACCACAATGTTGCCTGTTGTACCCTCTGTTCACTCTCGAAGCCATACAATAGCTATTTAGTAGCCACTGACTGACTCCTGGGGTGCCTTGTAGCCTCATAGAGGTCCTTACATGACATACCAGTCGGGTTAGGGTCATTGTACATATGTAGGGGTGTTATGGGTATATCAAGATGATTACATTGTAGCTATTGCTGGGCCATGGGTATATAGGGGTATAATGGCCTATTTTAGCAATGCTTCGATTTTTGGTGTAATAGCACCAGCTAGGGGAACGGAGCGCCCAGCCACCGCCTTAGCGTGGGAGCCAGACTGGGAGTCATGGATGTCAAACCACGAGGTAATGGTAGTTGACTTTGCAGAATTGCAGATCACCTGGGGGGGACCAGCAAGGGGAAAGGAGAGGGTGAGGGGGGACCGGCTTAGGGCCTGAGCAACCTTGGTGGGAGTAACCTGGTTGGCAGTACCAGGTTGATAGAGAGGGACGTACACAAGCTTGAGATAAGATCATGATGTGGGGAGGGAGACAGGGACCAGGGGAGCCTTGAGGTCCTTGCTGATGGCAGTGCTGACAGTTGTCAGCTCAGAGACCAACACGACAGCAGAAGTGGAGAGGGACAGACCCCTAGAGGTAGGGCATGCTGACTCAATGCAAAGCGCAGAGCTGGAGGCCAATAACGCTGAGTTAACAGTGTGGGTGATGTGAGGCAGGGACACCCTGGACAGAGCATCAGAACCAGGGACTAAAATCTGGCACCTAGAAGGGCCAGCAACAGTACATGAGTGCTTGGCCTTGGAGGCCAGAGCACTGAGAACGGCCTTCTGGACAGCAATGACATGGTCCGTCGGGAGGGTGGGGAATGCCTTGGTCATGTGGACCAAGGTGGGTGCTGCCTTGAGGGCACTGGCATAGGAAAGGGGGGGGGGGAGGAGCCACACTGGGTGGGACAAACCGAGGGCGCCGGGGAGAGTGCGCAGGGTGAGGTGGAGGGGGTAGCAAGGGGGCAGCACCAGCAACCAGCACTGACCCTGCAGAAGTAGACTCCTGCACAGCCAGACCAGAAGCCGGCGCAGCAGGGGCCGTATTAGTAGAGCCAGAGGAGCTGCTTACCTCAGCAGTTCCACGGAATGGACATGTGGCATCCACATGTTGGGGGGGAGAGGGAGCCGGAGCCCAGTGTGCCGCATAACAATGGAAGTACTCACAGAATGTTATTTTTTGGTCCTGGGAAGTGACCAGGATCTGAGACCACTTGGAAGCCAAGATGGCATCCAAGAGTTTGTAGGCCCCTTCAGCAAGGGTGAGAGCAGAGTTGAGGTCTGGGGGCAGGGAGGCCAGTAGAGGACCAAGATGGGGGAGGGCAGTACCTACCAGCCAAGAGCCATAGTTGAGCATGGGGTCCTGTGTGACAGCAGCAGTTTTGGGGGGTGGTCAGAGCACCTCAGGAAGATGGGAGAAATCTTCCTCAGCAGGGGGGGAGGGCATGGACCCATATGAAAGGGCCGGAGAAGCCTCAAAATGTAAATGCTTTGTGGTGATGTTGGCCAGAGCTGCATCAACAGAGTCAGCAGCAGCAGGGGCCAGGGTAGGGGAGGGGGGGGAGGCTGAGCCAAAAGCCCCTGGGGTGAAGAAATGTGCCGTGGCTGGCAACCTCTCAGACACTGTCCGTGCACTGGGTTTAGGTGGCATGGGTGAGGGGGAGTCAGAAATCAAGTAAGATACCTAACTACAACACTATGAACCAGCCAGAGACCGACTCGAAAATCAGTGGTGGTGGTACAAGGTCAAGAAGGGATGTATATGAACCTGATGAGTAGAATACAACTGAAGATAAATTACATATACTACAGAAGCTTCCTAAGTGGGTTACCCATTGAGGAGAAGGTCCAGAACCCACTGTGCCTCCACCACCCAAACTATTCAGAGATTACACTGGGTCAATAACATTCAGTAATTTCCTTCTATCTATATTCAGTGTTGAACCAAGCCCTGGGTGCCTGCTTGCTCGGCTCAGTATATTCTGATACCGGTGTGATGGTATGGGTGGGGTAGGTGCGTAATATGTGGCTTGGAATACCACTACCTAAATCAACCAATACCTCGAAATGCAATTCTGGGGCATTGTGATGGTATTGGTGGGGTAGGTATGTAATCTGTGGCTTGGATAACCACTACCTATATCAACCAGTACCTCGAAATGCGATTCTGGGGCATTGGAGACAGTTCTCGAGAAGAGGGATTCAACTTTGAAAGGGGTTTTGGGGTGTATAGAAAATGTATAAAGTGTTTTCTCAAAAAATATACCCAAGGGCACCAAGTGTACTCTGTGGGTGGTCTCTGGTGTAGTAGTGACAAGGCTCTGCTTGTAGCTACAGTCTCTGATCTCAATATCTCTGATCTCAAAACTTGGGGGAATCTGCACTACCCCACTAAGTCTCTGTCTCTCTGTGTCTCTAGGCCTAAGGGGAATCTAAACTACCCCTGAGCCTCAATATCTCTCTCTAGAAGTCCCTCCAGACTCAAACAATGGTCTCTATAAGCTCTCTCGACGATCACAGTTTGTCTCTACTGTTTCTGGGTGGTCTATGACCGAAGCTCTCACTTAGTTGCCTTAATGCACACAGTAGCACAAGATAATGAAATCGTTAATTCCCAAATCTCGTGGTCTCAAAGCTGGGGCAGCGAGTGCTTGCCTTTCACCTCTCCTCCATGCTGTATTTATGTGTTTTTGGTAGCTAGGAAACAGCCCAAGTAAATAAGGAAATATTAGGGAGAGTAATACTAGTATACACAATCAGTCTGATATTCCCCTGCGCAATAATGCTTTTCCACCCGGTGTTGGTCCTGGCTGCCTGTTATAGACCCATTTCGAGTCATCAAGATGCTGCTGGCGTCATTTCGTGGGTTATTGCAACAGGCAGCGGCTGTTTCAGCGTGCCGGTGATAAGCTGATTTTGGGTTTACACCTAAAATACACTATTTTACCCGATTTTATTACTATAAAATCATTGGAAATACATCTATGAACCTCAGAGAGGGTTGGGACCTATCCCGAGGTCGCCAGTTTGACCGTGTATAGGGTGTTTGTGCCCTAGCGTATGCCTAATGGTGTCTAAACTCACACGAGGGATAGTCTTTATGACAGAACTCAGTAAAGGGCGGGCATTTCGGGCAACTACTAGGGGATTCCAGGTTGTACATAGCTTGCCAAACCAACCCAGGTCGCAATCAGGGAGGGTATGCATGAGATAAATTAAACTCAGAGACCAGGAGTGAGCCAAACCAGCTCGCAAGAACTTTAGAATATTCCTGAGACATGAAATGAGGTTATGCAGACAGGCAAAACCCTTAGAAACAGAGCATGGACAACAGAACGAGCTTCCTAACTTTGAAACGGCACCCCCGAGTGTCAGAATATTCCAAACGGACTATTGTGCACTAATTAGGTGTACTTTGTGGGTCCATGATGCTATGGAATCACTCCCTGAGGGAGAGTTCAGCAGGCACGGAACAATGGAAACCATCTCTGAGACATGATCAGCATTTTGATCCGAGAGCTCAGGCATACGTCATCAAACATCTGCATTCCTGATGACCTAGTAGCAACGGCCGGACTGCCATTGACTCGAAAACATATTCCGAGTACTTCGGACACTTGCAGCAATGCAGAAGAACCTTCTAAAATATTCTATTCTTTTGTTTTTACAACAGACCAAATTTCCCATATTTCACATCTCTCTGTTTCGTCTATTTTAGTTTTGTCTCTCTCTCAATATAAAAAATACGGCTGCAGGCCTCTGAGAAGAGCAAGAAGGGCTCCACCCCAACTTCTCAGCAGAGTACTTCACAGCCGTGATCAAGAACAGTTTAGATCTATTTTGTGTGAATTGTTTAAGTGAAACTAGTCTTCAGGAGAGTTCAGAAAGAGTTATTAAAAGGAGAATCACCCCGAGCTCACTTTTGTGTGATTTCCTAGAGCCTAGAAAGTAGAGGGATTTGGACTTGAGATTTCTTCGAGTTCAATTCTAAATCAGAGACAGAACAGACTAAGCCAAGTGGGTCTTGAGCTTGAGTTTGTCCCCCAGAGTCCAGAGGAGTTGTAATCAAGTGGGTCTTGCATTACACTCAGTTTAGAGATCAGATTTTCATGCAGTTGTCCAGGGCTTTTCCAGCCAGTAAACTGTGTCTTTTGGAACTCTCTAAAATTGGTTACTTCGATTCTATCTGTCAGATCCACACCCCCTCGAACTTGCCTTGGCAAAATGATTACTCTTTGACATATCCTACCCTATACCTTTGCCCTAAGCTCTCATCCGAGTTTAGTGAGTTGTGTTTGAAGTTTTGAGAGCTGAGTGTTGGGTTTAGTGTGAGAGCTTCCCATCCTTGTCCCCTCAGTATTTGCTTCCCCACCCTTGCCATCAAGTCCATTTTCCAGCGTTTCACTGGGAAGGTTCTCTACCCATATACGCAAGCTTCCCACCTCCACGTGTCTACCCTATTGGTCTCTTCCCATCCCGACATTCTGGTACACTGTTCATATACCCATCTAGTATCTTGAACTGGCTGTGCGTTGCTTATGTGTTGTGCGGATAGTCCGAGATAGTCCAACTACTCCATCATTTGTCCTTTGATCTGCTATTGGACCCTGCAAAGCCTTTCAAGGTACTCGATTGGTCATCGAGATGCTACTGCACATATTGTATTGGCATAGCTATCTCCTTTGGGGTTGCCTGATAGGCTTATGCGTCCATGGTTCAGCAGATTTTCTGTCTGCTCCACTCTTTATTCTCCTCTATCTATCCTTCTGACACGCGATGGTCTTTCCAATTGTCATATCGTGATCAGACAAGCTGATGCGGCTTCATGAATCGAAGCAGGTCGTTTGAACGGTTCGCTTTGCTTATAAAGGGGAACCGTTCATGAAAACGCTTTAATATTAAGAGCAAACGGTTCACATCGAACTGTTTGGAACCGTTTAAACTACAGTACCTACATAACCACTGTAGTACATACACTGCAAAGAACCGTTTGAACCATTTATTCCATTCAAACGGTTTCAACCAGAGCAAGTTTAAATTCATTGAACCGTTCAATCCGTTCAAACGGTTTCAAACAAAGTAGAAATGTATTACTACCATAAAGGTGCTACTATAAAACCGTTTGTCAACTGTTTGTATCCATTCAAACTAACTATCTATAGTTACAACTTCAGGGAATCGGCTCCATATCCCAACGGTCACTAGTGGGAATTCTAAACAGAGTAAGCAATGTTAGACTTATCTAGACTGATCGCATACCTGGCCCGTTGAGGAGCATCTGGGTCCGTAAGAACGCCAATCTGAGCTGGTGGTTTGCGATTGCGTTTTGGCCGGGACTCGCTTGGAGTCTCGGCTGGTTGGGCAACAGCCTTAGGGTTAGGTATGACATCTTTGCGACTGCGTTTTGACTGGGGCTCGCTTGGAGTCTCAGCTGGTGGGACAACAGTCTCAGGGTTAGGTACGGTATCTAAAACGCTACCATTACATTACCTTGAGGTGCTTGTTTAGATGGCCTTCCCCTTTTCTTGCGTTGAGGTTGGATCGGAGCTGGGCTGGTTATGGGTACTGGAGTTGAAGCAGTTTCACTGTCATTGGACAGAGTATGGTCCGCTTGTGAGGGTGGAATACCCTGGGTTTCGGCGGATGGGGGGCTGGGTGATACTGGGGTTGGAGTGATTGCGTTATGATCAGACAAAGTATGGTCCGCCTGCGTGGGTGGGATATCCTGGGTTTCGGGGGGCGGGGGCCTGGGGGAAGTGTTTGTAGGTGGTAGAGCATCAGCCGGCGGGGGTGTGCAATGAATATTGTCGTTATCTGGCGAAGTTGGCTGCGGCGTAGAGGGTATGTGATGGCTTGGTGTCTTGAAAACCAATCCGTTTGGCGATTTGAGGAGGGTATCGGCCAGGGCAAATAATTGGGCTGCACTCAGCTTGGAGAGGTCAAGGCTCGGGAAAGGCAGGAGGATTTCGACGCCTTGCTCCAAAAGATATTCGCGTTTTTCAGCTATGCTTAACTCGGCCCATGGCAGATTGCCATCATCGTGTGCTGCTCCACTCATTCCTGTAGTAGCCAATATAATCAACAGCGAAGGTAGCATAAATGAAAAAAAAACTAACTCCATGCATCCGTGATGTAGGCTTCAATAGCTTTCTTTGTTTGACTGGGAGTCATATTTTCGAGGTCTAGCATTGGAAATTTAGGTGATAGGCCTTGATCCATAGACTCTGTGTTGTCTATTAGCAGGCGAAAAACCAATAGGTACAAAGTATACCATTCAGTTCGAAACGGGACCACTCTTTGAAGATTGGCATGACCGTCGCCAAGTACTGATCGTACAAAGCATTTGCGTGCTGCTGGTGCTCATTGTTTGCTATCGGACTTTGCCCATACTTGTGCGTCACAAGCCCCCTACAAATTGTCTAAGTAACAGCAATTGAGCTTAGAATAGTCACAAACTGATGAACGTCAATCTCGCCATCTTCAAGCTGGAACGCAATGGAAAAATGGCAAGCAACATTGCCGATCCTATATCTTCCGAAGCCCTTGCTCAATATTCCATGCGTGATAGCTGCAATTGACGGTTGGATACTAGTAATGAACAGTAATTAGTATGAATAGTGTAGGATATGGAGCAACTCACATTGCAAGTTCCTCTGGTGTAGGTGGCGACTTCTGTCGGGCATTTTCCTCTTGAGCAATCTTCTCCCATCTAGCGCGTTCCTCATCTGTTACTCGGCTTGTGAGTTTCCTCCGGCCCTCGTAGTAAGAAGTGAGATTCCCCTGTTGTGGGGTTTGCCCTTGTGCCTGACGAGTCTCTGCCATGTATGCTGTGATGTCTTGAACATGCTCCCTCACATACATTGCCTTCCAGGAGACCGCACTTGTGCTCAAGATATTGGCGTCTACTCTTTTTGGTTTTCCAGTCGTGCTTTCTCGATAGTGCTTGTTCCTCAGCCAGTCGTTAATTTGCTGTGTAGTCTATATCAGATAGATTCGTCATAACCAAAGAAAGACCCACCTCTACCTGATCCTCGTTAGCCTTGACTTGGAAGTGGTCGTTGAAGGGCCCTACAACATGTTTGACGACCCACTTCTTCTGCGTGATCTTCACTCCTGCTAGAACCTCATTGCGCATCGCGCAATAAGCCTGGTAATGTTGCTTTTCAAGGTAACCCTTACAGGCATCAGTTAGCGCATTATTATCAAAGGGTGGTGGAGGGATAGGGTTGAGACGGTGTGTAGCAGGTGTAGTCATTGGGGTTGTGCAGATGAGGTCAAAGTATTGGATGAGTGGGCGGACAAGGTGAGATGGGACAAGGACGCGCCTTTCGTTTGTTTGTAGACACCGGACTTGAATTCTGCATAGAATCTTCATTGTTCGCGTTCAACAGATTCCTGTTGTGGACACGCGTCCAGTCGATGTACCCTGTGGACAATGGGACACCATGTTGACTGGATAGTTCCACAGATGCTGGCAACGCTGCACGCAACGTCAACTGGACAAGAAAATTTTGTTGATGTGCCCACATTACTCACCCTGTCGTCGTAACGGACTGCTGTTGGTGCCCACTCCAAGGATATACCATCTCGAGTGGAAAAATAACTATCAACGGCCATTTAGGTACATAAGTTCTAAGCCAGGAATTTATCTATATCTACGTGTTGGTGTACTCCTTCTAATCGCATTAGCAATAGATCGCCCCCTTTACAGGAAATCTGCTCGCTCCAAGGTACATTTTGCCACTGACCCGTAAATATATCATACCATTGTAAGCATTGTTGATACTCTATCTCGAACTCTCCAAGTTGAACTTTGAGACCCGAGAGGGCGATTGTGTTTGAGTCCGGGCATTCAAATACGATTGATTTATAGTGGTCGATCTAAGTCAGGGTTAATATTTGAGCTGATGAATGTTTATGGCCTACTCACCTTTGTCCAAACAACCAAGATAACGAATGGGTTGGAAATCTTTTGGGGAGTCGGAAAGAGGTTGAGGCTACGGGAGTCTCCTCGAAGCGGACTGGATCCCGAGGTCGATGGTGACTCCCAGTCGAGCAGCCTGGACCTCTGGGTGGGGGGATGGTGCCGGCGAGGTGTTGGCGTGCGGGGCATAGTATGGCGGAATCCTGCTCTGCCCTTTGTGGACCCCTGTTCTTTCAACTTGTCCCTCTCCCGCAAAAGATCCCTTAGAGGCTCGGCTTCAGGTCGTAAAAGGATATTGCTGGAAGTGGGAGCAAAATGCCATTTGGTAGGCTTGCATTGAGTGCACTGATACCATCAACTGTTAGATGACGAAATATACCAGAGCAACTACATACCAATGCGTACCACCGACCAATATTGCCTATATTCTTCTTGCCGGTGCAAAGGCTATATTGAATAATGTGTTGGTTCGGGCAGATGTACGGCTGAGTTGGTTGAGGCTCAGCGAGGACCAATATGATATCGCGGATTGCGTCTTCAATTTGTCCAAGAGCCTTGGTGCGGCTTGCAGCAGAGGAGTGATCTGGTAACGAGTAAGGCTCCATTTTCGGCGGGTTACTGTAACCGATGTGGGTTGGTATTTGAATGATTTGTTTGAACCAACTATAGAAAAATGCGGCCTTTAGCTGGATAGGCCAGGGTGAAGTGTCAGCTGGATCAAGACCACCAAACCAAGTCCGGGGGCCACGGCACAACCAAAAACATGATAAAGCTGGAGCTTACATACATATATAATGCGACGCTTGTGTTCTGGGCCATTGTTTTGCGTCCCCGCCGATTCCCATGTCCCTCACTCAAGCGGATACTAGTGCCGCTCACATTTTTGTATTCGCCTTCACCTCCGTGAGTTCACTCTAACCAATTCAAAAACACCTGGTACTCACGGAACCTCCTAGCCGAATACTCAACCGCGTTTATTGAGGGTTCCACTCGAAGATAGTCAGCTCAATTTTCGGGATACACCAGAGTTTTACGAACCTTTGGATTTCCCCATTGTCCAGTACAGTGTTTATGACGTACATTCAGGGGGGTTCGCGGCCATTCCTGAATTCTGGGTCATGGGAGTGAGACCACATCTGCATCCATGGCTAGTTGTCCGGAGGCGTGATTTCTCCGATAGTGTATGTCCTGGTATTGTGGAGCTCACTGGATTACAATACACTGCAGTCAAGCAGAACATACCTCGCTATGTGCCCGTTGTCCCTCCTATGTACCCTGGGATGCGACGCCTTCGAGAACAACACAGAGATATGCAGGCATCGACGTACACGGCGCGGAGGCGTTATGGTATACCTGGTAATAATGGGTTTGAGATAGAAATAAAGATGATTGCGAGAATTACCCGCAAGCAGACAGCGCCACAGGAGGTGATCGATCTGACGGGGCTGGATGACTAGTATTATACCGGATGCATGTAGTATCTACTTACCGTTGTCTCCGTCGTAGATTTTGCAGTAATAAGGTTCTCTATGTTTGTGGATGTCATTCTCCTGGCAGCGTTCGTTTCGTGTATTAGGTCAGCGTATGTTGCGGTACCCCCGCTGTGCATAGTGTTCGGTGCGTGCGTGGCTTCGTCCAGTGCGCATTCGTAGGTTGGATATAGAATTCTGTCATGGCCGTTTCGTATGTTATGACCACGTATGTCATGACGCCAGGACTCTGTACCATCGATTATTTCACTAAAATAGATAACCTATTTTATAACCTATTTTATCGCTCTCTATAAAAGGACTATCTTAAAGTGGAAGGATGTGGAAGGAAAGAAAGATGTTACGAGGGGGCAGACATCGTATTTGTGATCATTGTGTTTAGGGCCGGTAATCACATGACCGTGAGATGATTAGATCGGAGAAGCGTTGGACGATTATCATGATTATCATATCGCAATCACTGATGACCCCCAAACAACGGCCAAACACTGATTGTTTGGCCATACACCACACTGCACAGCTTGTCTGACAAACGTGCATGGGTTTGTTTATTAGTCACCCTTCAGCCAAACATCAAACACAAACAACGAGCAAACATAGGCTTGTTTATTAGCCACCCTTCAGGTAAACATCAAATACAAATAACGAGCAAACATAGGTTTGTTTATTAGCCACCCTTTAGCCAAATACTGAACACAAACAACTGGCAAACAACTACCTATTTGGTAATACCACCCTCGTTGAGTTTCGGCCCGGCAAGCTCATGCACGTGATGCTCGCCGGCCCTAAACTCAACGAGAACAAATACGGTGCCTGCCCCCTCGCAACACCTTTCCCTCCTTCTACATCCTTCCTGTTTAGAATAGACTTAGTATAGATAGTGATAGAATAGATAGTTTACTTAGTGAGATAATATACGCTACCGCATCCTAGTACAGAACATACGCCGGCCAAACATACGAAACGGCCACAACATACCCATCTCCCCACCGACGAACGCACAACCGGGCGAAATCACGTACGCATCAAACACCATACACGACGCGATGGTACCTACCGATCTCAGGAGTTCGGTATGTTGCAAAGGGGGATGGGTGTATTGAGAATAAACTGGCTGATTGTCTTTCCACCCCTTCAAATCAATGCCGTTTGATGAAGGCTGGCGATGTCTTCCGAGTAAGTAAGCCCTTAGTCCTACGTTCAGTATGGCAGATGATAGTACCTTCATCCGCAGGAGGGTGAAGCAGTTAACGCAGATGGCACCCTCAAGGATGCAGGTGAAATTATCTGGTATAATGACCCCGATGACGATGTGCCACTTCCGCCCCAACATCTTGGCCCACCGGAAGGTGAAGTTATCAACGCAGACGGCTTCCTCAAGGATGCGACCAAAACAATAGCGTTTAACGACCCCAATAACGATACGTCACTCCCGCCACGATTCCTTGGCCCACAGGAGGGGGAAGCTATCAACACTGATGGCTCCCTCAAGGATGCAAGCAAGATTACATGGTTCAATGATCCCGATGACGATACGCCGCTCCCGCCCCCTGCGATGGTATTTTTTTAGATGCCTTAATCGATTTGTTTTTACTTGAACGTACTTCACAGCAGGCGGGGTCTTCTCATTCTCGCCCCCCACGCAAGAAGTGTAGGACCGAAAACCTCTTTCTAGACCTGGAAGCTCAACATTGCTCGAGTAGCGAGGACGATGGCTCCGACGGACCAGACCGCAAGTTTTGTTTTATATTCCCTACAGACCTTTTTGCTGACATAGGTTCTAGTTGACTTCGTGGATGATTCTGAACTCCCTGGCGACGACAATGCTATATATCAAAGTCGTATGCACCTAGAACAGGAGGTCAGGTCAAATGAAAGATTACTCTCCGATCTCGTCCAGAAATACGTTCGGCCAGTTGCCCGCACACTTCTGGCACCTGGCTGCAATTCTCAGCTTTCTCCGCCACTGAATGTTCCGACCCCAGAATATTCTCGATATGGTTTGCCGCGAGTCCCTCCCTCCCCGGGTGACTTTCCTTTGTGGGAGCTCCCAGTTGTGGTATGATCCCCGTCACCTGGAACAGAGTTTTGCTAAATTCCTAACAGGTCGGATATGAAGCTGTAGTTCTGCATCGAATCCTTCACAGGTCGCTTGAGGGCATGTCGGGGGAACACACACCACTACGGAGTGCATTCTCTGCAGGAGGCATTCCTGGTCGTGTCTTCATCAAGGCAAAAACCAAATCGGACATTCAACATTTATGCGAAGGAATGAAGAAAATCAAAATATCACAGATCAAAGTCACCTCTCATCAAGATGGGATATCTTATCTCAGTCACACCGGCCCAGTGTATACTCCGAAAGCGCAATCATGGGTCCATCTCAAATTCGAGCCGTATCAAAAGGACATCGCCTTTGTCCTCGGTGTCAACCCGCGGGATTTTCGCCTTAAAGTCATCCTCATACCAAGAATCCCTGACCTGCCGCCCAAACCAGCCCGCTTTGGCCCGCTTATGCCATACAAACATGACCCACCCGCACCAACACCCTTCGACCCGAAAAAGGCAAGAAAACAACATGGCACCTTGGGTGTCTCAACAGTATTCAAAGAGGATGGGGAGACAGTCGAAGGATATCGCTTTGGTGGCAAATACTTTGACATCAGCGGTTTCCTTATACTGGATAATCTCCCATCCTCCCGCTATTATCATGCACCTGCTGCGCCGACCCTTGAAGAAATAATTGCTTTTAAACCATGTGTTTCGATTGACCAAGCTGCCAAGAACCTGGCACAGCTGAAATACGAGACCAGAACCCTCCAAGAAGGCAATCAGGTCAAGATCTCGGACCCAGAATACCTGGGGGTCATAGCCACCATTTATGAAATCAAGGACTCGACAGCTATGCTTGATGTACCCTATCAAGATAATCTGGTAGAGGTCTCGCTTTCCTCTATTCGCCGCTCGTTCCGCGTCGGGGATCATGTTCGTGTCAGATCTGGTGATGGGAAGGGCCTGGTGGGGTGGGTAGCGGCTGTAAACGATGAGGCCTACTGTATAACGCTGCACATCCCGGAGCATGAGGTACGAGCTTAGTTCCTCCCATTTACAGTTGTTCATTTTGGTTCAGCTTTCAGAGAAGTCGGTGACAATTCATGACGTTGAGCTTGCAAACCAGGGTTTACAATATGGGCCCCTGACTAACCCCGATCTCGCGACATCCCAACATACCAAGGTGGACATGCAAGATCGGACGTATGACAAGCTTCTTAAATTACGTGTTAAAATTTCCAAGGGTGGCTTTAAACAACACCGTGGACAAATCAAATCGGTCAATATTCATGGTATTGCAAAAGTGGAGCTACACACTATCACGACACAAGGCATTCAGCTGGTGGATATTCCCGTAGCAAACATGCTCTATGAAATGTAAGAACCAGATGACTACATCTGGACCTTTTTCTGATATTTAGCCAGACCGAATCAGAAAGGGTGGCACACTGTGAACGAGGTCGTTCAATTCAAATTCGCTCCACAAGTCCCTTACACCCCTGTCCCAAGCATTCCAGAACATGTAACCCCGTCATCCGGTGGACAAACGCCAGCACCAACTCCAACTCATCATAATACGCCTGCAGATGACCCCTGGACTCCAGATATTGAAGATCTGGAGCCACTGACAGAAACCCCTCATCAACTTCGTGAGTGTAATGCGCAGCTAGCTCTCATCGCTTAGCTCATATCTCATTTCAGCTCCCGATCACTGGCTAGCGAAACTACTCCCCCACATCAAGAAGGAGAATATCCCCATAGTACGCATTGCCCCGTCAAACAATTCTGTACTATGTCACTTTGCAAGGATGGAGGGCACATTCCATGGGATCTCGGGATTGGCAGTTGATCTGGACTTCCATTTGGGAGAGCAGGGCACAGGGAGCACAGTTCCTATTCCTTATCAATATGTTCAGCCCGCTCCACCGACACTTCCCGGACAAGGAGCATATATTATTGAAGATGGGGTTGACTTTGGGGAGCGCCAAAATGTCATCACCATCACAAAAAATCAACTAGACAGTTATACTGGACCTTGGGTTGGAAAATACCGGTGGGATGAGCGGCGATTGATCAAAACGGCCCTTTTATGTAGATTTAGGTAGTAACAGCGTTGTGTCGTTTGATCTTGCAAAAAAATTTTCTTGAAGTTTTGGCCTGGTATATGACGACTTCCCCACAAATAGAATGATATATCTAGATGATAGTGGCCTAACAATTATTATGCACAATGTACATGCTACTGGTCTAGTCCGTGGCCACAGGCAAATCTAAAGTGGGTCCATCCTCCCTATTTGTGTGTTTGGTACTTTCTCACCCTTCATTTCTTTCACGCCTCTCTCCTTGTTCCTCTGGTGCGGTCCATGCATAAACGTCGCCCTGGCTCCCCGGACATACGTACGAGTCCTTCGAAAAAGAGTGCCAGAGCGGTTACTCGTGTGGCAACTTTTGTTGTAGGCACCTCGAAAACTCGACCGCGCGTACACCTCAAACATTCCAAGGTTAAAATTTCATCTCCACCCCGGCCAGAACCTCTCCCGCCCGACATCCCACCCAACGATACACTGCCTCTCGATGAAATCCCTAACATTCCCCTTCTTTTCGAGGATCAGGAGGATTTGTTCTCAAACATTGAAACGCCAGCAGGCAGTCCTAATAAGCTACCTCGGAATCAGGTGAGTTTCACTCGTTTCAAAGTATATTTGGTCTAATATTTATTACCAAAGGGAACCTCGGCGAAAATCGCTGATTTTAGTGCGCATGAGGATGTTATCCAGGACTATATCCTGCAGCTAGAGACAGACGCCCAGTGTGGGCGAAGCTGTCAGGGGTGTCACGGTCCCCAAGCATATGCATTCTACCGATGCATAGAGTGCTTTGAGGGCCGCCTTTATTGCCAGAGTTGCATCCTCACACGACATAAATCCCAACCCTTTCACTATGTTCAATACTGGACAGGTACCCACTTTCACCGCGTTTCACTGAGCTCTCTTGGCTTCAGGCTTTATCTTGGGCACGGCAGTGATGCGTGTCCTTCCTCTCGAGCTCAACTGCCCAAGGAAATGATGATTATACATTCCAATGGGATTCACCAACACAATGTAATATTTTGCTGGTGCTCGGACACAGATACACCCGATTCCCATCAATTATTACAGGCAAGATTGTTCCCTGCCACGTGGAGAGAGCCCAAGTCGGCCTTCACATTTCATGTGTTAGAGAGCTTTCATTGTCTTAGTCTGGTCTCGAAAGTGACGGCTTATCATTACTATGACATCTTGAGGCGTTATACTGATGCGATTTTGCCCCATACGGTGGAGGTAAGAAACCATTTGTATCTATACAGGATCTGGAGTATTTAACTCAAACATAGGACTGATATCGGCAATTCCTCAATGTTATGCGAGTGTGGCGTTATCTGGCTCAGCGTAGGCGTGCTGGCCAAATCCACGGTATCGACGAAGAACTACCTCACCGCCGCCCCCACTCCCTGGCCCTCCGTTGCTTCTCGTGTCCTGAGCCTGGATTTAATGTTGACCCTGCAATACTTTCAGCAGCTCCGCCTACCCATACGTTCGTCAAACTCCTTCCTAAATTAGTATCCATCTCACTGTCTCCAGTCATTTGTATACGCTATTTGTCTCCGCTGATGGCAACTTCCGTCTCCAGTCGAAGGTTAAGAACAATGACCCAGACGACAAACCATTGAACCAAGGAAACGGCTACTTTAGCGATGTTACACCATACAAAGAATATCTTGCCAAGGTCAAGCCAGGTACCAATGTGAGTAACAAGTGCTCATTCGGATGATTTAGAACAAAATATGATCTACATCTCTAGACATCGACCTGTGCCAAGCTAGCAGTTGTCCGCACACAAGATATGATCAAATTTAAAAATACCAGTGTTAGCGGGGTGATCGCAGTTCAGTGCGCCCGTCATGGCTTTTACTTGCCTCAAGGAGTGGTAGATCTGAACAAAGGGGAAGCGTAAGTGCAAATGTAACTAGATACAGTATATTCTTTCTGATCAAACTAGTTATGCGCGGACCGATTATGCGCTGACCCATGCATTAGGGAAAGAAGGTTTACGTCAACGGTGGATCGCACTGAGCTATGATATATGGTGCCAGTATTCCATCAATCTCAAAAATCGTATTGAAGAGAATCTGCCTGAGTATACAGATCTAATCGAATCTATTCGAGGTGCTATTCCAGCTATGCACATCCACTCTCATCACGAAAAATGTCAAGTCATGCATGCCTTTGCATATAAGCAGTTCTCTGGCAGGACATGCGGTGAAGGAATAGAGAGTGCGTGGTCTGTCCAGAACCATGCTGCTGCGAGCACAAGGGAGCTTAATGCGGGACACCGTCACAATATGCTGGACGATTACAACGGCTACTGGAATTGGTCAAAGCTCCAGAAGATTGGTACGTCAATCTATTTGGCTGGCAGTTCACAATCTAACAATAGACTGCATATTCAGGCGAATTTCTTGCTGTGCAGTACAGGAAATATTCTACCGAGCTTCAAGAACGACAACACCTGTTTGTCGAGTTATCAAAGCGGTTCCCAGACAGCCAAATCAGGGAGTGGGAGGGGTTAGATCTGACACCAAAAGAAAGTGGACCAGGAAAAGTTACTAGCGTATATCAAGCTTCTATGGATCATGGTACGTACACTACACTGCAAGGGACAATACCTGATTCGTCACCAGCCCCCTCCAAGATGAAAGTTGATACACATCTCAATAATCAGATGTATACAGTCAAGAGTGCACTTGTGGATTCGGATGCGGTACACTTGCTTGAAGAAGGAATTCAGATTGAAATAACACAGTATGCATATACACGCCCTTTCTTCGAGGATTCTGTAATCATTTTGCTCTAGGCTGCGCCTTCAGTGACTCTTGAAGGCGAAGAAGGATGAAGAGATCAATATTGAATCTGCCCGAGCAAACTTACGGTGCCGTCTCAGTCAATGGCTGAAGGTGCAATACAGGATATGCCCACTCCTAGTCATGGGTGACAACCCAGAGGAGCCTGATATGTCTGAAGAGCCTGAAAAGCAAAATCTTCGACTACCTTCATGTTTTAACAACTTACAACGTCTCAACCTAGGCCTTCAAGACCTAAAAATGATCGAGTATGAATTATGCCAGAAACAAGCCTATGATGCAATTGAAAACCTTAGGGGGGCTATTCACGTCTTCAACATGTACAAAATAATTAAAAAGCAGCAGGTATCTGGGCAGCAAAAGATGACCCGTGCGAATGCCTTCCTCAGATCCTTGCAGGAAGACAAGCGTGACCATGCGGAAATTTACCGTGCCGCTTATCATGCATTGATCAAGCTTGATCTCCCATCAAACTCAGAGCTACGGGACCTCAAGGATGACGAGCTATGGGGTAACAATATGGTGGGACCTAGGGGCTTAGGAGACTCGAAGAAGAAAGAGCCATGGTTTTGGACTATCGGGAAACCACCTGATCTGTCAGAAGACAGCTGGAAACTAGAATGTGAGTTCATTAAGCTCTGGGTACTTTGTTACCTACTCATTCCTATTAGTGGATCGAGTTAGATGGTTTAGGACCCGGGCAGCCTTGGATCGGGTACGTGAAGAGGTTGAGATTCTCCAGGAGGAACATCACAGAACAAACACCGCCTTTGACAAGATGGCAGTAATTTGGGAATGTATGGGCGACAAGGTAAAGGAAAAGAAGGCCGGCTATCATGCCTATGCCTACCGCCAAGCAGCCATGTATCGCCGGTTTGGAGATAACTGTCGCCTGGCCTGGAAGCTCACAAACGGAGTCAAAACCGTTTAAATAGGTTGCCAAACGGCTCAAACTGTTTCCTGTCATTTATGTGCTGTACCAACCCAATATAATAGGTTCAAAACCGCTTGATTGGCTTGTCAGAGGACATATGTACCATATGGTAACTTGGTAACTTGCAGTTTCAAACTGTTTTGTGTGAACTGTTTTCTCTTCAACGGTTCAAGCGGTTTCAAACAATTCAAACGGTTCTTTGCAGTGTATGTAAATGCAGTGGTTATGTAGGTACTGTAGTTTAAATGGTTCCAAACAGTTCGATGTGAACCGTTTGCTCTTAATATTAAAGCGTTTTGGTGAACGGTTCCCCTTTATAAGCAAGGCAAACCGTTTAAACAGCCTGCTTCGGTCCCTGGCGGCTTTGGGTGTAAATCCCTCAGCCGATGCTTTCTGCCTGTGTCTCTCGGGTAATACCCATAGTCTCCCTCTTCTTGATAGAACATCATCCCTGCCCTTAATATAGCAGTCAGTATATTGTCTCTTAGTACATTGTATGCCATTTATTCGGGTGAGGGACACTGTTCATTACTAATCGAGGTATCTTGAAAATCTGTCTACCAAGTTTCTCGATGCTGATCACACGATCTTCTCGAAGGTTTCAATCAGCACTAGACTGCGACGTGATATCCCCTTCAAGATAGTCGAGTTAGGGGCCCTCAGTCTTCTCAGGTCATCTCAATGGCGATTATATGGTTGTGAGCTCTTCCCTCATGATCAGGGAGTTTCTACTAACAATGTTCTCGATACCTGGTGCATTTCTGAGTGTGTACAACTGCAATGCCACCTGTTGTACCCTTTGTTCACTCTCAGAAGCCATACAATAGCTATTTAGTAGCCACTGGCTGACTCCTGGGGTGCCTTGTAGCCTCATAGAGGTCCTTACATGACATACCAGTTGGGTTAGGGTCATTGTAGGAGTATTATGGGTATATTGAGATGATTACATTGTAGCTATTGCTGGGCCATGGGTAATAGGGGTATAATGGCCTATTTTAGCAATGCTTCGATTTTCAGCATAATACTAGAGATACTACGAGACCTATACCATCAGAAAGCACCAAGACTTAGCTTTCCGACGAGTCTAGTCTCATCCTGTCTTGTCCGAATCCATTCACCCTACAAATATCTGTGGAATTTACAGTGTATTTTGTCCATATTAGGAAGATTGATGCCAACAGGGTAATGGCCAAAATATATTCCCAGCCACTCGGACATATAGCTGCCCAAATCAGACAGGTACTCCTATTTTGGAAATTTGATGCCAGCCCAATACCACATGCAACCTCGGACTGACCTGCACTGGCATCAAACTACTCTTTATAGTAGTAACATGCCATCCCACTTAATCCCATGCTCAACCTAACCCCTGCCCCAGCCTGCTTTACCCATCGCCACCATCTCCCACATTGGGTACATCAGTGGACCTCTGCCATCACTCTCATGCTTTCACTCTGTGCAGGTGAACCTATTATAGGGTCAAATATGTAAATCCTGTTTGTTTAAATATTTGATTTACATTTTTGATAACACAAATATATTAAATTTTATTGATGCCAAAATTGAAATAATATGTTTTATTTTTGTTTGAATATTAGACATGTGAAAATGATATATATTGAGTAGCATATGTGTATGACAAATATAATTAATATTTGCACTTACTAATATGATTATTATTATTAGACACAAAAGGTAACATATTAGATTAAACTATTTGGCTGTATAATATTTATTGCGCGCTCATCGTGTGCTCAGCATATGCTTATTGTGCACTGGAGCAACAAACGCTGAGTGTCCACGTGACACGTGACAAGGAAGATAACTGACATGTGAGTGGAGGCCTGCCCTCAACTCACAGAATCAGATATGGTCCCAGCTCGACCTGGCTCACCTCTTGTTGTGCAAGCACCAATGGATGTGCAGTACCATTTATTAGCTACACGTATGTTCTATAGTAGACACTCAAATATAATACTACTTTCCGCATATTCAATCACCTGCTGCCTATCTTGAAGAAACAGAAAAACCAAGAACACAAGTGCACACTAGCAGTGCCAGCATGCCAGGAATGCCTTGAGCCTATTGTCATGAGCAAACACTGGGCATCAACATCAATGTTGGTCCTGTGTTGCTTGGTGGTTGTGTCCCCCAGGAGTCATGCTGGACATCTGGGGGGCAGGGGTGGGGCAGGGCTCGCCTCTCAGCATGCAACTACCACAAGCAATCCCGTGTTGCTTGTGGTAGTTGTGAACCGAGTGGCTTCCCACAAGCACCCTATAGATATACTACTACATCTGACAATCACAGACATATCACGATGTAAGTCATTCCATTTACATCATCCCTGAATCATAGGGGATCCTAATGCATTCAAGGTAAGCTGTCTCGCTACTTGAAAAGACTGTTGGTAAGCTAATCTTTGTGTATCTATTCACTGACTGACCAACTCTCCTTGAACATCCCTGTCGTTGTTTTGAGTATATAACTGACAAATAGCCTGTCCATTACGATTGAGTCTAGTCTGCACACCATTGAAACTTATGCCTTGTCCACTTGGTATTCTCTGTATTGGCTTTCCTATGCTCATCTCCTGGTGCCTGTTATTACGCCAAAAATCGAAGCATTGCTAAAATAGGCCATTATACCCCTATATACCCATGGCCCAGCAATAGCTACAATGTAATCATCTCAATATACCCATAATACTCCTACAATGACCCTAACCCAACTGGTATGTCATGTAAGGACCTCTATGAGGCTACAAGGCACCCCAGGAGTCAGCCAGTGGCTACTAAATAGCTATTGTATGGCTTCGAGAGTGAACAGAGGGTATAATAGGCAACATTGCAGTTGTACACACTCAGACATGCACCAGGTATCGAGAACATTGTCAGTAGAAACTCCCTGATCATGAGGGAAAAGCTCACAAACCATATAATGGCCATCAAGATGACCTGAGAAGACTGAGGGCCCCTAACTCGACTATCTCGAAGGGGACATCATGTAGCAGCCTAGCGCTGACTAAGACCTTCGAGAGGATTGTGTGGCAGCCATCGAGAAACTTGGTAGGCAAACTTTTGAGATACCTCAATCAGTAATGAACAGTGTCCCTCACCCGAATAAGTGGCATACAATGTACTAAGAGACAATGTACCAACTGCTATATTAAGGGCAGGGATGATGTTCTATTGAGAAGAGGAAGACTATGGCTATTGCCCAAGAGACACAGATAGAAAGTGTCGGCCGAGGAATTTACACCCGAAGCCGCATCAGCTTGTCTGATCACAATGCGACCATCGGAAAGACCGCCAGTTGTCAGAAGGATCGATAGAGGAGAATAAAGAGTGGATCAGACAGAACATCTGCTGAACCATGGATGTGTAAGCTTATCAGGCAACCCCAAGGAGATAGCTATGCCAATACAATATGTGCAATAGCATCTCAATAACCAATCAAGTACCTTGAAAGGCTTTGCAGGGTCCAATAGCAGATCAAAGGACAAATGATGGAGTAGTTGGACTATCTCGGACTATCCGCACAACACATAAGCAACGCACAGCCAGTTCAAGATACTAGATGGGTATATGAACAGTGTACCAGAGTGCTGGGACAGGAGGAGACCAAATGGGTAGACGCGTGGAGGTGGAAGGCATATGTATAAGGGTAGAGGACCTCCCCGGGCGTGTTGAAACAGCCACAGACCGTCACGATGACCCACAAAATGATGCCAGCAGTGTCTCAATGACTTGAAATGAGTCTACAACAGGCAGCCAGGACCAATACCGGGTGGAAAAGTGTTATTATGCAGGGGAATGTCGGACCAATTGTGTATACTAGCATTACTCTCTCTAATATTTCCTTATTTACTCGGGCTGTTTCCTAGCTACCAAAACATATAAATACAGCATGGAGGAGAGGTGAAAGGCAAGCACTCGCTGCCCCAGCTTTGAGACCACGAGATTTGGGAATTAATGGTTTCATTATCTTGTGCTATTGTGTGCATTAAGGCAACTAAGTGAGAGCTTCAGTCCTAGACCACCCAGAAACAGTAGAGATGAACTGTGATTGTCAATATGAAGAATAGTCAAAGACAATTATAATGTTAGGAGTAAAAGGAATCTAAGGTGAATGAGTGGTTACCTATCCTGTCTATTTTTTTTTTTTTTAAACTCAACAATTTATTACGTGGTGCGTGGTAGCAGTCCACGGGCAGCCGTAACTACACAAGAACAGGCAGCTACCTAAATACAGAAAATTCACAGGAGGGCCCCCGGAGGGGGCCCAACAACGTCTGTTGTACTGAGCGCGGCCGTCAAGTAACCGTGAAAAGAGAGTCAGGTGGGGGCCAGGCCAGGCGACGCCTAGACACCTGAACCCCACCAGGAAAATAACTAAAAGAAGTCAAAATACGGGGAGGGGGCCCCAAGGGCAGGCAGGACAAAGCGCCGGGCAAAAGGCCCCGGGAAGAAAGAAAGAGAACCCAAACCAGATAGAGAGTAAATTAAGCGAGAAAACCTACTAAGAGGAGCCTGATGTCGAGGTACGAGACCCCGAGGACTTACTCTTGCGGGCAGAGGAGCCAACACTGGTCTTGCGACCAGCATCTGCAGTGCGGCCGTCGGCCGCATATCTGGCCTTGATCCAATCAGCCTGGAATCGATGGCGCCAGAAGGGGCACTTCGGGCTGTTGGCGGCGTGCGACTTGCCACAATTGATGCACTTATGGGGGTGGGGGCATGGGGAGCCAGCGGGGGTGGCAGGGACAGGGGGCTTGGCCTTGGGGTGGCCCTTGCAGCATCCGGTGTGAGACCGGTGTTCAGCCTCGGAGTGAGGCTCAGAGCATATGGGACAGTGCGCAGAGCGCGCATGGCAAGTGTGAATGGTATGGCCCCAGCGCCAACAACGGGAGCAGCGGGGGGTGCCGGGGTTAGCGCGGGCAGCTCTGATGAAGCATACAGTGCCCGCAAGAGGAATAGAACGCCCGATAACCGCCTTGGCACGGGAACCAGACTGAGAGTCGTGAATGTCAAACCAGGCAGTGGCCATGGTTGACTTGGCTGAGTTGCGGATCACCCGGGGGGGACCAGCAAGGGGAAGAGAGAGAGCGAGCGGCGACCGGCCAAGAGCCTGAGCAACTTCGGCAGATGTAACCCGGTCTGCAGTACCGGGCTGGAAAAGAGGGACGTCGACGAGCTTGAGGTAAGATCGGGACGTGGGCAGGGTGGCGGAAATTGGGGGAGCCTTAAGGTCCTTGCCAATAGCAGTGCTGACCACTGACAGTTCAGAGGCCGACGCGACAGCAGATGTGGAGAGGGACAAGCCCCCAGCAGAAGGGTGCACTGATTCCACGCGAAGTGAGGAGCCAGAGGCCGAGAGTGCCGAGTTGGCAACATGGGTGATATGGGGAAGAGACACCTTGGACAAGGCATCAGATCCGGGAATCAAAATCTGGCGCCTGGATGGGCCAGCAACAGTGCACGAGCGCTTGGCTTTGGAGGCTGGAGCGCCGAGGACGGCTTTCTGGACAGTGATAACGCGGTCCGTAGGGAGTGAAGGGAACGCCTTGGCCACGTGGACCAGGGTGGGAGCCGCTTTGAGTGCTCCAGCATAAGAGAGGGGGGGAGAAGGGGGAATGCCGGAGGGAGATGACCGAGGGCGCTGAGGGGAGCATGCAGGGCGAGGGGGGGGGGGGTGGTGCCGGGGCAGTACCAGTAACTGGTGCCGACCTTGCAGGAGTAGACTCCTGCATGGTCGGACCGGAGGCCGGCGCAGCAGGGGTTGTGTCAGTAGAGCCAGAGGAGCTGCTTACCTCAGCGGTTCCACGGAACGGGCATGTGGCATCCACATGTTTGGGGGGAGGGGGAGACGGAGCCCAATGCGCCGCATAACAACGGAAGTACTCACGAAACGATACTTGTTGGCCCTGAGAGGAGACCGGGACCTGGGACCATTCAGAGGCCAGAATGGCATCTAAAAGGTGGTATGCCCCTTCAGCAAGGGCGAGGGCAGTGGCCTGGTCCGGGGGCGCGGAGGCCAGAACGGGACCGAGGCGGGGGAGAGCAGTACCAACTAGCCAGGAGCCATAGCTCAGGGGGTCCCGCTGAGTGCCGGCGAATCTGGGAACGGGTTGGGAGGCAACAGGAGGGGGTGAAAAGTCTCCGGGGGGGGGGGAAGGTGTGGACCCATACGAAAGGGCCGGCGATGCCTCAAAGCGTAAACGCTTTGCGGCGACGTTGGCCAGAGCCTCGTCAACAGAGTCTACAGGGGCTGGGGCCGGGGAGGGGGAGGGGGGGGGAGGACGTACCAAAGGCCCCCGGGGTGAAAACACGTGCTGCAGCGGGCGACCTATCAGAGGCCGTCCGCGCATTGGATTTGGGTGGCATATGTAGAGACGAGCTAGTATGAAAGCTAGAACACCTAACTACGACGTACTAACCAGCCAGAGACCGATTCGAAAATCGGTGGTGGTGGTAAGAAGTCAAGAAGGGATGATGACCTATCCTGTCTATATGAGATCCAAGCTCCATTTCAGTGTCAGGGGGTAGTAATAGATGTCTATGTAAGTACATTGTCCAGCTTCATATTTGTCACCAAGGCATTAAAATTAAGAGCTATTTCATTAAATATGCTGGCAACAATGATCTCTCCCCCTCAAGATGCGGTGTACCTGGACTCACAAGGCACATATTGAGCTCAATCCTGATGTGACAACTCCTTTCTCCTATAACTGCATGTTACTCCTGAAGGTGACCTCTCCGACAGTTGCAAAATCACAATTCATGTAGGCCAACAATTATCACAAAGTGGTACATACCTTGACTCCCTCTAATAACATCACATCCAGGTGCCCAGAAGAGTCCATTTTCATGGCTACTATCAGTCCGTTCATCTTGAGTATTTCTGGAGCAGAACCTGTGGTCCCTTAGGCATCTGGCCCATTTGTTCAACTTGCGCTTGTCTCACACCATTTCATGCCCAATCCACTCCCAACTTATGCTTGACCTATTCAAATTGCACTCAATTTACAATCACTAATGTCTTCAGTTCCCACTGTGGTAAGGAATGTGCGGAGAGGGCCTTCCTATCAAAAGTCCCTGTGTTATGGCAGGTAGCCCGACTACAGAGAATACATATGCTAGAGTCAGCAGAAAATTAATGAGTAAATTTTTTTCTCTGTGGAATGACTTCAACACCATGACCACAGGTTCCCCGACTAATGCTCCTAGTGCCTTGCTTTCACTGGCATTATTGTTATTGGAATTCTCAAGGGTGTCCTTCAGGTCACGAATAATGTTGCATGCATCATGTCATACGTAGCCTAATGGTAATACAAATCAATAAACAGCGATGAGCATATGTGCATTAGATACATCTATACTCTGCCTCATACTACTGGTAGTGCACCTCCACCCACCACTCTCTTCCTACCACCTTCTATACCGCGCCTCTCCTTTCTCTGTTGTGCCCAGGTAGATGCATAACTACTGTTGCAGCTTCTGCTCATCCACTCAGCATGCCTCTTCTCCCTCCCTCTTCTCCCTCCTTTATCACACCCAGGTAGTTACTGTCTCTGTCGCAATTTTCACTTGCACACTCCTGAGCACTGTTGCATTATGACCACCATGACATTCCCCCTCCAAGCTCTCAAGGGTATTAGGGAGTCCACCATCAATTAAAGCCCTGTGCTCAGAAATACAGGAAACCATCAAACACTGCTGGCCAGAGCTCAACAATATTTGTCACATAAAAACTACATTATCCTTTGGGGTTATGTAAGTTTCGGTTGTTTTTCAATATATTTGTACTGAATAGGACATAGAAACCTACCACATAAGTCACAGGGGTTCAAGTATAATCACTGTACAATCAAGGTGAAGGGAAGAAGATCATCGGGACAATACATGTACCAGGGCAATCTGGGCATCAAGGGGAGATATGGGTAGGAAAACCAAACAGAGGGAAATGGAAAAGGGCAGACATAGAGGATAGGTTCAAGCTGGTTGGACATGTTACATGCACTGTATGAGGGAGTATCAAGTAGCTAACTGCTGGCCGGAGATGTCTCCAACAATAGTTCCAAAAGCGGGGAATGGTAAAATAGGCTCATAGATGTTTTTGTGAGTAGAAGTGTTTGGAGCCAGATTATTGATAACAAAACATCCTGAATAGGACCTCACCCAGGAGCTGTACCAAGGCCATTGCTGATTGAAATGGTGTGTGTCTCTCAGTAATAGTTTGCACGGCACTGATGGGCCAGATATTATTATTATTTTTGGCTTTTTGAATGCGAGTGCACGAGTACTTGTGTAGCGTCTCACCATTGTGCAATGTGTCCGGTCCTTTCAACTCCCCTTTTACAGATGGTCCTTCCCCTCAAACCTACTATGTGTGTGGATCCACCTTGGCGTGAGCGTCATTTTATCCTGCACTGCTGAGCATTCTCCTGCAATTTGAGGCATTTCTGAACTATTGCCTACCCAGTCTTATTGTTCAGGCTTATCCTTTCGAGTTGACCATGAATTGAACACATTGATATATGCTAACATAAAAAAGGCCATATGACAATTGTCCAATGACAATACAACCAAGAACACCACCACCCACTATTGGTGATGCACTAGGCTGAGCAGATGGAGCAGGTAGTTCTTGACTAGCAATGTGTCAGGATTTCGAGGGCTAGCTTGTGCCTTTGGGCCATTGTGCTGGGCGCACAGTTGTGTAATAGATTATGTATTTGAGTGCATGGTGAATACATGCCATGACAGTTGTGCCAGGCACTTAGTTGTCTGTATAGACAGGAGGTTCGCAACTGAGGCCTCATTATTTTGTTTATGAGATTAACCCTCACATATGGTTGGTCTTATTGTCTAGTAGACTCTTAATACCAGCTCAACCTATGAGCTATTGTACAACCTTAATGACACACTTTCTGTAGGGAAAAACACAAATTACCAACTGAATACCATTAAGTTGGAGTGAGGCACTCCCATATTGGGAGTGGTGAGAGGAGAGTGCAGAGTGGCCACTGGGCCATAGCAAGTACCCAATCTCCACAGCATCATTTATGTTGCACCTTCCCTTGTTTCTTCCTCTCAGCTCCTGATGTATTCTTCAGGTGAAGTTTGAGTAAGTCCCAGACTGGCCAGCAATCCTTGTATTCCTTCAAATATGGAAAGCTTTCAGAGGCCTGAAAATGTGTAAGTAAACTAATTAGCTCCTATCTGGTTGATTTGTACCAGCTCACACACTTGGGTGATTGTGTTGGCATTTTGAGATGCATAGCTCTGGGTAGCATCTAGGTGTTTATTTGCCAACTTTTGAACATAAGTCTACAGGTAACAATTACACCAGGTACAAAAGAGGATGGAATAGAAAATGTACGGACCTGAACTTTTGAGAACTGCCTATCATCCCAGCCAAGAGCTGGTTGGAGGCTGTAGCCCCCACATCAAGGGCAGCCCACTGAACCCAGGGGTTTTTCAATCAATCCCGTGATGTCATCTTCACAGTCTGGGTCAAGCTCCTTGTCAGTTGTGGAACCATTGTTGCCTTTGTTTTTATCTTGTGGCAGGTTGAAGGATACTCTGACAGGGCTATTATTATTGTGTTGGATGTCACCTGGTAGGTTATGAGGTTTATCTGTTGCAAGCTCGCCTCTGAAGTCCTTGCTAATGACCATTGGGGTGCGCTTCCATATTCTGGAAGGCAGTAGAGGAGGGACAGAAGCAAACTTGATCCTCTTAGTGATAAGAGGGTGATGGCAGTGGACGAGGTAAGATTTGGTGGATCTTTGCATTGCTCCACTGGTAATATGTGTTGGAAAGATTTATAGGTTAGAGTGAGCCGTTCATTGCACACCCAAAACAATTGCACTTTGTTGGGACAGCCAAATTGGGAATCCACAATTGAGAGTGTGCAATGGAGAAAGGTAGAGCACAGTGCTGAGTGAGATGCCACAACGGGATTCATAATGTACTCTGAATGAACAAAGGTAACTATAGGAACTTGGTACCATTTTTATTGAACTCTAGCAAGTATAATGTTTTGTAAAGCATTCTACTCATCCCCTATGAGATATTGTCTTCTTTAAAGTAAGCTACAGCGCCCAATAGATCACTTGCATTGAGTCAATGGAAGCTACGCAAAGAGGGAACAATGAACAATAAAAAAATAGCATACCCAGCTTCAAACTTGGCACCCTCAGGCTGGTGAGTTGCAAACAAATATTTAGAATATTTGATACTTACACTGATGCTCAATACACCTAGTAAGCAAGGTGGCTTCAATGAGGAGTACCTTGTTTTCACCTCAGATACTTAATGTGATTGCTTTCTGTTTTGTTTTTCCCTCAAATTCCAAGCCTCATGCCACAAGAACCCTGTTATTGCCTTAGCTACAAGTGTAATGGAGCTTCTTGCGACTCTTGCACTGCCAAGAGGCATGCATCCCAAGACCACCGATGTTATGATTTACTTCATTATCTTCGAATATCTTTGATTTGTCATCGCTTACTAATCAAGTAAAACCTCAGACTTGATTATGTAATCTTGCAACAGGAAAACGTTCTATAAATAGCATCTATTTATAGATATCTATTCTCGAAATAGCACAGCTTCTATACTTCTGAACTTCTATATTGTACCTGTGCTTCTATACTTCTTTGATCGTTATATTTGAACGTCATAGCCTTATATTTAGGTACTTCAACATGTATATAAGGCCGACTCCTCACCAACAGAAACTCCCCAAGTTTCTGCTTGGTTAAGTGGAGACTTATACAGACAACTTGTTCTCCTGTTAAGCTCTCACTCTCAGACAAGTATTTAGGCATCTCAGACTTGAGCTGCTTGAGAACTTGTTGGTATAAACCCCTTGAACGATTAGCTCTAGGAATAGACTGATACGTTCAACGTCTGCCACATCCTAGTGATACGAAGGCAGATGTCACCATAACAATAAGCAGAAACTTCCTTCCTTGTTGGCCACAAGGTCGAATTCTCGTTGAGCCTAGAGAGGATACGGGCGCCTGGCTCACAACTTTGCTGTTGTTACAGGGCGTTACAATAGCATTACCAAGTCTATTTTGCTTGACTTGAAGGATCTTTTAAGGTGTATCTGAAGAGTCTCACAGAGACTATAATCTAAGGTCCTACCGGAGACCGTAATTGCCGAAGAATTGACCAGAGTTACCTGCGAAGATTAGCCCATCCGGAGGCGTAATCCGAAGTTATCTTTCTGGGATTTGCTCATTGAGATAAAGCCTGACCAGTGGCGTAAACTGAAGATCTCTGTTGAGATATTGCCTGACCAGTGGCGAAAACTGAAGACTTGTTGACCAAGTATTTTGTGAGTGTTAGTATATCAGTGAAAGTCTCACGACTATAAACAGGAAATCAAAATGGCTTCCAATAAGAAGTGCAATTGTGCTATTTGCCAGGGCAGAAGCACATCACTTGACTTAGAACAGCAACCACGTCTTCTACAAACTTTCCAGAAGGTTCTACCTTTGACAGTACCACCTACAGTGCCAGAGTCACTTGGAACTCTGAATGACAACTCTGGTTCTACAGAAACGAACTTGGACAAGCAGTCAAGTGTCACACCAGAAGGCAGCAAGAGATCTCAAATGAGTACCAAGCGTACTTGGATCTCCAACGACAACAACAAGAACAATTCCAACAATCGAGTAGTACCGTTACTCCGAGACAGTCAGACCAGCCTTTTAGCTTGGATACTGAGGGATCCAGAACTCCTCAGGAAAGCAAAAGCAGACATCGATTCCCAAGTCCAGAGCCAAGAAGACAACTTGGACACTCAAGAAGTGACGAGCAACTCGCAAGCCAGCTTAGACACTTCAGTTTGGGACAACAGTCAGACCAGCAGTCGAACCCAGAACAAACAACCATGGCTACACAAACCACTACCAACACTACCTTCAATATTAAGTTCCCGAAACCGCCAAAATTCAAAGGAAAACCCCGAGAATATAGAACATGGATGGCAGCAGTTGAACTATATTTCAGATCCATTAAAGAAATGGACAATGAAAACCATGTCTATTATGCACTCAGATTACTTGAAGATGCAGCAGCTGAATGGAAACAAGATTTCCTCAGTACCCACACTACCAACTTACCAAAGTGGGCAGATTTTCAAGCATCTCTCGAGCAGTCCTTCGCTCCTGCTCAACAGGCAATTGATGCCAAGAATGAACTCCGATCTTTCAGACAAAATGGAAGGTACATCGAAGATTACATCAGTCGATTCTCCGTTCTCTCAACCCATGCCAAAATGTCTGACTCCCCCGTTACACACCAATATTTCCTCCGAGGATTGGATTCCAATATCCAACTCAAAACCATTAGACAAAATCCAAAAACATTGGACGATTACAAAGCAGCAGCTAGAGTTGCATGGCAAATCCATCAAACAACCAAGCAAACTCTCGGAAGAACCATTGGTCAACCCAATTTCAGCCAAAGATCAGGAAACGTTTCTTCACGTTTTAAACAAGGTTCAAAGCCTTTTAGACCCAGATACTCTGACATCAGAAGTCAACCCATCCCAAAATCAAGAAGAAGTGAATGGGACATGGACCTCGATTTCATCAACTCTCAAAACACAGACACCTCCTTGGAACAAGATTACGAAGAGAACAATCATGATGAATCCCTTAGGGAAGATGATTATTCTGATTACAAAGAAGAAGACATCGAATCAGACAATGACATCATCAACCTCATTCAAAGAAACCGCCGAAAAGGCAGTTCAAACAGAAGAGTGAAAACACCTATACCAGGTTTGAAGGAATTCATCAATGCAGTCTTTACAGAAGAACAGAAGGCAGCATACAAGAATAAAGAATGCTTCAAATGTGGAAAAACAGGACACTTTGCACGAGACTGTCCAGAAAACAGGACAAGAGGAAAACTACCCCGAAATCAGTGGAATAGAAACAACCGAAACAGACAAACCAGACGTCCTCCACCAACACAAAGGATAAGAAACATTGAAGAAGAAGAAGATGGTGATAACATGGAAGAGTTCAGTGCTCACCAAAATTTTTAGGATCTTCTGATGACTTTGTGGACCTCATCAATCTTCAGAAACGAAAAGGAAAATGCTTACTAGCATCAGCGACCCTTAAACATCCCAATGGAAGAAATTATCAAGTCAATAACATTTTAATTGACTCAGGTGCAAGTATCAGTTGTATTGATCCTACACTCATCAAGAAATACAACTTACACCCCAAAGTCTTGAAACAACCAATCCGTTGTCATCAAGCAGACGGTTCATTGATAGGTAACAAACCTATAACTCATCATCTCAATATGATTTTAGAAGTCAACCGAAAACCAACTTCATTACAACCACTAGTCTTACCATGCAAAGGACACTTAATCCTTGGTATAGATTGGTTATCACAAAATAACCCCGATATTGATTGGACAAATGCCAAACTTCGTTGGCGTAATGAGTCCACCTCTCTCCAATGCAATATCATCGACACCGACTTCTCAATCAACCAAATCTACACCGATGAAGTATTTGCAGAATACTCAAAGAATTCTGTTCATCCAGAATACATCCGTAATGTCAAAACCAACATGGCTATGCAATTACACAATCAATTCTCTGACAAACGAGAAACTGATCCACTCAAAGCAGTCCCAAAGAAATTTCACAAATATTTGAAGGTCTTTAGCAAAGAAGCCTCAGAGAAATTTCCTCCATCACGTCCTTGGGATCATAAAATTGAAACTACACCAGAGTTTCAACCAAAACGCATGCCAGTGTATCGACTTACACCTCAGGAAGATGCTGAACTTGACAAGTTCATCAAAGAAAATCTACGAAAAGGATATATTCGTCCATCACAATCTCCCATGGCATCCTCATTTTTCTTTGTCGACAAGAAAGGTGGCGAATTGCGTCCTTGCCAGGACTATCGCTATCTGAACACCCACACTATCAAGAATGCACACCCAATACCTAGTATTGTGGGCATTATGGATAAACTCCGAGGATCCAAATGGTTTACAAAACTCGACATATGAATGGGATACAACAATGTTCGAATTCATAAAGGAGATGAATGGAAGGCAGCATTCCGAACTCCACATGGATTCTACGAACCCACAGTTATGTTCTTTGGCATGACAAACTCACCTGCAACATTTCAATCTATGATGGATAACCTATTTCAGGAATTCATAGAGAAGGGTGGCGTAATTGTCTATATGGATGACATCCTTATCCATGCCAAGACAAAAGAACAACTTGACTTTCTCACCATGAAAGTACTCGAAATCCTTGACAAGAACGATCTGTACCTCAAAACAGAAAAGTGTTTCTTTGAGGAACAACGATTGGAGTATTTAGGAGTTATTATCACTCCTGACTCAATCGAAATGGACCCTATCAAACTCAAGGGAATCCAAGATTGGCCTACACCTAATTCCATGAGACAAGTACGAAGAGTACTTGGTTTCTTCAATTTCTACAGGAAATTCATCAGGAATTTCTCAACCCTTGCGAATCCATTGAACAAACTTACTCGCAAGACAACTAGCTTTCAATGGACTCCTGAAGCTGAAGAATCTTTCAATATTCTTAAGCAACGATTTCTCGAGCAACCTGTTCTGCAAGTTGCTGATCAATCGAAACCTTTCGAAATACAATGTGATGCATCTGCCTATGCTACAGGTGCAGTTCTATTACAACGTGATAGCAATGGTGATCTACATCCAGTTGCCTATCACTCGAAGTCATTCAATCCTGCGGAACGAAATTACCATTGTTCAGATCAGGAATTCCTTGCTATTATTCGCGCATTTCACGAGTGGCGTCATTACATTGAGGGTTCTCCTCATCCAGTCACAGTATGGACTGATCATGAAAACCTTACTCGTTGGAAGGAACCCCAAAACCTTAATCGCAGACAGATGCGTTGGTCTTCCTACCTCCAACGTTTCTCTTATATCATCAAACACCTACCAGGAAAGAAGAATACCCCTGCTGATGCCTTGAGCAGACGTCCGGATCATGAACCCCAGGAACCCGACAATCTGGAGAAGATTGCGATTCCTGCAATCAACTTTGATGTGGACTTCCTTGATGTGGAAGTTAAGAAGCGCATTGCTTCTCTGTCTTCTACTATAGAAGCTTCGGATATTTACATCTCCGATTCTGATAACCTATTCTGTTATCAGGGTAGGTTAGTTATTCCACCTAACCAGGACCTTAAGCAGTCCTTACTGCTTCGGGTGCATGACCATGTTACCTCCGGTCATCCTGGCTACGCGGAGACACTTTGGAAGCTCTCCCGTTATGTCTACTGGCCTGGTATGAACTCTTATGTTCGTGCCTATGTGAAGGGTTGCAGCACCTGTCAGCAGTACAAGATTAACCGGCATCCGGTTAAACCACCCCTGCAGCCTATTCCTGGCCCCTCTTCTTTGCGTCCCTTTTCTCAGATCTCGATGGATCTCCTTACGGACCTCCCTCCCGACGATGGCTTTGATTGTATATTGTCCATTGTGGACCATGGACTTACGAAGGGGATACTACTCTATCCAACTACCAAGACAGCTACCTCCGAGGATATTGCAGACATCCTCATTGACAAAGTCTTTTCCCGATTTGGAACACCTGACAAGGTTATTTCAGATCGAGACCCTAGATTTGCTTCTCGCTCTATGCATGCATTCTACCAGAAGCTCAATATCAAACCAGCTTACTCCACTGCATATCATCCACAAAGCGATGGAACTACTGAACGATACAATCAGGAAATCCAATTCGCACTTGCTATTCTTACAACAAAGAACCCACATGGATGGAAGCGTTATCTACCAATCGTGGAATTTGTTCACAACACCAAACCACATTCAGGTCGAGAACATACTCCTCATGAACTCATAATGGGTTACAACCCCACCGCTTTCATATCAAAAGAAGTTACAAATATACCAGCAATCGAAGAACACACCAAGTTCTTAGAAAATGCTCGCCAAGCAGCCTTAGAAGCTCATGAACAAGCTAGACTTAAAATGGCATCAAGAGGCAATCAAGCATGGAACCCTTTCAAGATCGGTGATCAAGTTTGGCTAGATAACAGAAATATTCCGGTCCCTTACCCTTCCAAGAAGCTTAGCCAGAGAAGAGAAGGACCTTTCACAATAATAGCCAAGACTTCTCCAACAACCTATCAATTGAAACTCCCTAATCGATGGAAGATTCATGACCGATTCCATGCCTGTCTTCTCACCCCTGTGATTGAAAATGATATTTACGGCACACATCACCCAGAACCACCCCCAACCTTAATTAACAACGAAGAAGAATATGAAGTCGAAGCAATTCTTTCTCACACTTGGAAGCGCAACAAAATCCATTATCTAATAAAATGGAAAGGGTACAGCGCTATGGAAACATTGTGGGAACCTCAAGAAAATTTACAGAATGCGAAACATATACTACAAAGCTACAAACGACTTCACGATTTGATCTGATAAGCAATCAATCAGAATTGATAACAGAAAAGATGGAAAGGAACTTACTGGATCACAAATACTCATCCAGATTCTGCATTGGCAGATCCAGAGAGTTGGCCGAGAATGCTCGCCTTGTGCGATGCATTGTCCTCGTTCGCCGAATTCTCTCTTGTTCCCTATTCAACTCCAACCTATCCCTCCTCTTCTCCCACAACCAGGCTATGCCCATTAAGATGGTCATGATAAGACCGGCTCCAGCAGGAAAGAGCCAAGATGCGGCAGTGTTGCTGAGCATGACTGATTGGTGATAGTGCGAGTGTGATGGTGATGGTGGTAGAAGTTTGGAAGCGAGTGAAAATGAACTTACACGTACTTAATGTGATTGCTTTCTGTTTTGTTTTTCCCTCAAATTCCAAGCCTCATGCCACAAGAACCCTGTTATTGCCTTAGCTACAAGTGTAATGGAGCTTCTTGCGACTCTTGCACTGCCAAGAGGCATGCATCCCAAGACCACCGATGTTATGATTTACTTCATTATCTTCGAATATCTTTGATTTGTCATCGCTTACTAATCAAGTAAAACCTCAGACTTGATTATGTAATCTTGCAACAGGAAAACGTTCTATAAATAGCATCTATTTATAGATATCTATTCTCGAAATAGCACAGCTTCTATACTTCTGAACTTCTATATTGTACCTGTGCTTCTATACTTCTTTGATCGTTATATTTGAACGTCATAGCCTTATATTTAGGTACTTCAACATGTATATAAGGCCGACTCCTCACCAACAGAAACTCCCCAAGTTTCTGCTTGGTTAAGTGGAGACTTATACAGACAACTTGTTCTCCTGTTAAGCTCTCACTCTCAGACAAGTATTTAGGCATCTCAGACTTGAGCTGCTTGAGAACTTGTTGGTATAAACCCCTTGAACGATTAGCTCTAGGAATAGACTGATACGTTCAACGTCCGCCACATCCTAGTGATATGAAGGCAGACGTCACCATAACAACCGAGCTCAGTTACAATTAGATAGAAACCAAGAACCCAGCTTTTGTACCACTCCCCAGCCTTGACCACTCCCCAGTGCCATCCCCTCCCCTAGCAGGCCTTCACAAAACAAGGCATCAACCCTGTGCATTGAATTTAATCCGAGTAATTCCAGCTCCTCTACTAATACAGATGGGCTTGTCGACACTTTCGAATGCTTGGCCCTCTCAAGCTCCAAGACTGGTTCGCCAGTCCATCCCGCCAATTACCCTCACTGTTTGATCCTTGGTTCCCCCCTTTCATCGAAATCAGTATTACCTTTACCTACTCCAACATCCATCTTGCCTACATCTATTTCTCAGTCACTCAACCAGCATCTCCACTGGCAACTCAATCAGCTGCAATCCCTTGCTTGCAACATCATACCTCTTGAGCAGCAAGTACAAGCATTGATATCAAAAGTGGTGTACCCCCTGAATGTCAATTTACAATGGGACCTTCACCTCCTTTGAAAGCAACAATACAACATTACAGACAAATTATCATGTATACATTGCAGGTCTGACACTACACAAGCTCTCTTTGAAGAACTTCAGAGTTGAATTGCCTCTATTGAAATAAAACTCGACGAAATTCAAAAGGAAGATGAAGAAGCTAACCATTGTGCCAAGGGGATTCGAGGCAATGTGTATGATACTGGCGTGTGCTATGTATTGGCTCTTTCTTATTTTTAATTATGGAAAATATTTCTTTAGGACACTATTACAGCAATAAACTGGCAGATGCTGGTCCTATCCTGCAGGTAGGACTGTTTGGAGTCCTCACATCCCAAACCATACTTGGTGTCTCCAAGCAGGGTAGTGACTTCCTTCTTGGATTATTCAGTTATGCAACTGAGCTGGCATTGACCAGAGATGGAGATACTAGCCCTTCCAATGGAAGGGTATTGTTAGAAGCTGAACGGGGTGTGCATTGGAGGGACAAGCAGAGTGAGACCTTGGCTTCAATGTATGTGTTGCACCACTCTGATATCACTAGGTGGTCTCCATTTGGACTTCAGACCTGGAGAGGAGAGGATGCAACTCGGATTGAAGGGAACCGAGTCTGAGAGAGAGATGAGACAATGAACCGAGGTTCAGAGGATAGAAGGCAAGTCAAGTCAATATTCTGATTGAGGAAAACTACTCCGGACTAACTCTGGTTTATATACATGTGGACTATTGGAGGAACGGAGATAGTCCTACAATAAGTATCTAGGTTACCAGTAGTTAGTGGGCACCTATAATAAAGCATTTGGAGTATAATAGAAGTTATAGGAATGATAGGAATAATAAACGGAATGGAGTGATGATATCAGAGTAATGAACAGATTGGAGAAGAATGAATCCGGGAACCAGGCATAAGGAGACCGGTCGGATTCCGGAGTTCAGGATCGGAGAAGAATTCAGACTGGTGGTAACGCGGTCCAGAGTGATCCGGTGATAAGCTGATTTCGGGTCTATACCTAAAATACACCATTTTTACTGATTTTATTACTATAAAATCAATGGCAATACATCTATGAACCTTAGAGAGGATTGGGACCTATCCTGAGGTTGCCAGTTCAACCATACATAGGGTGTTTGTGCCCTAGCATATGCTTATGGTGTCCAAAGTCAGGCGAGGGATAGTCTTTATCGCAGAACTCAGTAGAAGGCAGACATTCCAGGCAATTGCTAGGGGATTCCGGGCTGTACATAGCTTGACAAACCAACCCAGGTCACAATCAGGGAGGGCTGTGCATGAGATAAATTACACTCAGAGACCGGGAGTGAGCCAAACCAGCTCACAAAACTTTAGAATATTCCAGAGACATGAAACAAGGTTATGCAGACAGGCAGAACCCTTAGAAACAGAGCATGGACAACAGAATGAGATTCCTAACATTGGAATGGCCCCCTGAGTGTCAGAATATTCCAAATGGATTATCATGCACTATTTAGGTGTACTTTGTGGGTCCACAATGCTACGGAACCGCTCTCTGAGGGAGAGTTCAGCAGGCACGGAACAATGGAAACCATCTCTGAGACACGATCAGCATTTTGATCTGAGAGCTCAGGCATACATCATCGAACATTTGCATTTCTAATAACCTAGTAGTAATGGTATTACACCGAAAATCAAAGCATTGCTAAAATAGGCCATTATACCCCTATATACCCATGGCCCAGCAATAGCTACAATGTAATCATCTCAATATACCCATAACACCCCTACAATGACCCTAACCCAACTGGTATGTCATGTAAGGACCTCTATGAGGCTACAAGACACCCCAGGAGTCAGTCAGTGGCTACTAAATAGCTATTGCATGGCTTCGAGAGTGAACAAAGGATGCAACAGGCGACATCACGGTTGTACACACTCAGAGATGCACCAAGTATCGAGAACGTTGTCAATAAAATTCCCTGACCATGAGGGAAGAGCTCACAAGCCATACAATGGCCATCGAGATGACCTGAGAAGACTGAGGGCCCCTAACTTGACTATCTTGAAGGGGACACATATAGCAGTTTAAGTGCTGACTAAAACCTTCGAGAAGATCATGTGACAGGCATCAAGAAACTTGGTAGACGGACTTTCGAGATACCTCAATTATTAAGGGACAGTGTCCCTCACCCGAATAAATGGCATACAATGTGCTAAGAAACAATGTACGGGCTGCTATATTAGGCAAGGGGCAGGGATAATGTTCTATCGAGAAGAGGGAGACTATGACTATTACCTGTGAAACGCAGACAGGAAGCGTCGGCCGAGGGATTTACACCCGAAGCCGCGTCAGCTTGTCTGATCTCGGTATGACAATCGGAAGGACTGCCAATCGTCAGGCAGACTAATAGAGGAGAATGAGGAGTGGAACAGCCCGGGAACATGCTGACCTATGGACGCATAAGCCTATCAGGCAACCCCAAGGGGATAGCTATGATAATACAATATGTGCAATAGCATCTCAATGACCAATCAAGTGTCTTGGAAGGTCTTGCAGGGTCCAATAGCAAATCAAAAGACAAATGATGGAGTAGCTGGACTATCTCAGACTATCCACATGACGTGTAGGCAACGCGCGGCCAGTTCAAGATACTAGAAGGGTATAGGAACAGTGTACCAGAATGCCGGGCTGGGAGGAGACCAATAGGGTAGACGCACAGAGGTGGAGAGCATGCGTATGTGGGTAGAGAACCTCCCCGGGCATGCTGAAACAGCCGCAGACTGTCGCGACAACCCACGGAATGACACCAGCAGCGTCTCAATGACTCAGAACAGGTCTAAAACAGGCAGCCAGGACCAATACCGGGTGGAAAAGCATTATTACGCAGGGGAATGTCAGACTGATTGTGTATACTAGTATTACTCTCTCTAATATTTCCTTATTTACTCGGGCTGTTTCCTAGCTACCAAAACATATAAATACAGCATGGAGGAGAGGTGAAAGGCAAGCACTCGCTGCCCCAGCTTTGAGACCACGAGATTTGGGAATTAATGGTTTCATTATCTTGTGCTATTGTGTGCATTAAGGCAACTAAGTGAGAGCTTCAGTCCTAGACCACTCAGAAAACAGTAGAGATGAACTGTGATCGTCAAGAGAGTTCGTTGAGACTATTGTTTGAGTCTGGGAGGCTCACAGAGAGATATTGAGGCTCAGGGGTAGTTTCGATTCCCCTTAGGCCTAGAGACACAGAGAGACAGAAACCTAGTGGGGTAGTACAGATTCCCCCAAGTTTTGAGATCAGAGATATTGAGATCAGAGACTGTAGCTACAAGCAGAGCCTTGTTACTACTACACCAGAGACCACCCACAGAGTACACTTGGTGCCCTTGGGTATATTTTCGAGAAAACACATTCTATACTTCTACCCCCCCAAAAACCCCTTTCAAAAGTTGAATCCCTCTCTTCGAGAGCTGTCTGTGACGCCCCAGAATCGCATTACGAGGTACTGGTTGATATAGGTAGTGGTTGTCCGAGCCACATATTACATACCTACCCTACCAATACCATCACAACAGCCAGACTGCTGTTGACTCGAAAACATATTCCAAGCACTTCGGACACTTGCAGCAATGCAGAAGAACCTTCTAAAATATTCTATTCTTTTGTTTTACAATGGACTGAATTTCCTGTATTTCATATCTCTCTGTTTCATCTATTTTAGTTTTGTATCTCTCACAATATAAACATACAGCTGCTGGCCTCTGAGAAGAGCAAGAAGGGCTTCACCCCAACTTCTCAACAGAGTACTTCACAGCTGTGATCAAGAACAGTTTAGATCTATTTTGTGTGAATTGTTTAAGTGAAACTAGTCTTCAGGAGAGTTTAGAAAGAGTATTTGAAAGGAGAATCACCTTGAGCTTGCTTTTGTGTGATTTCCTAAGAGCCTAGACACCAGAGGGATTTGGACTTGAGATTTCTTCAAGTTCACTTCTAAATCAGAGACAGAACAGACTAAGCCAAGTGGGTCTTGAGCTTGAGTTTGTCCCCCAGAGTCCAGAGGAGTTGTAATCAAGTGGGTCTTGTATTACACTCAAGTTATAGATCAAATTGTGTACAGTTATCCAGGACTATCCTAATCAGTAACTGTGACATTTTGGAGCTCTATAAAATTGGTTTCTTTGATTCTGTCTGTCAGATCCACACCCCCTCAAACTTGCTTTGGCAAATGATTACTCTTTGACATATCCTACCCCATACCTTTGCCCTAAGCTCCCACACAAGTTTAGTGATTGTGTTTGAATTTTGAGAGTTTGAGTGTTAGGTTTAGTGTGAAAGCTTCCCATCCTTGTCCCCTCAGTGTTGTGCTTCCCCACCCTTGCCATTGAGTCTGTTTTCCAGTGTTTCAGCGGACTAGGAGTGCGATGGCAACCTGTCGTCTTTCTAGCAACGTGATTCTGATGAACCCCAGTGCCAGGCTGTATAGTTGGTGCTAGGTTGCAAGGGGGTGCACCTCCAGCAGGCTTGGTCAAGGCAGTGGCATGGGACCTTGGGAGATGCAATGAGGTTGGGTTGAAAGCCATGGCAGAATAATGAAAACCAAGGGGAGAGACGGCAAGGATTATATATCAGGCATTGTTCTCATTGTGCTCAGTCCTGTCAGTTTCCTCTGTAACTTGATGGTGAACTCTCTCTCTTGATCTACTGATGCCCGAGGCCAATTATCAAAGGCAAACACCCTTAAATCTCATAAAAAGGCAATTGTAGTGCTGAGCTTATTGACAGTCTCAAGGCTTATTCTAAATTTGGCTGCTATGTTGTCAAATATTTCCGAGTTGATACATCTCTCTTAGGGAAAGTTAATTACTGCAGGAGCATGCTTTGATCACCATTACAACGATTACTAGGTTGTTCTGACACTGAAATGGACCTTGGACCCTGGGTAGGCGACTGCTCATTTGCCTTACATTTGTCCCAGGGTCGCTCCTTGAAACTGTTATTTCAATAAATAGTTTAATTACCAAAGTATGTTATCACTTGGATATTGTTCCCAATCTGAAACTCTTGTTCATTGGTGAATGGGAAACAGTTGCACTCAACCATCCCTTTTTCCCCCACTAGCCTGGATAATACCATCACCCTCCCTCTCACCGGACTCCTCTCACTTCACATATTGCCTGTAGGACAGCCTCACATGGGAATTTGATAAACAACAATTTGGATACACTAAAGAATTCACCCTCCACAGCACCGAGACATTGACGGCTCAGGACAGATTCTCTCACATCCCACTCTTTATTCTATAGTTCTCACCTTTGCCAGTTAAGAATACATTGCTAATGCTCTCTAATCATGCATAACTCTATATCTTGAACTTCACTCTCTGCTTTGTTACATTCCTGCCAGATGTCTCCTAAGAAAGTTTACTCATATCTTTTTAAATATGGCTCCCCATAAACATTCACTCATCATACTAAAAACACATCGCCCTGCTACCTCAACAACTGCTCTACTCTCAACACACTGAATATCACAGATAACTATCTATATAGACAGATTTGAAGATTCCAGTATGGGATGCCAGGTATTATTAGGAGAGGCTCACTGTGAAGACTTCTTAGTTCTGTTGGAATATGACAGTGGGAATGTGCAGAGAGACACAAAAGAGAGAGAGAGAGAGGAGGATGATAGGAGATGTAGAGGAAGGAATGATAGAAGAAAGAACTCAAACACTGACACAAACACTGATGGGAGGAAAGGTTATAGGATTGGGGTGGAGGAACACTCCTATATATACATACAGGAGATGGTCTGTGCACTACCTACCCTAATAGGAGAACAATGGAGCTACCATAAGTGGGACAAGGACACTACCATAAGGGGAACAAAGGAGTGGAGATAGTGAGGAGATTAGGAGATAGAGGGGAGATAAAGAGTGATAAGATAAGGGAGTGTGATAAGCTAAGATAAGACAAGGTGTAGCTGGGCAAACTCCAACAAGTTCTCCCTCCAAGGCCAACAATAAGGTTTGGATATGTGCAACATCCATGCAAAAATACACAAGATTAGATTTGGTACAAAAGATATACAATGCTACTGGAAACGCTAGCCCACAAGAAGGCCAAGAAGGATGTGAACACATAAAAGCAATTTAGAGATCATCTACAAAAAAAAGTAAGGAATGAGGGGTATGGAGAAATATATTAGGAAAGGGGCGTACCTCCACCATTTGACCACCGGAACACAGTATTGAAGTGTGTCAGTAACAGCCTCAGGTAGCCATGTTTTGCAATTGTCCATGTTTTTGAGAAACTTGAGGAAATCCTTGGTTTCCTGCTCAGAAAGCCTGGTCCCTGCTTTGACCCAGGCAAGTGGTGTCTCAAGATGGGTATCCAGGAGCATGGAATGCGCCACCAACAGTGTGGATTCAAGGAAATGCATGCAGTGGGTTTCCATAAGGACATCCAGTGTGTTCAAGGATTCATGCAGGACCTGCAGGTTCCAGATGCGTTCACAAGCAGTTGAGGGGGTGATAGGTGAAGGGTCCACCAGGGATAGACTAGGAGGGCAAAGGCGACAATTTGTTGTTTTTGTAGCAATGCAACAAGAATGAACCTCAACACTGGGCTGTACATTTGGTGGCGGGTGAGCCTGCACTGGATTGGAGGGGGGTGCACCTCCAGCAGGCTTGGTCAGGGCAGTAGCACAGGACCTTGGGAGGCACAAAGAGTTTGGGTTGGAAGCCATGGCGGTACAAGGAAAACAATGGGGGAAAACAGCAAGGGTTATATATCAGGCATTTCTTTTTTTAAAAAAAATCAACAATTTATTACCTGGTGCATGGTAGCAGTCTGGGGGCAGCTGTATCTACACAAAACAGGCAACTACCTTAAATAAACCAAAGTTCACAGAGGGTCCCCGAAGAGGTCCCAACAGCCATTGCTGTACTGAGTGGGGCTGTCAAGTGACCATGTAAACTAAGTGAGAATAGCCAGGGACCAGGCCAGGCGCAAGCCTAGACACCCAAGTCCTATCTGAAAAGCACAGAAGAGAAGTGGAATTTGCCCATAAGGCAGCAGGATGAAGCGCCAGGCAGGGGGCCCTGGGGAGAAGGAAAAAGAGCCCAAGCCAGAGAGTATGCAAAATAAAACGAGAAAACCTACTAAGAAGGGACCAATGTTGAGGTGTGAGACCCTGAGGTCTTGTCCTTGCGGGCAGAGGATCCGACACTGGTCTTGTGGCCAGAGTCTGCAGTGCAACCATCAGCCAGGTAATGGGCCTTGATCCAGTCAGGTTGGAAGCAATGGTGCCAGAAAGGGCACTTAACACTGTTGGCGGCATGGGATTTGCCGCAGTTGATGCATTTGCCCGGGTGGGGGCAGGGGGTGCCAGCAGGGGTGGCAGGGACAGGGGGTTTGGCCTTGGGGTGGCCTTTGCAGCAGCCAGCAGAGGACTGGTGCTCGGCCTCGGAGTGAGGCTCAGAGCAGATAGGGCATTGTGCAGAGCGCACACAGCAGGAGTGGATGGTGTGGCCCCATTGCCAGCAGCAAGAGCAGCGGGGGGTACTGGGGTTGGCACAGGCGGTCCAGATAAAACAGACAGCACTGGCAAGAGGAATGGAGTGTCCAGTCACTGCTTTGGCATGGGAGCCGGACTGTGAGTTGTGAATGTCGAACCACACAGTGGCAGTGGTTGACTTTGCAGAATTGCAGACCACCCAGGGAGGGCTAGCAAGGGGGAGAGAGAGCATGAGGGGGGACCAACTGAGAGCCTGTGCAACCTTGGCTGAGGTAACCCAGTCAGCAGTGCCAGGTTGGAAAAGGGGAACATTGACCAGCTTCAAGTAGGAGCATGATGTGGGGAGGGAGACAGGGACCAGGGAGGTCTTGAGGTCCTTGCCAAGGGCAGCACCAACAGCCGTCAGATCAGAAGCCGATGCGACAGCGGAGGTGGAGAGGGATAGTCCCCCAGAGGAAGGGTGCACCGACTCTACGCGGAGTGCAGAGCCAGTGTCCGATAACGCCAAGTTAACAACATGAGTGATGTGAGGGAGGGATGCCCTGGACAGGGCATCAGAGCTGGGAACTAGAATCTGGCATCTTGAGGGGCCAGCAATTGTGCATGTGCACTTGGCCTTGGTAGCCAGAGCGCCAAGGACAGCCTTCTGGACAGCAATGATGTGGTCTGTGGGGAGGGGCCATGCCAGGTGGAAAAGACTGAGGGTGCCAAGGGGAGCGTGCAGGGCAAGGGGGAGGGGGAACTGCAGTGGTGGTGCCAGCAACCAGAGCCAGTCTCACAGCAGTAGACTCCTGTGTGACTGGTCCTGAAGCCGGCCCAGCAGGGGCAGAGTCAGTTGCACCAGAGGAACCACTTACCTCAGCTGTTCCACAGAACAGGCATGTGGCATCCACATGTTGGGGAGGGGAGGGGGGAGCCCACTGTGCTGCGTAGCAATGAAAGTACTCCCGGAAAGAGACTTGTTGGCCTTGTGAAGAGACCTGGATATTGGACCACTCAGACGCTAAAATAGCATCCAAGAGGCAATAAGAGCCCTCAATGAGAGCAAGGGCAGCCACAGAGTCCACTGGCACAGAGGCTAGTAGGGGACCCAGGCAGGGGAGGGCGGTCTTGACCAGCCAGGAGCTGTAATCCAGAGTGGGGTCCCGCTGGACAGGGGCAGAAGGGGTAGGCTGGACATTGCGGGCAGCAAAGGTGGCTACTGCAGCTGCAATGGCATCTTTGTTGGGAGGAGAGGGAGTTGAGCCATAGGAAAGGGCAGGGGATGCCTCAAAGCGTAAACACTTTGCAGCAATGTTGGCTAGTGCCTCGTCAACAGAGCTGGCAGGGGCAGGAGTGGGTGAGGGGGGGTGGGAACCAAAGGCACCTGGGGAGAAAAAACATGCAGCGGCTGGTGAGCGATCTGAGGCCATGCAAGCATTGGACTTGGGGGGCATTGTATAGTAGAGCTAGTATCTGGGATAGAACACCTAACTACATGGAGCTTCAGCTGTGTGGCAAGCTTACTTTGAATTTCTGATTCTATATGTGCTTCCTCTACAATGTTTCTCTGTAAGGGGACCCTCAAGTCCTCCCTACACTTCTCCCTCTGCTCCTGTTACCCCCCTGGTCCCCCCAAGTTGCCGATGCCTCCATGAACTGGCACACACAGCCACGTGTGCAAGCACCCGCTTCCTGCCCTCAGCACGTCCCAGTGTTGGCAGTAGTCAGTTGCTTAGCCAGTTGAGTCTAGTTGTGACTACAGTGACAATAGACATGACTAGTTACCAAAATGAGTGTATTATATAATCCAAAATTGATCCAGAACAACTGATTATTGCTTCTGGCATAGATAAGTGTTGACATTGCTTCTTGTCCTCTTACCACCACCATCGATTCGCTTTTGCAATCTTTTGTGCTGGTCTTTGAGCAAACAATGAGCAATTCCATTTCTGAAACACTGTCTCCAACTCCGGTGAACCCCATCACTAGCATTGTTAGCAGCTTCGCCAACTACGCTAGCTCATTGCCCATCACGATGTTGAGCCCTCAAATCTTCCCTTTCACTTCTTCAGCCGGCAATTTTGGTCTCCCCTCCCATACGGCTTCTAGGGCCTTGCATTCCAGTCATCGGGTCTGTGCCAAGCCCAACGACAGTGACGAGGAAATTTCCGACTCCGGGGAATCCTCACACACCCTGGAGGCTCTTGACCCCACCAAACACATTCGAAACGTCGTACCCACTTCGTGCGACATGAACCCCCCACCAACTGGTCCAACAGGCCAGCCGACGAGGAACTCCCGGCCCTATTGCCGTATGAGAGGATCACTGCTGACACCGTTGAGGCAGATGAAACCATGAAGGTGGTGAGAGACTGGCTTCAATCCCTCTCACACTCCGAACTGGTCGACAATGACCACCCCATTGTTGTCCCCTACCTGTTCGACACACTCAACACAATCCTCGCCTCACCCAAGTTAGCCAACATGGTCCGCTCTCAGGGCAACTTCAGCCTTGCTGAATGGCTCCAACATGTAATCAATGCAGGTATGCAACATCCCATACCTGTACCTACTCCATCCCTCCCTCCCTCTTCCCCCCCTCCGACTCTGGGCCTAGCTGCCCCGGCTGCACCGCCAGCCCTCCTCCCCCTCTCCTCGCCCCCTCCTGCCCACATCCCGGATGTGGACATGAGGCCCCCCTCGCCTTCGCCTGCCAGTGTTAATAAAGGTAAGCGCACCACTAAACACGGATCAAGGGGACCTGATCTGGGGTATACCCCTGTTCAGGGCAGTCAGAAGTTTACTTCTGCCCCTCACCCCAAGATCCGTTCTGATGCTTCTCTGACCTGAGGCTCTGGACCTTCCCCATTGGCAGGATCGGGACCCTTCAAGACTGTGGTTCCCCCTTCCCCCCCGGCCATCAACATGAAGACCAAACCAAACAGGTGCTCCACTGCCCCTTCCCCCTCCCCCCGCAGCAATCCGGACCGCTCCTGGGCCAATGTTGCCGCCTCCCCCCCCGCCTTCTCTACCTCCAGCTGGACTGGTTGCCTCATTGCACTCTCTCGGGCCTTTCCGGATGCTTCCCCGGAGGAACTTGAATGCATGGCACGCGCCAAGGGCGCCTCACCCCCCACCAACAGGAACACCCTGGGCTCGGCCCTAGCCAAACCAAAACCCAGATTCACGTCCACCACCAAAGGCCTGACGCGTCACGAGGTCATCCTGGCCCTCCCCTCCCCCCCACCAGCAGTACTCAACCTTCCTGGTATTGTCGATTCTGCCAACTGAGGCCTGGTTGCCTCCTCATCGTCTTGCCGCATCCTGTCCATCTCCCGGGACAAGACTGCGGCCTGCCTGCTCTGCCGGAACGTCCCCAACAACGAGGACATCCACACTATCTGCACCTGGGCCTCTAAGGTTGTTGAAGGAGGCATCTCTGAAGCGGGCAAAGCACGCTCCAAGTCATACCTCAAGGTCCTAGATGTTCCCTGCACCGGCGGCCCTGCTTCCTATCCAGAGGCCCGCTGCCTCGTCTGTGAAGCGCTCTCCCGCTCCCCCTTGGCCCCCCACTTCCAAATTGTCTCCCCTCCCTGCCCCTCCCACAACAACAGAGGTGCTGACACTGCTACAGTCTGGTTTGAAATCTGGGACTCCCAGACAGGAGCCGCTGCTGATGCCATGGCCAACCACACCATACCCATTCTCGGTAATATCTGCCACATTCATAAGGCCGCTGCCCACCCTGGCATCCCTCTCTGTTCCCAATGCTGGACCTGGGGTCACACGGTCAATGTCTGCAGGCGTTTCAACATTGCCTGCCCCATCTGCGGTGGCCCTCACAAAGAGGAGAACCACTGCTCCCATGCTACCTGCTGCCAGGGCAAACCCAAGGCTAACCCCCCTATCCCGGCCACCCCCCATGACCAACCCTGCCCTCATGGAGCCAAGTGTCGCAACTGTGACGGTCCCCACCCCACCAATAGCACCAAATGCCCCTTCTGGCACCACCGCTTCGAGCCCAAATGGATCGAAGGCCATGTCAACTGACAAACCCTCCTGAGAGAGACCATCCGCGCAGAACAGTGCCATGCCCACACTGAAGCTGCAGCCGCCTCCACTGCCCCTCCTAATGTCTGTACATGATTTGACAGACACTGTCCCGCTTCCCTTCCCTGACGTGCCTTTTGCCTGCCCCTTCCTCTGTTCCCCTACCCCTGATCTAGTTGTCCCCCCTCCACTTCCCCCTTTCCCTTCCTGGAGCGCCCTACTGGTAGGACGCCTTTGTCTGACTCTCTCTCTGTGGTCTCTCAAAATGTGGCCCGCAACTATTCTCTGCTGGAAACTCTTCTGGTTACTCTGTCTACTCTGGCTGTTGACTTGGTCTTTGTGCAAGAACCCCCTTGGAAAATCATCAGGTATGTCCTTTCCGCTGCTGACAAGAAGGGTGCCCCTGTTATTGGTGGCCCCCTCCATCCTGACTGGGACTGCCTTGTCTCACCTGGAGACAAGAACAATTCTGACTCTCCCTCATGCCCCTGGTTGATGGTCTTTGTTCACAAATCCCTCCACCCACTCTGCCCCTCCCTCTGCTGCAATATAGCCCCACACTGGGACATCTCTTGGCTGTCCCTCTTCTTCCCCACAGGTCCCGTGCACCTGGTAGGAATCTATAATGATGCACAGGACTCCGCACTGTTGTTCCTAATGGACACGCTCTCCCTCTCCTCCCACTCCTGCCTCTGCCTAGTTGGTGACTTCAACATCCGGTCCTGCGAATGGGACCCCTCCTATCCTACCCACCCTGCTAGAGCCGCCCAACTACTCAATGTGGCAGAGTCTCTCTCACTGACCAGGGCCCTACCTTACTCTCTCCAACCTATGTTCTACCCCAGGGATCAGAGCAAATCCTCCACTGTCATTGACCTGGCTTTCTTCTCGAATGGACTTCCCATCACCAAGTACCACATCCTACCCCACCTCCGACTACCATCAGACCATGCCCCCCTGGCTTTCACTCTCCCTATCTCCTCTAAAATTCCCTTTGTCAGGAGAACTGTGATAAAGATCGACTCCGAGGAGGAAACCGCCTTCCTTGATGCAGTCTCACATGGATTGGGCTCCCTCCGGTCCTCCCACCCTCTTCACATGGCCGAGGACGTCGAGGCTTTTGCCTCCTCCATCATTTTTTTTTTTTTTTTTTAAATCAACAATTTATAATGTGGTGCGTGGTAGCAGTCCGCGGCAGCTATCTACTACAAGAGAGGTAGCTACAAGGTATATGAGAGTTCTGCAGAAGGACCCCAAAGGGGTCCAACATTGTCTGATGTACTGAGTAAGGGCATCAAGTGCCTGTGAGGGGAGAAACTAACTAGGATACTAGAAAGAGAAAGGTGAGGGAATGTACATACCAGCGGGCAGGCTAAGAATGCAGGGTGGGTGGGGAGGAGTGATGGACAGCAGTACCTCCAGGGTCTGGGGGGAAGGAGAAGGCCAGGGGGTTATCTTGGAGAAACATGATTAGACCATTGAGATCTGTGTAATAGTTCGAACCGCTGTCCTGAGTCCAGGACCAGCGGCGGGCATAGAGGGGGCATGACCAGAGGATATGGTCGCGCCATTGGAAGGGAAAGCCACAGGGGCATGCCGTTGGTTCATTAGGAAAGAACCAGGATCAATATTCGCCAGTGGGAGCATGGTTAAGTATGCATCTTGTCAATTGGGCAGTGAGGGATGGGGTTTGTTTTGCCACAGAGGATAAGAAAGATCCGTCTTTGAAGTAGGATGGTCGGATGGGCTCGTCGTAATGTGCAAGGGGCAGGAACTGCAAGCCGAGAGTGGTTAGGGGGGAGGAGGTGAGCTGCCATTCCCGGATGATGTGTTTAGTGCTCAACTTCCCGATAGATGATGCCCACACTGGGGACGAGGTTGAGTAAGGCGGATGGGGTTTTGCGGAAGCGAGGTCATGGGCTAACCTGTGTACTGAGAGCCTCCAACGCGAGAGAGAGTGCACTATGGTGACAGAGTGATGATCTGAGGATTGGAGCCAAGGGATAAGGAGAGAGGAGACCTGAAGGGAGGTATGCTGTCCGGAGGAAGGGGAGGGGGAGAGTGCAGCCCACACCGCTGAGGGAGAGTCAGTGAGAAAGAAAAGGGAAGTAATATTACTGCTAAACAAGGGGAGCAGAGAGGAGATGGCAAAGGAGAAAGCAAAACGTTTGCAGTCCGTACCTGTCAAGGAACTGGTGTCAGTAGAGTCCAAGCATACAATTACATTGTCCACAGAAGCAACATAAGAGACTCGGGAGGAGAAGCCAACGAGACAGGAGGGGGGGAAGAGGAGTCAAAGCCAATTACAAGCGTACACGAAGAGAAAAGGGCCCTAGAGAGTGCCGGGTCAAGAATAGAACTGCGCCAAGAGGATAAAGTGTCTTTGGAGCAGGGGAATGGGGGATTGAGGAAAGTAAAGTGATTAGAAAACTGGTCCAGTATGCGATAACCCAGCTCAGCCAGGGGATGAGAGCGGAGGATGGGGTCGCTGATGATGGAGGGGAGTGTGGCATCCATGAAGGCAAGGGCGGAGTGTTACCTGGGTTAGGGGTCTGCTCTTGAGTCGCAAGATTGGGATCACAAGGATGTCTATACAGACTTGGTCCAAGTGTCTTACTACTTGACTTAGAGGCAGGCTGAATATATCTCTGAGGCCCTTTCAGGCGAACTGGATATTTAGACAGAACAGTGTATAACACTAAGCTAAGGATACAGTGGGATGTGGCTATCCTTATATACTACTGAGTGTCTACTATTTATAAGTACCCTGGGTAAGTACTTTAGTCAGAGCGAGTCATGAGAAGGTGGACCCAGGTAATAGAAGGCTTCCTATGGGAAATAGAAGTTGTGAGTGGGAGAAGGAAGCATAGCTGTGAGAGTGTTTGTATTAAAGGGGTAGAAAAGAAGTATTCTACTGTCCATCAGGAAGGTGGCTGAGACCTATTTACAGTCCTTCTTAGGGTTCTGATAACACGGAGCCAGAGATTCTTTTTTGTCTGGCAGAGAGAAAGGGGAGGGAGAGGGGGTGGCGTTCAGTAGTGGAGGCGTGGGTGAGGAGAGAGTTGATCCCATGAGTGTGGGGGAGGGAGGCGATCCGCATAGCGCTCTGGGTTTGCAGTTTCCTCAAGTGTAGGTGGATGGGCAAAAGGCCTGCAATGGCTTCAACTCCTTGGGATGGGGAGGTGCAGAAGGCCCCCATGATCCACAAGGCGGCACGCCGTTGCGAGGCCTTGAGTTGCTTGAGGAGTCCCTTGACATGGGCTGCATCATGGAACCAGAGAGATGAGCCATATGTCATCAAAGGGACAACACAGGAGCGGTAGAGTAGACGCTTATGTGAAGGGTTCAGGCCACGGGATGAGTTGCCCAGCAGGTGCATGGCGCCCAGGAGTGAGAACGACTTGTTTGCGTAGAAGGCAACATGCTCCTTGAAAGAGAGCCGGGGGTCAAACCAGAAACCCAGGTAGCACCATACAGGGGATGGTAGGAGGGGAGTGTTTCCAGTGAAGGGGGCATAGCCCAGGTCCAAAGAGGGGAAAGACTCGTTGTGTCTTCTGGAGAAGAAGAACGACTCAGTCTTGGAGTGTTCGAGGACCAGTCCAAAGTCAGACAGAAGCTGGAAAACAATTCCATACGCTTTGATCAGGGGGGGAGTCACGTCCACCCATTGCTTACCTCGGGATACAATGAGGCTGTCATCTACGTAGGAGAGGAAATCAATACCCCATAGAAGGGGGTCAAGGGAGAAAAGGTGATCCGCAATGTAAAGAACTGGTGCCAGGAAGAGGGACAACAGTACCGGAGAAAGGGCAGATCCTTGGACAATCCCAACAGAGCAGTCCATGGGGTTGGAGACAATGTTCGCCCCCCATGATAGGGAAGTGGTGCGACCCACCAGGTAGGACTCGAAGAATGAGAGAACCTGGGGGGGGGAAACCCTGGTGGTGTAGAATGGCGATGAGAGTGGAGTGATGAAGGGAGGGGAAGAACTGGGCGATGTCAAAGGCAACCACGCCAGTGACCATGTTTTTGGCCCATCCGGCTCGGACGAGGTGGGTCAGATAGAGGCCAGCATCTTCAGTGGAACAACCAGCGATGCCACTGAGTTGTCGGGGGTGAACGAGTGTGTGGCGGACAGCTGCAAATTGGAGTCAAGTGGCCAGCATTTTCTCAAACAGTTTGCCCATAGTGTTAAGGAGTGTGATGGAGCGAAAGTCCCCGGGCTTGGTGTGTGAGGGCTTAGGGGGTTTGGGAATAACAACAGTGGTCGAATCCTTGAAGTAAGAGGGCCAATGCCCATGTTCAATGCAGGCATTGGCTAGGGCAAGGAGGGCAGAGTGACAGGAGGGACGGGATACCAGTCTCTTGAGGTGTTGCCACATGAGGTGGTCGGGGCCAGCGGCAGATTGATTAGAAGTGCCTGCTAAGGCTTTGTCAAGTTCAGGTGAGGTAAAGGGAACCCAAACACTGGGGCTCTGTTCGGGGAGGTAATCGAGCCCCAAGAGGTCGGTTGTGCGGTCTTTTGCATTGAAGAAATGGCAGCCCAGTGCATCAAAGAGTTCCTCCTGGGTTATACAGGGTTTGGAGGTCCTGGGGTCAACAACAGTGTCAATGGCCGGTAGGGAACAGGGGCCTACCCAAGACATCAAGTCCCAGGGCTGCTTGGTGGTTACTGCTATGTCCTTAGCCAGAGTGTTGTAATAGGCATGTTTGGCAGAGCGGCAGCCAGAGCGGAATGATCCCCAAGTTTCCTTGGAAGGGGAGGACCTGTACAAGTCCAGGAGGAGCGAACAAGTGTCGTCCCACCACGGTTTGGATCTGTGGCAGACAAGGGAGGTTTTTGAGTTGGTGGACCAGGCGTCAGAGACAATGGTCATGAGGGAGGAGGCAAATGCCTCAACGTCTTTGGCTGAGTGAAGAGGGTGTGAGGATACAAGGGAGCCCAAGCCATGTGAGACTGCATCAAGGAAGGCAGTTTCTTCCTCAGAGTTGATCTTTATCACAGTTTTCCTGACAAAGGGAACTTTGGAGGGGATAGGGAGAGTAAAGACCAGAGGGGCATGGTCTGAGGGTAGTCGGAGGTGGGGTAGAATGTGGTACTCGGAGACGGGAGGTCTGTTCGAGAAGAAGGCCAGGTCTATGACTGTGGAGGATTTGTTCTGGTCTCTAGGGTAGAACGTAGGTTGGGGAAAAGATGGCAGGGCTCTGGTCAGGGAGAGTAACTCCGTCACACTGAGGAGTTGGGTGGCTCTACTATGCAGAGGCAAGAGTGGGAGGAGATGGAGAGCATGTCCGTAAGAAAGGATAACACGGAGTCCTGAGCATCATTATAGATTCCCACTAGGTGAACGGGACCAGTGGGGAAGAAGAGGGACAGCCAGGAGATGTCCCGGTGTGGGGCTATGTCACGGCAGAGGGAGGGGCGGAGGGGGTGGAGGGACTTGTGAACAAATACCATCGACCGGGGGCATGAGGGAGAGTCAGGATTGTTCTTGTCTCCAGGTGAGACAAGGCAGTCCCAGTCAGGATGGAGGGGGCTGCCAATAACAGGGGCACCTTTTTGTTAGTAGCAGAAAGAACATACCTGATGATTTTCCAAGGGGGTTCTTGCACAAAGACCAAGTCAACAGCCAGAGTAGAGAGAGCAACCAGAAGGGATTCCAGTAGAGAATAGTTGTGTGCCACATTCTGAGAGACCACAGAGAGAGAGTTGGCCAAAGGCGTCCTACCAGTAGGGTGCTCCGGGAAGGGAAGGGGGGAGGTGGAGGGGGGAACAACCAGATCAGGGGTGGGAGAGCGGAGGAAAGGGCAGGCAAAAGGCACGTCGGGGAAGGGGAGAGGGACAGTGTCTGACAAATCATGTACAGACATTAGGAGGAGCAGAGGAGGCGGCCGCGGCTTCAGCGCAGGCACGGCACTGTTCTGCGCAGATGGTTTCCCTCAGGAGGGTTTGTCTGTTGACGCAGCCTTCAATCCACTTGGGTTCAAAGTGGTGGTGCCAGAATGGGCACCTGGTGCTGTTAGCGGGGTGAGGGCCATCGCAGTTGCGACACTTGGCGCTGTGAGGGCATGGTTGGTTGCGGGGGGTGGCCGGGACTGGGGGGTTGGCTTTGGGCTTGCCCTGGCAGCAAGTGGCGTGAGAGCGGTGGTTCTCCTCCTTGTGAGGGCCACCACAGATGGGGCAAGCAATGTTGAAACGTCTGCAGACATTGACCATATGACCCCAGGTCCAGCATCGGGAGCAGAGAGGGACGCCAGGGCGAGTGGCGGCCTTACAAATACAGCAAACATTGCTGAGGATGGGCACGGTGCGGTTGGCCACTGCATCAGCAGCAGCCCCGGTCTGGGAGTCCCAAATTTCGAACCAGACAGTGGCAGTGTCAGCACCTCGATGGTTGCGGGAGGGGCAGGGGGGGGGATACAATCTGGAAGTGGGGGGCCAGAGAGGAGCGTGAAAGGGCCTCGCAGACAAGGCAGCGGACCTCTGGGTAGGGAGCAGAACCTCCAGTGCAGGGCACATCTAGCACCTTGAGGTAAGACTTTGAGTGGGCCTTGCCTGCTTTGGTAATACCGCCTTCAATGACCTTGGAGGCCCAGGTGCAAATAGTATGGACATCCTCATTGTTGGGGACGTTGTGACACAGTAGGCGGGCAGCCGTTTTGTCCCTGGAGATGGAGAGGACCTGGCAGGCAGAAGAGGAGGCAACGAGGCCCCTGTTGGCAGAGTCAATGATGCCGGGGAGATCGAGTACCGCTGGCGGGGGTGAGGGGAGGGCAAGTATGACTTCACAACACATCGGGCCTTTGGTAGTGGATGTGAATTTGGGTCTTGGTTTGGCTAAAGCCAAGCCTGGGGCATTTTTGTTGGTTGAGGGTGAGGCGCCCTTGGCGCATGCCATGCATTCGAGTTCCTCCAGAGAGGCATCCAGGAAGGCCCGGGAGAGTGCGATGAGACAACCAGTCCAGCTGGAGGTAGAGGTGGTGGGGGGGGAGGCAGCTACATTGGCCCAGGAGCGGCCCGGGCTACCGTGGGAAAAGGGGGGAGGGGCAGTGGAGTGCCTGTTCGGCTTGGTCCGCATGTTGATGGCAGGAGGGGAGGGGGGTACCACGGTCTTGAAGGGTCCAGATCCAGCAGATGGGGAGGGCCCAGAGTTGTGGGTCAGAGCAGTGCCAGAACCGATCTTGGGGCGAGGGACAGAAGTATACTTCTGACTGCCCTGAACAGGGGTAAACCCCAGATCAGGTCCCCTTGATCCGTATTTAGTGGTGCGCTTACCTTTATTAACACTGGCAGGCGAAGGCGAGGGGGGCCTCATATCCACGTCTAGGGAGTGGGTTGGAGGGGGTAAGAAGGGGGGGAGGAGAGCTGGCAGTGCAGCCGGGGCAGCTGGGCCCAGAGTTGAGGGGGAAGAGGTGGGAGGGAGGGAGGGAGTAGGTATGGGAACGGGGTTTTGCATACCTGCGTTTATTACATGTTGAAGCCACTCCACCAGGCTGAAATTGCCTCGAGAGCGGACCATATTGGCTAGTTTTGGTGAAGCAAGGATCGTATTGAGCATGTCGAACAGGTAGGGAACAACGATGGGATGGTTGTTGTCGACCAGTTCCAAGTGGGAGAGGGACTGGAGCCAGTCCCTTACTTCCTTCATACTTTCATCAGCCTCGACGGTGTCAGCAGTGATCCTTTCGTAGGGCGAAAGGGCTGGGAGGTCTTTGTCGGCTGGTCTATCGGACCAGTTGGCGGGGGGTATCTCTGGTTGGGGTGGGGGGTCCAAGTCGCACGAGGTGGGTACAATGTTGCGGGTTTGCTTGGTGGGGTCCAACGCCTCAAGCATGTGGGTGGATTTGTCGGAGTCTGAGAACTCCTCATCGCTATTGTTAGGCCTTGCACAGACCCAGTTTGAGGTGTGAGAGGCTCGGGAGGCCGTGCGAGATGAGAGGTTGAAAGCCTCAGCAGAGGAGGCAAATGGATAAATTTGAGGGCTCAACACCGTGATGGGTGATGAGCTAGTGTAGTCGGTAATACCGCTCAACATGGTGGTGATGGGGTTCACCGGGGTTGGAGAGATGATTCCAGATTCGTTTGTGCTCATTGTGGACTCAGAGACCAACACTAAAGATCACAATCGCGAATTGATGGTGGTGGTAAGAGGACAAGAAGCGCTGGCCTCCTCTATCATGACCATCGTCTCTAATGCGTGGTCCATTAACTCAAAAACCTCTCTTGTTTGCCACCAGTCTAAACCTTGGTGGAACGACACCTGCTCGATCCTCCTGGACTTGTATAGGTCCTCCCCCTCCAAGGAAACTTGGGGTTTGTTCTGCTCTGGCTGCCACTCTGCCAAACAAACATACTATGACGCTTTGGCTAAGGACATAGCGGTCACCAACAAATGGCCCTGGGACTTGATGTCCTGGGTGGGCCCCCACTCCCTGCCGGCCATCAACACTGTTGTTGACCCCAGGACCTCCAAGCCCTGTGTCACTCAAGAGGAACTCTTTGATGCACTGGGCTCCCACTTCTTCAATGCAAAAGACCGCACAACCGACCTCTCGGGACTTGATTACCTCCCCAAGCAGCGCCCCCATGCCTGGGTTCCCTTTGCCCCGCCTGTACTTGACGAAGCCTTAGTGGGCACTTCTAACTGGTCTGCCGCTGGCCCCAATCACCTCACCTGGCAACACCTCAAAAAACTGGTGTCCCTGACTGTCATTCCACTCTCCTTGCCCTCGCCAACGCCTGTGTCGAGCATGGCCACTGGCCTTCCTACTTCAAAGATTCGACCACTGTTGTTATCCCTAAACCCCCTAAACCCTCCCACACTAAGCCCAGAGACTTCCGCCCCATCACCCTCCTTAACACCATGGGCAAACTGTTCGAGAAAATGCTGGCCACTCGACTCCAATTTGTGGCTGTCCGCCATGCACTTGTTCATTCCCGTCAACTCGGTGGTGTCGCTGGTTGTTCTACTGAGGACACTGGCCTCTACTTGTCACACCTCGTCAGAGCCGGATGGGCCAAGAACATGGTCACCGGCATAGTCGCCTTTGATGTCGCCCAATTCTTCCCCTCCCTACATCACTCTACTCTCATTGCCATCCTGTGTCACCAGGGTTTCCCCCCCCAGGTTCTCTCCTTCTTTGAATCCTACCTTGTAGGCCACACCACCTCCCTGTCCTGGGGGGCAAACATTGTCTCTAACCCCATGGACTGCTCAGTAGGGGTGGTCCAAGGCTCTGCCCTATCTCCGGTGCTGTCATCCCTCTTCCTGGCGCCAGTTCTTTACATTGCAGACCATCTATTCTCCCTCGACCCCCTCCTCTGGGGTATTGACTTTCTCTCCTATGTTGACGATGGCCTCATTGTGTCCCGAGGTAAGCAGTGGGCAGACGTGACTCCCCCCCTGATCAAAGCATATGGAATCGTCTTCCAGCTCCTATCTGACTTTGGACTGGTCCTCAAACACTCCAAAACTGAATCGTTCTTCTTCTCCAGAAGGCACGGCAAATCTTTTCCCTCATTGGACCTGGGCTAGGCCCCCTACACTGGAGACACTCCCCTCCTGCCATCCCCCGTATGGCGCTACCTGGGCTTCTGGTTTGACCCCCACCTCTCTTTCAAGGAGCACATTGCCTTTTATGCAAATAAATCATTCTTGCTCCTGGGAGCTATGCGCCTACTGGGCAACTCATTCCGTGGTCTTAACCCTTCCCACAAATGCCTCCTCTACTGCTCCTGTGTCATCCCCTTAATGACATATGGTTCATCTCTCTGGTTCCATGATGCTGCCCGCATCAAGGGACTTCTCAAGCAGCTCAGGGCCTCGCAACAGCATGCCACCTTGTGGATCATGGGGGCTTTCTGCACCTCCCCATCCCAAGGAGTCGAAGCCATTGCAGGCCTCCTGCCTATCCACCTCCATCTAAGGAAACTCCAAACCTGGAGCACCATGCAGTTAGCCTCCCTCCCACACACACAGGGGCTCAACTCCCTTCTCACCCATTCCTCCACCACTGAGCACCACCCCCTGTCTCTTCCCTTCCTTACTGCCAGACAGAAGCGGATGTCTGGCTCCACCCTTGCCTTCATGGACACAGCACTGCCCTCCATCATTGGTGATCCCATCCTCCAATCCCATCCCCTGGCTGAACCAGGATCACAAATCCTGGACAAGTATTCTGATCGAATTGCTTTCCTCAACCCCCTCTCCCCCTGTTCCAAGGACACTTTGTCCTCTTGGCGCAATTCTACTCTCGACCCAGCCCTCTCCAAAGCCCTTTTCTCTTCGAATATGCTTGTAGTTGGTTTTGATTCTTCCTCCCCCCCTTCCCCTCTCTCTGGACTATCTTCATGCGTCTCTTATGTTGCTTCTATTGACAATGTAGTTGTACAATCTGATTCTGCTGATGCCGGCTCCCTTACAGGTACCGACTCTGAACGCTTCGCCCTTTCCTTTGCTCTTTCCTCTCTGCTCCCACTATTTAGAGATAGTATTACCTCTCTATTCTTTCTTACTGACTCCCCCACAGTGGTGCAGGCTGCACTCTCCCCCTCCCCCTCCTCCGGTCAGCATACCTCCCTCCAGGTCTCCTCACTCCTTATCCCCTGGTTCCAAATGTTGGAATGACACTCCATCACCTTTGCACACTCTCTCTCATGTTGGAAACTGTCAGTTGACGGGCTAGCCCACGCCCTTGCTTCCACGAAACCCCATCCACCCTACTCGACCTCGTCCCCTGTCTGGGCATCGTCTATCCAGAAGCTGGGCACCAAACACATCATCCGAGAATGGCAACTCAACTCCTCCACTCCAGCCTCACTAGGCTCTCAGTTCTTACCCCTCGCCCACTGTGGCGAGCCCATCTGCCCCTCCTACTTCAAAGATGGGGCTTTCTTGTCCTCTGTGGCTAAAAAACCTCCATCCCTCACCGCCCGCTTGACGTGGTGCATACTCAACCACACCCCCACTGGCAAATATTGTTCGTGGTTCTTCCCTACCGAGCCAACTGCCTGCCCTTGCAGATTCCCTTTCCAATGGCGCGACCACATTCTCTGGTCCTGCCCCCTCTTCACCCGATGCTGGTCCTGGACTCAGGACAGCGGCTTGAACTATTTCACCAACCTCAATGGTCTCATCCTCTTCCTCCAGGACAACCCCCTTGCCTTTTCTTTCCCCCCCGACCCAGGAGGTATCACTGACCAACACTCCTCCACTCCCCCCCTACATCCTTAGCCTGCCTGCTGGTATGTACCTTTCTCCTTACCTTCCACTTTCTAGTCACCTAGTTAGTTTTGCTACCTTCACGGGCACTTGACACCCTTACTCAGTACATCGGACGATGTTGGACCCCTTCGGGGTCTATCTGCAGAACTCTCATATATACTGTAGCTACCTCTCTTGTAGTAGATAGCTGCTGCAGACTGCTACCACACACCGCGTTATAAATTGTTGATTAAAAAAAAAAAAAAAAAAAAATAGATAAGTGTTGATACACATCTACTCTGGCTGACTAAGCGGTTGGACACCTGATCTCATTATCGTGTCTCTCAAATTCCCAGGCTGTTGATGCCACAACTAAAGTGACTACAAATTACCATAACTGGAATAAGTCATGGCTACATCATGTAGTCGTTGACTAGACTAGTAAGATATTCAGTACTTTGGCACAACACTGGCATGTCCCCAAGCATGATCACATGATGTGCCTTCCCACCCTCCAGTCACGCATGCATGCACCCAGTCCCTAGTTCCTATTTTGGACATTGATCATTTAGTCTGTATAGTAGTTCAGCCACTGCTCCTGTAGCTCTCATAGCAGTGCAGGGACTTCCTTGTTTGTTTCTCTGAGGATTTCCCTGCATAGGTGTGTAGTAGCTTCGCACTTTCTCACGCTTTCGCGATTATTTAATATACTGAGGATTTCCCTGCATAGTCTGAGCATGAGCAATTGCGTTTCGCCTCTCTCTCACTCCAGGTTGCCCTCACAGGTCCCTTCTTTTGGCTCATGCATGATTGCTGGCACAGATAACAAGGCAACACCCTCTTCATGAGAGGTTATCTTTGTTTTCCAAACACACAGCTGCATAATAGAACTATTGGAAAAGGCCTCTATAAAGACTCAACTGCTGAGACCTTGCTTCCAGAATACAGATCTTGGAGCTGGATATGGGTGTGACATTCCCTCAATGGCCCTTTTCATAAGCTGGGTGACAATTTTGACTTCAGTCCCAACCTACAATTCTCCTCAGTTTGCTTACGCTTTGGTATAAAAAAAAAGTCAAGTACCTTGACCGGCACCTCCCACAGCTGCCAGTCCTCTTTCTTTGGCCTTTCAGAGCTGAGATTATGAGCTTTGTAACAAGTGTTACTATCATCCTCACTACCAGTCCCTACTGATGCTGGAACTGTCACTGTTGGAACTGCCACTGTTGGAACTGCTACCTGCTGCACTGGTGCGTCTTGCTATAAAGCAAAATGGATCAGCAACAGCACTAATGCAATTCAAGTTATACACACTGTGGCTGGGGGTAGTTTGTCTTAAACATATCGTTGCTCAAGAGCGTTGAGGAATGTGCTAGCATGTTCCTTACAGTCAAATAATTGTATGGGGTCATTTCTAGCCTCCCGGATATCCAAATCATCCAAGAAGTCTACCAGTAGCAGATCATTAATTAGTTGTTTGGCAATGAAAAAAAAAAAACTCACCATCCTCACTCTCTGTTTCTTCATCATTGCTGTTTTCAGACTTGGATATTTGAGCTTCATCATCAATGAAGGGATTATTAAGGTGGCAGGCCCTCTTCTGCGGCTGTGAACTCTGTGGGTTTGCCTGCTGCCTAACCCCCACTGCAAGATCCACAGACTCCCTCATCCTCTCCCTCTCTGTCTCACCCCCATCCACATGGGCATTAGGTGCACCTGCTTGTTTGGTGTTGAATTGAGTGTTCATCTACACACGTCTGTGAATCAAGGTTCTCACTCTCAGGATGTACTTACATTTTTAGAAGGATGAAGACTAATTACAATGACTGTTACTTTGGCGGTTACAATGTTGAGTATTTCAGATACAATTATAGCAGAAAACCCTTGTCTTTGGGCTGTTCAAAGCCTCATAACAAATAACAGCAAGTTCAGGGCAGGCCAAGCTTGGCAATTACCGACTCTATGAATTAGATCCTCTGACAGGGTGTTGAATTACTGTCAATTGCAAATGAATTATTATCTTACAATAAGTGACTGCATTACACAATTCATTCAGTTTCATACATGTGCTCAGCAAATGACCATCTCACAAAAGTGTTGCTAGGAAGCTGCATACTATTCAAGAAATTCAAGAAACCTGGTCTGAAGCTACATTCTTGCTAACTCATGAGCCGAAAAGGAAGTTGCCCTCACAAAAAAGGGACTAGACAAAAGATAACTAACATCTCTACACCACACATTGTAGAAGTATGCATTGACACCATGAAATAATCTACAGGCTGCTCTATTATCCAAAGTATAAATACATAGGAATAGCCTGAGGTTGTCAATATAACAAACGAGCCCCGCTCTCTTGCAATCCTATATCTGACCAATCAAACTTCTTGCAATAATGGAAGTAGAGTATTTACCCATATCTATTAGTATTAAACAGGTTCAAATGTGCAAATCTATTGTAGGAGCTATGCTGACGCACTGTATCCCAGTTTTTCCCCACTATCAAATGGTCAGCTCAAGGTAATGCTGGTATCAAGTAGAAGGCAAGCAAGGCATGTTATCAGGATGCTGAGAAGCGCAAGATAGTAAGTCAAGCCACACTCTCATTTTTCTCTGTCCCTGATTACCCTCAAAGGCAAATGGCAGGGCCATTGAACCAGTGCCAAATAGGTCCCCAGAACCATCAACACTGGTAGGAATCAGATATCACCTTAATTTACTCAGTGAATCACCCACACCCGACAGAGCAAGCTCCACCCAAAGGTTGTCCCTGCCGAGATTGCCTTAGCTATCCTATCTCTCATCAATGATGATGGTCTGGTCGCATTTGCACTTGCTGATCCCACCTCAAGCAACCTTGTCATTGATCGGTATCTACCACAGTGAAACGCTGGAAAACGGACTCTATGGCAAGGGTGGGAGAAGCAAACACTGAGGGGACAAGGATGGGAAGCTTTCACACTAAACCCAACACTCAACTCTCAAAACTTCAAACACAACTCACTAAACTCAGATGAGAGCTTAGGGCAAAGATATAGGGTTGGATATGTCAAAGAGTAATTGTTTGCCAAGGCAAGTTTGAGGGGGTGCGGATCTGACAGATAGAATCGAAGTAACCGACTTTAGAGAGTTCCAAATGACACAGTCTACTAGCTAGAATAGCCCTGGACAACTGCACAAAAATCTGATCTCTAAATTGAGTGTAATACAAGACCCACTTGATTATCACTCCTCTGGACTCTGGGGGACAAACTCAAGCTCAAGATCCACTTGGCTTAGCCTGTTCTGTCTCTGATTTTAGAATTGAACTTGAAGAAATCTCCAGTCCAAATTCCTCTGTGTTCTAGGCTTTAGGAAATCACACAAAAGCAAGCTCAGAGTGATTCTCCTCTCAAATACTCTTTCTAAACTCTCCTGAAGACTATTTTCACTTAAACAATTCACACAAAATAGATCTAAACTGTTCTTGATCATGGCTGTGAAGTACTCTGTTGAGAAGTTGGGGTGAAGCCCTTCTTGCTCTCCTCAGAGGCCTGCAGCCATATTTTTATATTGTGAGAGATACAAAACTAAAATAGACAAAACAGAGAGATGCGAAATACAGGAAATTTGGTCCATTGTAAAACAAAAGAACAGAATATTTTAGAAGGTTCTTCTGCATTGCTGCAAGTGTCTAAGGTGCTTGGAATATGTTCTCAAGTCAACAGCAGTCCGGCCGTTGCTACTAGGTCATCAGGAATGCAGACATTCGATGACCTATGCTTGAGCTCTTGAATCAAAATGTTGATTGTGTCTCGGAGATGGTTTCCATTGTTCCGTGCCTGCTGAACTCTTCCTCGGGGGAGTGATTCTGTAGCATTGTGGACCCACAAAGTACATCTAATGAGTGCACAATAATCCATTTGGAATATTCTGACACTCAGGGGTGCCGTTCCGACTTTAGGAAGCTTGTTCCATTGTCCATGCTCTGTTTCTAAGGGTTTTGCCTATCTGCATAACCTTGTTTCATGTCTCTGGAATATTCTAAAGTTCTTGTGAGCTGGTTTGGCTCACTCCCAGTCTCTGAGTGTAATTTATCTCATGCACAGCCCTCCCTGATTGTGACCTGGATTGGTTTGGCAAGCTATGTACAGCCCAGAATCCCCTAGTAGTTGCCCAAAATGCCCGCCCTTTACTGAGTTCTGTCATAAAGACTATCCCTTGCATGAGTTTAGACACCATAAACATATGCTAGGGCACAAACACCCTATGTACGGTCAAACTGGCAACCTTGGGATAGGTCCAAATCCTCTCTGAGGTTCATAGATGTATTGCCATTGATTTTATAGTAATAAAATCGGTAAAATAATGTATTTTAGGTGTAAACCCAAAATCAGCTTATCAACGAATCCAGTCATGAGGTATCCTTACATTCTCAAATGTCATTGGTCCTTGAGTAAATGTGACTTTGAGAGGAGAAATTGCTAAATCCAACATTACATTCTTGGCCCTATACCACCCACTAGAGCAACTCATGCTGGATATGGATTTCACCAACCTCTTGCAACATCACAACACCATCTCCAAAATTGTGGTGAGAGCTTCAATAGCTCTAACCCTGATCATCAAGGTATTTGCCAATGAACAAGCATTAATCCAACATAGGTGTGCTGCTCCAACTGTGCAGGACCTTTTGGCCTCTGTAAAACCCTCCATTACGCCATATATCTACCTCAAGAACTCATACAGGATGAGCAAACACCCCTCTGGTAGATGCATCACCTTTGAAGGACAAAACAGGAACAGAAGCAACTCCATTGTCAATCCTAGGCTTGTCCACATGGACACTATATTTGGACAATTTCAGGTGATGTGAACTGCACTTTGGCCGCTCCTCCAAAATGAGAGTGTGGAGGACCTTTTGATCAGCTTCAACCCACTGTCAAAATACCAGCCACTCACCAATGCACACATCCCCAATCTACAGGATCTCACTATTATCAGTCATTATTTCATCCCCTGTTAGATGCTGATCGGAGCATGCATTGGAGGGACGAGCAGAGCAAGACCTTGGCTTCAACATATGTGTTGCGCCACTCCAATATCGCTGGGTGGTCTCGATTTGGACTTTGGACCCAAAGAGGAGAGGATACAACTCGGATCAAAGGGAACCGAGTCTGAGAGAGAGATGAGATGATGAACCGAAGTTCAGAGGGATAGGAGACAAGTCAAGTCGATGTCGAGTCGATATTCTGATTGAGGAAAACTACTCCGGACTAACTCCAGTTTATATACATGTGGACTATTGGAGGAATGGAGATAGTCCTACAATAAGTAACTAGGTTACCAGTAGTTAGTGGGCACCTATAATAAAGTGTTTGGAGTATAATAGAAGTTATAGGAATGATAGGAATAATAAACGGAATGGAGTGATGACATCAGAGGAATGAACGGATCAGAGAAGAATGAATCCAGGAACTGGGCATAAGGAGACCAGTCGGATTCCAGAGTTTGGGATTGGAGAAGAATTCGGACCAGTGGCAATGCAGTCCGGAGCAATCCGGGATGCCTGTAACATCCCCCTTCCAAGTACCTTCTCCCTCAAACACCCAAATATTAGTAATATCAGAACAATGACCACTGGAACACAATGCACCAATCCCCCAAAAAATATAATTCCACCATCTACAAGATCACTAGCCTTGACTTTGTCCTCAAGGTGGCATACTTCCAAGACCATTGATCTAGATTACATCCACATCATCTTGAGGGGTCAGGAGTCATTTGATAAACCCAAATTTTGCAAGTTAATCTCTGAAATGTCATTGGCTGTTATTTTTTTTTTTTTTTTTTTAAATCATCAATTTATAACGCAGTGCGTGGTAGCAGTCTGTGGTAACTATCTACTACAAGAGAGGTAGCTACAAGGTATGCGAGAGTTCTGCAGAAGGACCCCAAAGGGGTCCAACATTGTCCGATGTACTGAGTAAGGGCATCAAGTGCCCGTGAGGGGAAAGAAACTAACTAGGAAACTAGAAAGAGAGATGTGGTGGAATGTACATACCAGCAGGCAGGCTAGGGATGCAGGGAGGGTGGGAAGGAGTGTCAGGCAACAGTACCCCCAGGGTCAGGGGGAAAGGAGAAGGCCAGGGGGTTATCCTGGAGAAACATGATCAGACCATTGAGGTCTGTGTAATAGTTCGAGCCATTGTCCTGAGTCCAGGACCAGCGGCGGGTGTAAAGGGGGCATGACCAGAGGATATGGTCGTGCCATTGGAAGGGAAATCCACAGGGGCAAGCTGTGGGTTCATTAGGAAAGAACCAGGACTGATATTCACCCGTGGGTGCGTGGTTAAGTATGCATCTCACTAGTCGGGCAGTGAGGGATGGGGCTTGTTTTGCCACAGAGGATAAGAAAGACCCGTCTTTGAAGTATGAAGGTCAGATGGGTTCATCGCAATGTGCAAGGGGTAGGAACTATGAGCCAAGAGCGGTCGAGGGGGAGGAGGCAAGCTGCCACTCCCAGATGATGTGTTTTGTGCTTAACTTCCAGATAGACGACGCCCATACTGGGGACGAGGTCAAGTAAGGTGGATGGGGTTTCGCGGAAGTGAGGTCATGGGCTAACCCATGCACTGAGAGTCTCCAACGTGAGAGAGAGTGCGCTATGGTGATGGAGTGATAGCCCGAGGATTGGAGCCAAGGGATAAGGAGGGAGGAGGCTGTGAGGGAGGTATGTTGCCCAGAGGAGGGAGAGGGGGAGAGTGCAGCCTGCACCGCTGAGGGAGAGTCAGTGAGAAAGAAAAGAGAAGTAATATTACTGCTAAATAAGGGGAGCAGAGAGGAGATGGCAAAGGAGAAAGCAAAATGTTTGCAGTCTGTACCTGTCAAGGAACCGGTGTTAGTAGAGTCCAAGCATACAATTACATTGTCCACAGAAGCAACATAAGAGACTCGGGAGGAGAAGCCAACGAGACGGGAGGGGGGGGAAGAGGAGTCAAAGCCAATTACAAGCGTATACAAAGAGAAAAGGGCCCTAGAGAGTGCAGGGTCAAGAATGGAGTTGCGCCAAGAGGACAAAGTGTCTTTGGGGCAGGGAAATGGGGGATTTAGAAAAGTAAAACAATTAGAAAACCGGTCTAGTATGCGATAACCCGGCTCAGCCAGGGGATGGGAGCGGAGGATGGGGTCGTTGATGATGGAGGGGAGTGCGGCATCCATGAATGCTAGGGCAGAGCCAGAGATCCTTTTTTGTCTGGCAGAGAGAAAGGGGAGGGAGAGGGGGTGGCGTTCGGTAGTGGAGGCGTGGGTGAGGAGGGAGTTGATCCCATGAGTGTGGGGAAGGGAGGCAATCTGCATAGCGCTCCGGGTCTGAAGTTTCCTCAAGTGGAGGTGGATGGGCAAAAGGCCTGCGATGGCTTCAACTCCTTGGGATGGGGAGGTGCGGAAGGCTCCTGTAATCCACAAGGCGGCACACCGTTGCAAGGCCTTGAGTTGCTTGAGGAGTCCCTTGACATGGGCTGCATCATGGAACCAGAGAGATGAGCCATGTGTCATCAGAGGGACAACACAGGAGCGGTAGAGTAGATGCTTATGTGAAAGGTTCAGGCCACGGGATGAGTTGCCCAGCAGGTGCATGGCACCCAGGAGTGAGAACGACTTGTTTGCATAGAAGGCAACATGTTCTTTGAAGGAGAGCCGGGGGTCGAACCAGAAACCCAGGTAGCGCCATACAGGGGATGGTAGGAGGGGGTTGTTGCCGGTGAAGGGTGTGTAGCCCAGGTCTAAAGAGGGGAAAGATTCGTGGTGTCTTCTGGAGAAGAAGAATGACTCAGTCTTGGAGTGTTCAAGGACTAGTCCAAAGTCAGACAGAAGTCAGAAGACAATCCCGTAAGCTTTGATCAGTGGGGGAGTCACATCTGCCCACTGCTTTCCTCATGACACGATGAGGCTGTCGTCGACGTAGGACAGGAAGTCGATACCCTGGAGGAGGGGGTCGTGGGAGAATAGGTGGTCTGCAATGTAAAGGACCGGCGCCAGGAAGAGGGATGACAGTACTGGAGAGAGGGCAGAACCCTGGACAACCCCAACAGAGCAGTCCATGGGGTTGGAGACAATGTTCGCTCCCCAGGATAGGGAAGTTGTACAGCCAACGAGGTAAGACTCGAAGAATGAGAGATCCTGGGGGGGGAAACCCTGGTGGCGTAGTATGGCAATGAGAGTGGAGTGATGTAGGGAGGGGAAAAACTGGGCGACATCGAAGGCAACCATGCTGGTGACCATGTTCTTGGCCCATCCGGCATGGACAAGGTGGGTCAGGTAAAGGCCGGTGTCCTTGGTGGAGTGACCTGTGATGCCTCCCAGTTGGCGGGGGTGAACGAGTGCATGGCGGACAGCCACAAATTGGAGTCGAGTGGCCAGTATTTTCTCGAAAAGTTTTCCCATAGTGTTAAGGAGTGTGATGGGTCAGAAGTCTCCAGGTTTGGTGTGGGAGGGCTTGGGGGGTTTAGGGATAACAACAGTGGTGGAATTCTTGAAGTAGGAAGGCCAGTGTCCGTGTTCGACACAGGCATTGGCTAGGGCGAGGAGGGCGGAATGACAGGTGGGGCAGAATACCAGGTTCTTTAGGTGACGCCATGTGAGGTGGTCTGGGCCCGCAGTGGATTGGTTGGAAGTGCCTGCTAGGGCTTTGTTGAGCTCAGGAGGGGTGAAGGGGACCCATTTGCGGGGTTCCTGCTCAGGGAGGTAGTCAAGGCCGGAGAGGTCTGTGTTGCGATCTTTGGCATTAAAGAAATGAGAGCCCAACGTGTCAAAGAGTTCTTCCTGGGTAACGCAGGGTTTGGAGGTTCTGGGGTCGACAACCGCGTCGATGGCCGGTAGGGAGCGGGGGCCCACCCAAGACATCAAGTCCCAGGGCCGCTTGTTGGTGACCGCTATGTCCTTTGCCAGAGCGTCATAGTAGGTCCGTTTGGCAGTGCGACAGCCAGAGCGGAATGAACCCCAAGCTTCCTTGGAGGGGGAGGATTGGTATGAGTCCAGGAGGAGAGAGCAGGTGTTGTTCCACCACGGTTTAGATCGGTGGCAAACAAGGGAGGTTTTTGAGTTAGCAGACCAAGCGTTGGAGATGATGGTCATGAGAGAGGTAGCAAAAGTCTCGACATCCTCAGCTGAGCAAAGAGGGTGGGAGGAGGGGAGAGAGCTCAGACTGTGTGAGACTGCATCAAGGAAAGTTGTTTCCTCCTCGGAGTCGATCTTTATCACGGTTTTTTGGACAAAGGGAATTTTGGAGGGGATAGGGAGGGTGAAAGCCAGGGGGGCATGGTCTGACAGTAGTCGGAGGTGGGGTAGGATGCGGTACTCGGAGGCGGGAAGTCCGTTCGCAAAGAAAGCCAGGTCAATGACAGTAGAGGATTTGCCCTGATCCCTGGGGTAGAATGTAGGTAAGGGAGAGGAAGGCCGGGCTCTGTTCAGTGAGAGTGACTCCGTCACATTGAGGAGTCGGGAGGCTCTTGCAGGGTGGGTAGGGTAGGAGGGGTCCCACTTGCAGGACCGGATATTGAAGTCCCCAACCAGGCAGAGGCAGGAAAGGGAGGAGAGGGAGAGTTTGTCCATCAGGAAGGATAGTGCGGAGTCGTGTATGTCATTATAGATACCTACCAAGTGTACGGGGCCTGTGGGGAAGAAAAGGGATAGCCAAGAGATGTCCTGGCGTGGGGCTATATCATGGCGGAGGGAGGGGCGGAGGGGGTGGAGGGATTTGTGGATAAAAACCATCGACTGGGGGCGTGAGATAGAGTCAGGATCAGTCTTGTCGCCAGGTGAGACAAGACAGTCCCAGTCAGGATGGAGGGGGCCGCCAATGACGGGGGCACCCTTTTTGTCAGCAGCGGAAAGAACATACCTGATGATTTTCCAAGGGGGTTCCTGTACAAAGACCAAGTCGATGGCCAGAGCAGACAGGGCAATCAGAAGAGATTCTAGAAGAGAATAATTGGGGGCAACATTTTGTGAGACCACAGAGAGAGAGTTGGCCGAAGGCGTCCTACTGGTAGGGCGCTTCGGGAAAGGAAAGGGGGAAGTGGAGGGGGTAACAATCAGGTCGGGGGTTGGAGAGCGGAGGAAGGGGCAGGCAAAAGGCACATCAGGGAAGGGGAGAGGGACAGTGTCGGACAGATCATGTGCAGACATTAGGGGGAGCAGAGGAGGCGGCCATGGCTTCAGCGCAGGCACGGCACTGTTCTGTGTGGATGGTTTCCCTCAAGAGGGTTTGTCTGTTGATGCAGCCTTCTATCCATTTGGGCTTGAAGCGGTGGTGCCAGAATGGGCACTTGGTGCTATTGGCGGGATAGGGGCCATCGCAGTTGCGACATTTGGCTCCGTGAGGGCATGGCTGGTCGCGGGGGGTGGCTGGGACTGGAGGGTTGGCTTTGGGCTTGCCTTGGCAGCAAGTAGCATGAGAACGGTGATTTTCTTCTTTGTGAGGGCCACCACAGATGGGGCAAGCAATGTTGAAACGTCTGCAGACATTAACCGTGTGACCCCAGGTCCAGCATTGGGAGCAGAGAGGGACGCCGGGGTGAGTGGCGGCCTTACAAGTGCGGCAAATATTGCCAAGGATGGGTATGGTCCAGTTGGCCACTGCGTCAGCAGCAGCACCGGTCTGGGAGTCCCAAATCTTGAACCAGACAGTGGCAGTGTCAGCTCCTCTGTTGTTGCGGGAGGGGCAGGGAGGGGATACAATCTGGAAGTGAAGGGCCAAAGGGGAGTGCAAAAGGGCCTCGCAGACCAGGCGGTGGACCTCTGGGTAAGAAGCGGGACCCCCAGTGCAGGGCATGTCTAGCACTTTGAGGTAAGACTTGGAGTGGGCCTTGCCCGCTTCAGTAATACCGCCTTTGACGACCTTGGAGGCCCAGGCGCAGATAGTATGGATGTCCTCATTGTTGGGGACGTCGTGACACAGTAGGCGGGCAGCCGTTTTGTCCCTGGAGATGGAAAGGACATAGCAGGTAGAAGAGGAGGCAACAAGGCCTCTGTTTGCAGAGTCGACTATGCCAGGGAGGTCGAGTACCGCCAGCGGAGGTGAGGGTAGGGTGAGTATGACCTCGCGACATGTCGGGCCCTTGGTGGTGGACGTGAATTTGGGCCTCGGTTTGGCTAAAGCTGAGCCCGGCGCGTTTCGGTTGGTGGGAGGTGAGGCGCCCTTGGCGCGTGCCATGCGCTCAAGTTCCTCAGGAGAGGCATCTGGGAAGGCCTGAGAGAGTGCGATGAGGCATCCAGTCCAGCTGGAGGTAGAGACGGTGGGGGGGGAGGCGGCAATGTTGGCCCAGGAGCGGCCCGGGCTGCGTTGGGAAGAGGGGGGAGGGGTAGCAGAGTGCCTGTTTGGTTTGGTTTTCATGTTGATGGCCGGGGGGGAAGGGGGAACCACAGTCCTGAAAGGTCCAGATCCAGCCAATGGGGAGGGTCCAGAAGCATGGGTCAGGGCAGTGCTGGAGCCGATCATGGGGCGAGGGACAGAAGTAAACTTCTGACCACCCTGAACAGGGGTAAACCCCAGATCAGGTCCCTTTGACCCGTGTTTAGTAACACGCTTACCTTTATGAACTTGGGCAGGCGATGGTGAGAGGGGCCTCATGTCCACGTCCGGGGAGGGGACAGGAGGGGGCGAGGAGGGGGGGAGGAGGGCTGGCGGTGCAGCCGGGGCAGCTGGGCACAGAGTCAGGGGGGGGGAGGAGGGAGGAAGGGAGGGGGTAGGTATAGGAACGGGATGTTGCATACCTGCATTGATAATGTGCTGAAGCCATTCAGTGAGGCTGAAGTTACCCCGAGAGCGGACCATGTTGGCTAGTTTGGGTGATGCAAGGATGGTGTTGAGCATTTCGAACAGGTAGGGGACGACAATGGGATGGTCATTGTCAACCAGCTCAGAGTGCGAGAGGGACTGGAGCCAGTCTCTCACCATTTTCATATTTTCATCCGCCTCGACGGCGTCGGCAGTGATTCTTTCATATGGCAATAGGGCCGGGAGTTCTTCGTCATTTGGCCGGTCAGACCAACTGGCGGGGGGTATTTCTGATTGGGGGGGAGGGTTCATGTTGCATGAAGTAGGCACAATGTCATGGAGGCGTTTGGTGGGATCCAGAGCCTCAATGGTATGCAAAGATTCCTCGGAGTCCGAGAACTCTTCATTGCTGTCGCCGGGTTTGACGCAGACCCATTGGCTAGAGTGTGAGGCTCTAGAAGCCGTATGGGAGGGAAGGCCAAAATTGCCAGCCAAAGAGGTGAAGGGGAAAGTTTGGTGGCTTGATGCTGTGATGGGCGATGAGCTAGCATAGTCGGCAAAGCCGCTAAGGATGGTGGTGTTGGGGTTCACCGGAGTCGGAGACAGTGCTTCAGAAACATTATTGCTCATTGTATACTCAGAGACCAACACAAAAGATTGCAGAAGCGAATCGATGGTGGTGGTAAGAGGACAAGAAGCATGTGTCATTGGCTGTTATGGATATCCCTAAGTCACAAATGGAGAAGGCAAGGCTCCAGGTAGACCTTCCCAAATATACATACCTTCACGCCAAGGTGGTCAGAGGTGGTCTAACTTGCAACTGCCATTGGGCGGGAAAAAACTTCTGCTTAAGGACAGATATAAAGATATCAATGGACTATCTGAATGCTACAGCCATGGTGAGCCCTCATAGCCACTGTCAAATTCATTTCCCTCTGACTACCCAAACATAGGACTACCTTACTACGTTAACTTTACCCTTTACCCAACTCCAACATCTTGAGCTTACAGGACAGAACTGGAATCTGTCATACACAGAGGAGTTATCCTTTATATTTGAGTTGTCTCAAAGAAAACCAACTCTCAAGAGCGTGCAAACAGTGTTGTGTCAATGGGTGAAGGTGGATGGATGGATGTGGCAATGGGCATTATATAGGAGGCCACTGTGAAGACTCGCTGCATTCATGTAAAAAATACAAGTTTATATTGTATATAAAATGACACATAATTCACTGGGATGCTAGTCTACAAGAAAATCAAGAAAAATGAACACATAAAAGTGGCCCAGAGCTCAACTACAAAACGAGTAAGGAATGAAAGGTAGGGAGAAGTATATTGAGGGGGCACACCTCCACCATAAGAAAATTGGAACACAGTATTGAAGTATGCCAAGGACAACTTCAGGCAATATTCCATTGCCCCTGTACCAGTTGTGAATCGGCCTCATTAAGTTTGAGGTCTTGTTCAGGCCATACATTGACTTCAGCAGGTCCATGAGATCTTCTCTTGACCTCAATCAATCCTGGATGTCCCTGCTGGTACCATATATTGACTGTGCTGGGATTTTGACGACCTTGCTTTTGCTGGTGTTCAGGTTGCAAGCCAGTCTCACTGAGTCTTTCATAGTCCTTTCCTTGGGGTGGTATGAGCGTCTCAGACTCCAGATCATCCTTGTGTAAATGGGGTGGTATGCCCAAGGCTTTGGATGTTTTGCTCACTTCCAATATTCTGGATCCCCAAAATGAGACAAAAACTATGAATCATCAAAGTTTTCATCATTTATCAGGGACTCCATGTCTTCATCATGATGTACAAGGAATACCTTCTCCTTACCTGCCATCACAAGAGCATTGCATTCTGCTTGTGTGTGTTTGCTTGCTCGAGAGCAGATGCCCCAGCCTCATTGAACCTTGTAGACTGTTTCCTCCCACCAAGCCTGCCCACAACCCATATACCCTCACTGGCATCCACCAGAGATATTCTGGAGATCAAAGAGACTTTTGACCCCTGGCTGCGTACACAGGAGCCCACGGACCTCACCCACTTGCGTCAGCCCATTTCTCCAATGTTCTATACCTCTGGTGTCTCTCCTCCCAGAAACCGGCAGTGCCCCTCCCCCTTCCCCGATGGCTGTCCTCTCAGAGACAACGGCGGTGATTCACATACCAAGTATGAGTCGAGCAGGGGTGAGTGTCTTTCTCTTCAATGTTCACATGCATTCCATAGGATCATCCACTCCTGCCTCCACCTTGGTGCTCCCCATGCTGACCTCACTCACTTCCTAATGAATTTGCTGCCTTGCTATTTGCTCTTCCACTACTGAAACTCTGACATAGCAATGCTCATGCTTCTGTAGTCGAGCACCAGCACCATGCCCTTGCCACCTCCTATGCATGTGAACATGCTCTCTACCTTGAACATGAGCTCTTCCTCCAATCGGAACTCGAATCTTTCTCTCTGCTTTGGAAGGCATATGTATAAGCTAAGCCAAAGTGTTGGAAAGACACTTACCTTGGATGGTTTAGTGTGGTGTTTTCATTGGTATTCTTGGTGCTTTGGGCATCATGGTGGACGAGCATTGAGGTGTAGGGTGGAGGGGAAGCTGAAAGATAAGCAGTGAGGTAAGTGAATGTTGTGTTGTCGCAATGTTCCTGTGTTTTGCCTGGGCACGTCTGTCAGTACCAACAGTGCTTACCTTCTGGCTACCGTCACCAATGACTACAGCAAAGTTTGTCTGAGGGAATGTTTGCTCCCAAAGTCTCAACACATGCAGCCAACTTGAGCAAATAGTAAGTAAACTCCATCTTTTCCAAGCGATGCATTCTTTGAGGGACAAAGACAGATGATGGGGTCCGGAGCATTGCATGGGGCAATACCCTATGCAATCACCAGACAAGGAGGGGACATAGGCAAGATGGGAAGAGGAACTAGTGCAAGAGGCAGTGGTAATGGAGTAGAAGATATGTTAGATCCAACCACAAGTGTGATCAATAGGAGAGGAACAACGGAGTGTCAAATGTGGCAAGCACAAGAGGTATGGGTGCTGGAGTGTAGGGTTCAGTTCTTTGGCGCTACCACTCCCTACATATATCCATGGCCATAATTTTCCCCAACTTAATCATCAAGCACTTCAATTTTGAGCGCCTATCCTGAAAGCAGCTTGCCAGAGAATGCTCGATATATCTGCCAAAAGAACAAATCATAAGCCAAGAAAAGAGAGGATGGGCAAATAAAGGAGCAACACAACTTGTGACTGAGGAATCCCAAAATAACTAAATGCTGAACTGTCCTTGTCCTCTTGGAGAGCAACACACTCAAAGGTTATGTGGGGCGACTCAGGGTATGCACCTTCTCCACTGTCAAATTTGTCATTGTAAAGGTCTAAGAGACTTGTTAGTGTCAATATTCTCTCATTGCGAGGATAGGTTGGAGCTCACTTTGAACTCGTTACCCCAAGTCCGTTTCATAGAACTGCCCTGTTCCTCCAGCGTGGCCCTGGCGATATCCCCGTTACTGAGTATCTATCTCTCCTGGTAAGATTCCATGTTGCAGCAAAAATACCTCCAGAGCACCTTCTGCCTTTGCGTTCCGTACCTGTAGGGCATCAATGCTCTCCTGGAGCCTTGGGCCTTGCTCATTTATAAAGGTATCATCTCAGATATTCGCTGTGTCAGCTTCTCTTTAGCCCTATCTGCCTTCACCTTTTCTTTTTGAAGCACTTATACAAGATCCTCGTTTGGTTGCCTAAGGTAGGCCAATTCATCTTGCAAAGTCCTATTTGCTAAAAGCCAGGCTTGTTCTAGATTCGTTAGTTTGTTCTTGATGTATTGCTGAATCTCACACCAAATAGTTTCGAGTATAGCAGAGTATCATCTAGAGATGCTCTTCTGGTTTGTGTATACAAGCCCATCGCACTGTGGCGAATGCGTAGAAGTAAAGGAGACATACCATGTGACATGCTCACCCTTGAAGGTTGTTTGCATCTCATTGAGGGTAGTCTGGATATACAAGTCTGCTCTGTGCAAGTATTAAGGAGTGGGGGAGGGGGGGTAGAAGGTATACCTTTGAAGCAATATATGTTCTCGAAACATCTGATATGTTTTGATGTTGAGTCCTTCCAACATGCATCGGAACTGTTGTGTAGCATTGAGAAAGTCAGGTAGTTCTTGTAGACAATCTGTCATTTTTGGTTACGAACTAGTGTGTATCTGCACCAATGATTGATTGCAGTTGACAATAGCCCATCTATTGCCATCTCGAATCCGCCCCACAATACATTTGACCTGGTTGAGGTCAACAATTTCCGTTTTCTGTTTAAGGTCTTGATAGTAGTTGATATTGCCAGGCTGAGTAGCTGGGTGGATAATCTTGGCCTCTTTGATAGCAGCATAAATGAACAAATTGGCTTCAATCCCATGTCTGGGTGAGGGAGGGACATTAACAATAATTATGCAAAGGAGCTCCCCAAAGAAAGATTGCAATTGGAATACTGGAGTCCATTTGGGTCAGTGAGCGTATCTATCAACTTCAAGCTCATACTGAAACAGGAGTAGGTCAGAGTAATTTGGTTATATGGTCAAACAGATGTGCGTATGCAGACAAATGACATATCCTGACTATCAGGCCCGAGGGAAACAAGCTCAGAAGTGTGCATCATATCCCCACCGTCAGTTCAGCAGGCTCGACCATATTGAGTAAATTGAGTGTTCTCCGGTACAAGCTTAGAAATGATTGGTATGGGCTGTCCAAGGCAAGTTGATAGCATCACTAAAATCGACCTCCACATGGAGGAAGGAACACTCATCTTGGCCTTGATGGGCAGTGTTAGAATGTATAATGGATCTGGTGTGCCAATAAGTATGTCAAATTATTGGTATTACAAGCAACTCACACAGGGGAAGCCTAAAGTCACGATTGCGGGAAGATAGGGGGGTGAAGTGTTTCATGAAGATTATAGAGTAGCATAATTTGGGTCAAGTGTGCTTGAGAGGTGACAAACTTGTTGATGCTCACATAGGGATGCCGATGACTCCTGATGTTACAAAGAATATCACCACAATAGCGCTCCATTGGAAAGGCCCAGTAAGCCCAGACTGGGCCAAGGGCTCTGATACTTGGCACAATGTGCAGCAGTGCATGAATTGTGATTGGACAACATGATACTTGGGCGGGATTATGTTTATAGTACAGTCTGCCAATATGTCAACACAAGTCTGGCATGATAGGGGATACTTACAGTTCATAGTCCCTGACCCACTGTTGGAAACCTGTGTCAATTTCATGGAGTTTGTCCAACATAATTTTGAGATCGAAACAAAGGGTAAGGAGTTGGATCAATTTCATGAAGTGATTGTAATATTGTTTGCAGTTGAATTTGCCTTGAAGGAGAATCGGAGCAATATATAATGTCCAGACTGAATACATTTCAGCTGTCATTTGTGCCCTTTCTGACGCTATATTGGGAACCCTGGAACCAAATGCAGCAGGGACAGTCTTCCCTGCAGCAGCAGTTGCTGCTCCAATCACTTCGAATACTGTTTTTCCCAAAAAATAGTCTTCATCATCATGATCAAGGTCTTTGAATGATCCAGTCCAGAAAAGTATCAAGTTGGGGATGAGATTAGACCAGACAAGGTGCATGAAGTCATATGGGAACGATATGGGGAAGGACAGAGACCTTAAGGTGCTAAGCAGCAGAATACCCTTGATACCATAGCCAGTTGCCAGTCTATCTGATGCTGCATCATTTGGAGCAAATTGAGCCTCCCTAGCTTGTCGCATGAAAGTGGCATGGTCTCAAAGAGGAAGCACAGATGGGTCATATTGATCCTGTGAGCCCAGGAACCCATTGTGGCACAATGGAACGTAGTATATTGTTGAATGAGACAAGGGTGTATGAATTCCTTTAATCTCACACATAGGACATGGGGAAAGACCATTGTGACCTTTCATGCATATGACTATCAAAACTGTGGGTATGTCACCAAAGACCAGAATTAGATATGCATGAAGGACAAAAACGGCCTGCATGATAGCATCAAAGGCAGAGACACCAATCGTAAGCTGGATAAGTTCCTGAACTAGTGGCCATAGGAATGAGTCCAGATCTCAGGGTTTCTTTGGCCCAGGGATCACTCCAATGGAAATGATATTTTTTTTTAAGAATCTTTCTTCTGGAGCAAGGTTATAATTGAATAGAATAAGTGGCCATGCTGTCTTTGTACGATGCTTGAATGGTCCAAAATCATCTGTGGACAAACCGAGTGTGATATTGCAGGGATCAGAGAAGAAGAACATGGGAAGTTCTTCACCTGTAACTGTGACAAATGATTCCTGGAGTGAACGATAATGAGTTCTGTCAAAAATATCTGTCGTTTTCTCCGAGTTGTGGTGATGATTGGACTGGTACTGCATCTTCCTTGCATAGGAGGAGCTTGCAACCATTGCACGGAGACGAGAAATGATGGGGAGATACTCAAAGTATAACTGGGGCTTTCCATCCGCCCTATAGCGTTTGGCCCTGCAGTGTGGACATTGTGATAGTGTTTTGTATGGGCCGGTAAAGCATATGCACGATGACAGACAGCAGTCGTAGCGGATGGGTTGGAAGCCAGAGAGAAACTGTACGTGTTTTTCTATATTCTTTAATGTAACCAGCAAAGCTTCAGGAAAAATGAAAGGCAGTTTGTTGAATGCTTTGTCTGTAAGACCTTTGTCAAGTTTGAAAGCATAAGCTTGCAGGAGTAACAGGTCACTTTCATCGATAAATTTACCCTCTAAAACAATATCAAGTCATTTGGTAAGGGGATTAATCAAGTGGACACACCTATTTTTGCGGCCTCTTTCAGAAATCCTTCACCAATAAGATCCCATACAGAAATCCCCTCTTGTCCCGGGTCTGATACTGCCCATCCTTCATTGTCTTAAAAAAAAGTCTCCCCCTCGAACTTGTCATCAAGATACTCTTTGCCCTCTGTAAACCTGTCCTCTTTGTCACTCTCCTTGTCCTCATCAATCACAGTATGGACAGACCCCCACCGCTCCCGGATGATGTGATTGACGTGCTCTGCTATGCAACAAGAGTGCCAAAATATCAACAAACCATAGCTCTCAGTGCTAAGATCATTGCACTCATCTGACCACACCCCATTAGGCCCATCCTGGTCAAGCATCTGCAAAGGGTCTTCAGAGAGATATCCTGGCATGGGATTATTGGATTCTGCAGTAGGAAGGGTCATTGCACATCACTGCACTGCAGAGGAAACACGCCGACCAACCATGGCTTGTTTGGTAGAAGGTTGAGAGGACTTCTTCTGTTGGGTCTTGGTCTGCTTGCTACCCAGTTTCGGTTCTTAATTCTGTGGAAGGATACCTGTCGAAGCAGAAAGCAGCAGCCCTATTGCATCCTGATGCAACTTCTCAGTCCTGCTGGTAACAGTCTTCCCTCATCCACATGTGCAGAGACCTTTTGAGTTAGGCATAGTTGAGAACAGAAACAGAAATGCTCAGCTTTATATTTAGGCCAAGACATGGTGCTATCACAGTGATCCGGACATTGAAGTCTAGACTGGCTAAGATCTGGAAAAGAGGAATGAAGGGATTCACTAGAACCTGTTTGAAGGTACATCGGTATTATATTCGGAACATGAGATATGAGAATCACTTTGCTCAGAAGTATGGTAACACCTTTGGTGGGGATCTTAAGCAACGCGATGAGGTCAGGAAGATACTTCAATTATATAGAGCAAGGTGATAATGATAGGGGAATGGTACAAAATGAAGAATCAGCAATACACCCAACTCAAAGCATGGCAGGCACCAGGATAGCACTCAAGACAATTAGGGAAGGCAAGCAGGTATAATGGCAGCGCATCCAAAGAATTGGAAGAAAGAATCAGTATAAAAACGAGCTATGAGGTCTTCCAGCAGTGTCACCTCAGGCTCTGTATAGCTCCCGACGGACACTGGACCAGATTCAAATAGACCCAGTGGTTTCTTGCCATTCCAGGCTTTCATTAAGAGCCAGAGCTTCAACAAGATGGGCAAGTGGGCATGCCAATCATTGGAATACGGGCCTCTCCTTGCATCTTCAGGATCCGCAACAATAAGTGATCCAACCTGGAGACACTCTCGGATAGCCTCTTGACAGGCAGCTTTGTTTAGGCTGGCAGGTCCTGCACGCATGTCCAAAGCAAGGAGTTCAAAGCAGAAGTTCAGCTCAGTGAGCCGCCACAGAATTTCCTGGGCCTTGACATCCTGAAGTGAGATGGGTAACGTTGCATATGATCCATCGTTGAGCATGATACCCAAGTAGTTGATTGCAGAACCAAGAAGGCAATGGGCATGCTCCTGTGCAAGGGCTAATCTTGAAGTTAGAGTCTTCAATGCAATATTGCCAATAAGGATGTCATGCCACTCTTGATTTGACAGTGCCAGTGCCATGGAAGAGGAGAAGAGCCAATAGATACAAGCAGGTTCAATTGCTTGCCATGTTGCGAAATACCTCACACGACGCATTTCATTAGTGGAGATAAAGATGCCAGGCTCAGGGAATATGTATTTGCGATCATGAGGCGGCTGGAACCGAGGGTCCACCCGAGCAGGGTTCTGGTCCACTGCTGCCAAGGCTGTGCTCCATGAAGCTACAGGCACTGGAGCAATAGAGCTGTTTGCAGTCGGCTGGAACTTATCGCGGCTTGATACACCATAAGGCTTCTGTTGATCTGGAATAGTGTGAGGAATCAATAGCAAAGGAGTGTGTCTAAACTTATGCTGTTTGCAGTCACCTTTCGCCTGGTTCCTTTGAGAATGGCCTTTTGACTTAGCCTCAGAGTAAGTAGGTGCGGACTGGATACTAGGACCAGCAGGGGGCGCATTGGCATAGGACTGGGGGGCCGGGACCGGCAACGAGGGAATCACAGAGGTAGATGAGGAAGCTTGCTGAGCCGAGCTGCTAAATGGGTCGGGGAAGCACAGGAATCCATGGGAATACTGATAGATGCTGTCATATTTCCCAGGTGATACTGCTGAACCGGTGAAAATAACAGGGTAAGGGAAGTAGTGTGGCCCAAGCACGAGCTAATCCTCAGGACGCAGAATATCAACAGCTTGAAGGATATTTTGATCAGTGAACTTGGAGGACAGGCAGATCAGCCAGCAAGGGAGACCAGCCACAAAAAAATCTTGTGCAACACGTATACTATGGGTAAATACACCAATAGTGTCAGCCACTTGAGGAGCTGCAGTGGTATGCCCATCCATTTGGGGCTTGTAAATCTCCATGTAATCAAGAACACCCCAAACCTCAAGCCAGACACACTGCACATCCCATACAATGAATTCAGTTTGGCGAAAAGTGGTGTTAACGGATCCCAACTGAACAAGACCATGTTCCAGCCACTTAGTTAGAGGCTGGAGATTTGGAGGCCGGCATTCTGGAGGAGTGGCAGCCTCATACATGCTCACATGATCGAGAAGAGAGGTTACAGACAACTTCAGAGTTACAAGCTTTGAGGGTGAGAGCTTTCCTATGCCACTAATTGGCGATGATGCAGATTCATAGTAAACAAAGTGTTCTTTGGTGGGAGTCCACCATATTATTTTGTGCAAGGACAGAGATTTCAGTCAAGGAATTGCTCCAAAGTGACTATGATATGCCAGATACAGTTGAGGCCAAAGGATAAGATCATTGTCACCATACAAAGAGTCAGCCCAAAGCACTACTTGGCAGTGGTCACCAAAGGGAGGGTTAAATATGTGTTCCTGGTTGGCCGACATGATGAAATAGCAGCCATCCTTTATTACGGCTCTGACTTTACCATTGAGAGGCCCAATATCACCTAAAATGGCATTTAGCAGCAGTCCACACAGTGAAAGATCAAAAAAACATATGATTGATCCTACAGTATTCAAGTAAGGCTGTATTATTGATGACCTTTGCCATTTTGTAAACTAAGCTTTTGCAACATAAGAAAGGAAAAATGTGAAGAAACATGGCAATTAACATACCTAACCACGCATGATGGAAGAGAAAGTAGCTCCAGCAGAAGTCTGGGCCAGCAACCAGAGGTACAGAGGCTCAAGATACCACTGGACAAAATCCAGTCAGCCAGATCTGTAGACTATAAACAGAGGTTTCTCTCACCACTTGGAAAGGATTATGAATTCACTGCAAGTGATTGACAGCACGATATCCACCAATGCCCCATGTAAACTGACACTGAGTCAGATACAGGGAAGCGATAGACACCAAGTCTGACACAGAGGGACACCAAGTCCACTCTTCAGGAATCCAAGCTCCGATACAAGGAGTAGCTGGTACAATGACAGATTGGTCACTGGCAGGGAAAAGAGTGTTGGCAGGAGATGGAGGAGAGAGGCTAAGATTAAAAACGGGTTGTTTACACGAGTTTGGCATCAATCAACCAGACTTACAAATTTGGCAATCCAACCTTGCCCTTCTAGCACTACTCCTCTCATCATCTCGCCACCTCCCAGCCCTTACCACCTCTCTCTCTTCACCATTCATGCTCCTGGTGTTACATTTACTAGACTTGGTGTCTAGCTTTGCCTCAGACTTGGTGTCTGCTGGCTTTGTACCCAACTTGGCATTGGAGCACCCTTCGCTCAGTTTGCTGGCTCAATCGGTGAGAGGCTCAGCATATACTTTTTATATACTGAAGCAAATTTTACTGGCTTGATTGATCAGAGCATTTTGCATATGTAGGATCGCACACCTGTAACTCCTATTCCCACCGCTGTACCGGAGCAGGATCCATATATGATCACATATCCCCCAAGGCCATCCCTCAAATATCACTGTGACTCCCACCTCTTCCCCCTCGCCATTCACTATCATGGATTTGCCCTCTGCTAGGCTTGGTGTCTAATTTTTACCTCAGACTTGGTGTCTGCTGGCTTTATAACTGACTTGGTGTTGGAGTACCTGGCTGATTGATGACAGGTTCTGTGTATGTAGGATTGTGCACTTGTAATTCCCATTAATCTTATTGCTATACTGGGGCAGGATTCATATACAGTGGCTGACATAAGTATTGCACAGCCACTGATGCGCGCCATGATTCCACATTTTCGAGCGAGATATTGGTCCAATCTCCACGGAAAAATTATCCTACATAGCTTTTGAAGCACACAATAGGGTTTGTGTAGTATAGAATGATATAATATACCCAAAGAATATAAAATGATCAATTACTGAGCAGTACTTGGTGCAATACTTTTGTCCTCTACTGCTACCTAAGAATGATCATATCATAGAAATGAAACGACAAACAGTGAGGGCACAAAACAATCAGTATTTGGTATGTCCACCTCGAGCCTTCAAAAGAGCCCCAACACGACGAGGCATGCTGTCAAAAAGCTTGTCCAGGGCTTCCTTCGAGAAGTTCTCCCACTCCTCCTGCAGGGCCGCCCACATCTCTATATGGTTACGAGGTAAAGGGTCCCGGGCACGGATAAGGGCATCCAACTGATCCCAGACATGTTCAATAATGTTCATGTCAGGGCTCGATGGGGGCCAATCGAGTAGCCGAAGCCGTTTGGTCTTGAACCAATCTTGGGCAACCCTACATTTGTGCTTAGGGTCGTTGTCCTGTTGGAAAATGGCACTCGAATTGCCTGTTCGACGAATCTTGAGATCTTTAAGAGACCCGATAAGACCATTCTCCAAGATCTTGACATAATCCGGCCCTCGCATAATCCCATCAATCTTCACAAGCCTCCCCATACCTCGTGCCGAGACACACCCCCAAATCATCACCTTCCCACCACCATGTTTGACCGTTTTCTTTACATAACGATCATCATAGGCCTGCCCAGGCCTCATCCAACAATATTGGCGGCCATCCGACTTGAATAACAAGAATTTCGACTCATCTGAAAATATTACCTCCTTCCACTTCTCCACATCCCAACTCGCATGTGCAATTGCCCACCGCCTACGCTTCTCCTTATTGGCCGCAGTCAGGTAGGGCTTTGACTTACGCACACGGCAGACCAGGCCTTTTCCCTTCAAATGACGACCAACGGTCTTGGCAGTCACATCAGGGAAGTACCTTTTTTGGAGTTCCGTGACATTGGAAACCTCTGCCCTAGCAAGAACCCGGGTTGCTACACGTGCCTCGCGGATGTCCAACTTCTTGGGACGGCCCGTTTTGGGATTGACATAATAGAAATCATTGGATTTCTTGAAGCGGGCAAGAATACGAGTGATGGTGGTGCGATGCACACCCACAGCATAGGCGATTTCGGTTCGGGGGATACCCTGCTTCTCCCAGGTGACGATGCGAGCCACTTTGGTGGGGGATGTGTAGACCATAGCTATGAGGATGAATAGAAAAAGTTCTGAGTGGGAATGCGCAAAGCACAAGGAGAGAGAAGGTCATCTGTGCCCTTGATATAGCAGAGACAAAAGAAATGCACATGTATTTTGACTAAAACCACCTGTTTTCTTTACATATACTACTACTACAAGTAAGATAACTATCACGGTAATTAAACAAGACCCTAGTGTTGCTTAATCTAGGTTTTTGTTGAGCCCAGACGTGTATCTGCCAGTCTAGGGGCAGATGATTTCCAAGTTAGGTAAGTGTGCATTACTTATGTCAGCCACTGTACACTTGCTCCTCCACAAGGCTCCATCCCTCAAGCACAATGGCAACACCTACCTCTGCTAATTGCTATCCCAGACTTACCCTCTCTGGACTCGGTATCCAGCTTTTGCCTCAGATTCAGTATCTGCTGGTGTTGTACTCGACTTGGTGTCGGAGCACCCTTCACTCGGTTCACTGGCTCAATTGGTGAGGGCTCTGCATACATATTTTCATATACTGAAGTGAAGTTACTACTTTCTAGCCCCACATGCCCCACAGCTGCTTGCTTTCTGTTTCTTACACAACTTATGACATTTGCCCTCCTTGCTACGTCCTCTCTTTTTCACTCCAACTTCCACTGATTGGATGTTGAAATTGAAGGTAGGATCGATGAGACTCCTGCCACTGATCTGCACCCCAACCACAAGATTGTCCTTCAAGTCATGTGTAAGTCAAGGCGCATAACCAGCTGAATGTTTACTTACCTTTTCAGCACCTGCTTTCTCCTTACCGCTTTCCAGAGTAGGGGCCACCTTGATCTCGCAGTCTTTATACAGCCCCATAGGAGATGCCTGGACCCCGCACTCTTTATATGACTCCATAGGAGATGCCTGGACCCCATGCTCTTTATGTTCAGGCTCTACTACATGTGTGTTCAGCTTCAGCAGTGTATTATTTATAACTGACATGTACCTGTAGGTCCTGTATCATCCACAACCTGTGGTGCGTGTGGGGCTGGGGAGTAACAATCCTCATATAATGGCTGTGCTTGCTTGTATGAGAGAATTGAAAAGCCCATGTCAGAGGATTTGACAGTGTTCTCATATATATCATTGTCCTTGGTGGCACTATCATCATCCTTGGTTACTAGAGCGCTCTTGCCGTCTGACTGGGAATCGGGGACAGTAATTGTGAGCATGATGTACTTGACACTTCAATTTGTTCACCACAGACCGCTTATAAGTTTCTAGTACTGGGTACACTGTGCATCTGTCACATTTTCCTTAACCCAGAATCCGGTTTCTATATTCCGGAACATGTTTCTCGTATCTATACCCTGGCATTTCCATTGACTGTATTGCCAGGCCCGCAGCTCTCTTTGAATTCGTAGCCTCCAATTACTATTGATCCATGGCATGTGATCTTAGTTTTTAACTCCCAAATCCCGCCCCAATCCCCACTGCATAGTCCCTGTCACCATCCAAGGTCCGCAATTTTGCTATATAATTTCCAAGTTCCGCTTCACATCAATGACGCTTCCTGCATTTTTGTGCTAGAACAAGTCTATGTAACAATTTCCGATGTTTATTCCTTTAGGTCAACTCTAGGCTTGAATGTTAAATCCAAAATTGCTCCAAGTCCCACACCCACTATTGTACACCAAGCTCCATCTTTTTCATATGGCACCTCCTGCATTTTTGTACTTGAGACACATCTACATAATATTTTCTAATGCGCATTCTTTCAGTTTGACTCTAGGTTTCACTACCAAACCTAACATTATGTCAACACCTGTGCTCAGTACTATTCTCCAAGTTCCGTCTTGCATTATGCAGTGTCTTCCTGTATTATCTACTGGAATTGCATCTAGATAACCCCTTCTAACATTCAATCCTTTCATATTGACTCCAGGCCTGACCACCAAATCCAATACTGTCCCTTACAGCATATCATGCTCCCCAAACATACCTGGTTGCAATATATAAAGATGACCTGTACCATCATCTCCTCAGCAAAGTCATCATGGCAAAAGCTACTGTTTTCCCTCGAACCAGGAGAAATGCCAGAGCTAGGTTGGCCACTCCTGCACCCATAACAAATACCAGTGCTGCCAATATACAACAAGTTATGCCAACGGCCTCCACAGGGACAGCAAGCACCAATGCCATCAACAGTTGGTACCCCCTCCCTCCTACACCAGAACTACTTACCATTTTGAACAGGCCCACTCCAAATTGAAGATCTGGCACTCATTATCAGGAGGCTTCAAGGTAAGCTTCCTCTCATACTTCTCCCTCCCACCCAAAACTCAAATACATTATCAGCCAAAAATGATACATTGTGCAGAGCAGCAACCATGAGAGCTGAACAAGCAGAATTAATACCTCACCCACCGAAGGGATCCCATGTTTGCCTTCGGACTTCAATGGAGCTTCAAGACAACTGTGAACTTTATAACTCCCTACGTGTAAGCCCTCCAGCTATATCTTTTTTTTTCTAACTCAACTTCAATAGTGTTGTGTCCGGCACCTTGTCACCCAGGCCAATATTGACATATCAGTGGGCTGGCACCAATAACCCAAGAGCACAATTAGAAGGATTATTCAGCTGGTATGTTCCTTTTGTATTCAGTTACTATTTATCTCACCAGTATATCCAGGCTCAAAAGTCACAGCCCCACTTCAGGAAGTATGCCCAAGGTTGGCCTATTGAGTGTTTTATGAAGGCCACTCTCAAGAACCAACACCAATATGGATGTTGTGAGGGCTATTTGGAGAAGCCAAGCAGTGCCAGTGCCAGTCAGGATGGAGAACAGGAGGATATTGGGTGTGGGCTAGATGAGGATGATGAGGATGAGAACAATAGCTATGAGTAGAATTTGTACTCTAGCTACGACTAATAAGAGCTTATTACTGCAATATTTTGCTACTGAAATTATAAGAAATCACTGATGACATATATGAATATTCTATTTGATAATATTCTAGAATTACCCACAGAAATACAAGAATATTTTACCCTAGTGTTGTGAAATCACTTACAAAAATAGTGGAATATTCTACTCAATAATACATTAAAATTACTCACAAAAATAGCGAAATATTCTACTCAGTAATACATTAAAATTACTTACAAAAATAGCGGAATATTCTACTTAACAATACATTAAAATTACTCACAAAAATAGCGGAATATTCTACTGTATAATGTTTTAAAATTATCTACAAAATGTAGGAATATTTTACCTTATAATATCTTGAAACTTCCTACAAAAAATGATGAATAACCCCTTTATATTGTTGTGAAATCATCTCTAAAAAGAATATAATTTTACCCCCAAAAATATGAAAATCCACTGTTAACAATGGAAAATTTACTCTTTCCAGGGGTATGAAGTGATACAAAAATATATATGAATTTTGTCCCTCATCAGAAAGAAATTCACCCATTTTTTACACCTAATAAAGGTAGAATTTACATCATAAAATATATAATATGTTTTCCTTTCTGACCTCCAGATAGGAGGGAATTCAGTCTCAAATAGTATGATTTCTAGTATATATCTGGTGAAAATAATATATAAAATTCCCACCCTGGTGACCTCATAGTGAAGGCATCAGCTTCATCAAGGTCTATCATATTCCCCCTTACCCCAGGTTTATCCTGCTGGTATATTACGAGATAACCTTGACCAGTCCCAAAAAACAAAAGAGTTTGGGACCCTGGAGTGTTTTCCTGCCACTGCATGCAAGTGATCTGCTCCCACCTTATTACTTTGTCTGCAATGGTTTGCACACAAGTACCAAATCTCATCTCCCATATCTTTACCATCTTGTCATCTCCTAGGGAAGCATCACGATGTATTATTAGATAGCAGATCACAGAGGAACAGATGACTTACCACTGCTAGCAAGATATTCACCACTATGCGAGAAGTCAAGACAATTCACCAGTGCAGTGTGTCTGTTCAGTCTCTTGAGAAGACCATAGTCCTTTGCAAAGCTGGAACTCATAGTAGTTGATTTGGGCGATTCAAGCCTGGAGGGCCAGTGTTTATAACACTTCAGCTTCAATTGTCTAGGCACATTGCGTAGGTGCGCATATTGACAGACTGTCTCTTCCCCCCCCCCCCTCACCCACCCGCCCAACAATAGTCTAAACCTGTACTTGTTAAAACCCAAGTTCCTATAGCAACTTATCTGTTCACCTATTGTTTTTATTGTTGCTTTGACTAATACTAAGTTCAAATACTGGGAGGCATCATACCATTTGATCAATGAATAGTTGATCACCTAACAAAAAACATTGCAGAGCACTTTAGCAGTTGAATTTAGCACTATATCTTAGCTCTTCCAGGCGCTCACTGTGAGTCCTGAGGACCAATGCTAACACTAGGCTCATACACACAAGATGTCTTTGGGCAGCATACGTTACAGTAAAGTATTATTCCTTGATTGCTCAACCCCCATAGCGAATAGTGATGATGATGCAACAAGGTGCAATCCCCCTGCCAACATGGTGCTGAACCCAAACATAGCCAAATCCTGGAACAATAGCCTGATAACGGATTTCCAAAAGTCACAGCAGGCTTCCACGCCCACTGTCATCCCACATTCCCTGGTCAGCACAGACTCTCTCCCTAATTACCTCGCCTAGTTTGCTTGTCAGTTGCAGACCAACTTTACCCAAAGTACTCCAGGGCATACAGTCAGAGCTATGCAAATAAACACGTCACTTGCATTCCAGACATACCCAAGCCCAGTACTCGCACTAAGTGGCAACAATTACTGATACTGCTCGTACCTCATAGTATCATCGAGGGAGTACAGCAATGGCAATGACACAGACTTGCAAGAAATTGAATGCTTCTCAGGTGCGTATTGCCTACCCAGCACCCATTAGAGTGCTACAATTGTCACTCCATGTGTTCCAGGGTCGGCATAGGCTGGGTATGGTGCAGACTTTGAGAAGACTCACTGCCAGCTAGCAGTGGTCCCAACCATACCCCAGTCCCCCAACACCTGCGGCCACCTGACAATAACCCTGCTACATCAAAGAGAAGGGAGCTGGTACGACAAACCATAGTTTTTTTTTTTTTTTTTTAATCAACAATTTATAATGCGGTGCATGGTAGCAGTCCGCGGCAGCTATCTACTACAAGAGCAGTGGCTACAATATATAATAGGGTTCTACAGAAGGGCCCCAAAGGGGCCCAACAATGTCCGTTGTACTGAGTGAGGGCTTCAAGTGCCCGTGAGAAGAGAAAGAACCAACTACTGGACTAGCAAGTGGATAGAGAGAGAGGGAGAAAAGTACATACCAGCAGGCAGGCTAGGCAGGAAGGGGGGGTGGGGAAGAGTATTGAGTAGCATTGCCTCCGGGGTTGGGGGGGAATGAAAAGGCCAGGGGGTTGTCCTGGAGAAAGAGAATAAGGCTGTTGAGGTCTGTGTAGTAATTGGAGCCACTGTCCTGAGTCCAGGACCAGAGAATATGGTCGCACCACTGGAAGGTAAAGCCACAGGGGCAGGAGGTTGGTTTGTTGGGGAAGAACCAGGATTTATATTCGCCAGTAGGGGCATGATTGAGTATACACTGTGTCAAGCAGGCAGATAAGGAGGGTGGTTTGCAAGCGGTAGAAGAGAGGTAAGGGCCATCGCAGAAGTATGAGGGGCGTAAAGGTTTGCCACAGTGTGAAAGGGGCATGAATTGTGAGCCCAGGGAGGGGAGAGTGGAGTCTAGCTGCCACTCCCGGATAATGTGCTTGGTATTCAGTTTTCAGATAGACAATGCCCAGACAGGGGACAAGGCCGAGAAGGGTGGGTGGGGTTTTGTGGAAGTGAGGGCATGGGCTTGCCCATGTACCAAAAGTTTCCAATGCGAAAGGGAGTGTGCGATGGTGAGTGTGTGGGAGGAGGACGCCTCGAGCCAGGGGATGAGGAGAGAGGCAATCAATAAGGAGGTATGCTGCCCGGAGGAGGGGAAGGGGGAGTGCAGCCTGCACCGCTGAGGGAGAGTCAGTAAGTAAGAAGAGAGAGGAGACATTACTACCAAACAGAGGAAGTAGGGAAGAAGTGGCAAAAGAGAAAGCAAAATGTTCAGAGTTGGTGCCTGTAAGAGAACTGGCGTCAGCAGAGTTAGAGCGGACAAGTACATTGTTAACTGAAGCAACATAGGAAACTCAGGAGGAGAAGCCAGTAAGCCGAGGGGGAGGGGAAGATGAATCAAAACCAATAACAAGGGTGTAGGAAGAGAAGAGGGCTCTAGAGAGAGCCGGATCAAGTGTAGAGTTGTGCCAGGAGAACAAATCCTTTCTGGAGCAGGGGAAGGGGGGGGTGAGGAAGGTAAAGCGGTTTGTGAACAGGTCCATGATGCGGTAGCCAGGTTTGGCCAGTGGGTGGGATCAGAGGATGATGTTGCCTTTGACAGAATGTAGGGCAGCATCCATGAAAATCAGAGCAGAGCCCAACGCACGTCATTGGCGGGTGGTGAGGAAGGGGTATAAGAGATACAATAAGATTCAGTATCTCGAGGCGAGAACTCCATGTATTATACCTATAAGAGATACAATAAGACTATGGTAATTATTAGTATGCTGTACGAAGGAAAGACTAAGTCATACTCACTTCAGTATCTCGAGGCGAGAACTGAAGTGCTGGTTATCTGATATACAAGATATATACTGACTACACGTGCTATTGTGAACAATAGCAGACTATTACATATGGTAATCTTTAAGCAAATGATATCATAGTTTCAGTGTAGCCGCAGAGGTACACAACAGGTACATAGCTAGGCATTAAGTAGACGGAGGCGAACAAGTGAAATATATATGCTATTGAGCACATGAGATGTAGCAACGGAGAGCGGGGACCTGAGAGCTCGAGAGTGTGGAGGCTCGGTGTGAGCTTGCATCACAACAAGGGGATGGAAAGTGGGTGGCATTTGATGGTGGATGAGACAGTGAGGAGTGAGTTGATACCATGGGTGTGAGGTAGTGAGGCGATCCGCATCGTGCTACAGGTATGAAGCTTGTGGAGATGGAGGTGTATGGGCAGGAGGCCTGCGATGGCTTCGACTCCTTGGGATGGGGAGGTGCGGAAAGCTCCCATAATCCACAAGGCGGCATGCCATTGTGAGGCCCTGAGCTGCTTGAGAAGTCCCTTGATGCGTGCTGCATTGTGGAACCAGAGAGAGGAACCATATGTCATCAAGGGGACAACACAGGATTGGTATAGGAGGCACTTGTGAGAGGGGGTGAGCCCCCTGGAGGAGTTGCCAAGTAGCCACATGGCTCCCAGCAGAGAAAAGGATTTGTTAGCATAGAAGGTAACATGGTCTTTGAAAGAGAGTTGGGGATCAAACCAGAACCCAAGATATCGCCAGGTGGGAGAGGGGAGCAAGGGGGTATCTCCAGTGAACGGAGCATAGCCCAAGTTCAGAGGGGGGAAGACCTCATTGTGTCATCTCAAAAAGAAGAAGGTTTTGGTTTTGGAGTGCTCCAAGACTAACCCGAAATCCAATAGAAGCTGGAAGACGATTCTGTATGCTTTAATCAGAGGGGGAGTCACGTCTGCCCACTGTTTGCCTCGGGATACGATGAGGCCATCATCAACATAGGACAGAAAGTCAACATTTCTGAGGAGAGGATTGAGGGAGAACAGGTGTTCTGCAATGTATAGGACAGGTGCCAGGAACAGTGATGAGAGCACTGGTGAAAGGGCTGAGCCTTGGATGACTCCCACAGAGCAGTCCATGGGGTCTGAGACAATGTTAGCACCCCAGGAAAGGGATGTGGTATGTCCGACTAGGTATGATTCGAAGAAGGAGAGGACCTGGGGTAGAAAGCCTTGGTGTTGGAGAATGGCAACTAGGGTGGAGTGGTGAAGGGAGGGGAAAAATTGGGCAACATTGAAGGCAATTACCCTGGTGACCATGTTCTTGGCCCATCCAGCACGGATGAGGTGGGAAAGGTAGAGGCTGGCATCTTCAGTTGAACGACCGGCAATCCCACCCAATTGGCGGGGGTGAACAAGTGCATGGCAGACAGCCGCAAATTGGAGTTGAGTGGCCAGCATTTTCTCGAACAGTTTGCCCATGGTGTTGAGGAGTGTGATGGGGCAAAAGTCCCCAGGCTTGGTGTGCAATGGTTTGGGGGGTTTGGGGATAACAACCGTGGTAGAGTCTTTGAAGTAGGATGGCCAGTGACTGTGCTCAACACAGGCATTGGCAAGGGCAAGGAGGGCGGAATGGCATGAGGGGCGGGCGACCAGTTTCTTCAAGTGGCACCAGGTGATGTGGTTGGGACCAGCAGCAGAGCGGTTGGACATTCCTAATAGGGCTTTGTCAAGTTCAGGAGGGGCAAAGGGAACCCACTCCTGTGTGTTCTGTTCAGGGAGGTAGTCCAGGCCTGAGAGGTTGGTGGTGCGGTCCTTGGCATTGAAGAAGTGAGATCCCAGCACGTCAAAGAGGTCCTCCTGGGTAACACAGGGTTTGGAGGTTCAGGGGTCAATGACAGCATCAATGGCTGGTAGTGAGCGGGGGCCGACCCAGGACATTAAATCCCAGGGCCTCTTGTTTGTGACTGCTATGTCCTTGGCCAGGGTGTCTTAGTAGGTCCGTTTAGCAGAACGGCAGCTAGAACAGAAAGAGCCCCAAGTCTCCTTGGAGGGGGAAGATTGGTAGGAATCCAGGAGAGACAAGCAGTTGGTATTCCACCAGGGCTTGGATCAGTGACAGACCAGGGAAGTCTTTGAGTTTGCAGACCATGCAGCAGAGACGAGGAGCATGAGAGTGGAGGCAAAGGCCTCTACATCCTTGGCAGAGGAGAGGGTGTGTGAGGACAGGAGGGAGCTCAGGCCATGTGAGATTGCATTGAGGAAAGAGGCCTCTTCCTCGGAGTCGATCTTTACCACGGTTTTTCTGACAAAGGGGATTTTGGAGGGGATAGGGAGAGTGAATGCCATGGGGGCATGGTCCGAGGGTAGTCTGAGGTCGGGTAGGATGTGGTATCCGGAGAGGGGGAGTCCAGTAGAGAAGAAAGCCAGATCAATGACAGTGGAAGATTTGTTCTGGTCTCTGGGGTAGAACATTGGATGTGGTGAGACTGGCAAGGCTTGGGTCAGTGAGAGTGACTCGGCCATGTTAAGGAGTTGGGACGCTCTAGTGGGGTGGGTGGGATAGGAGGGGTCCCATTCATTTGACCTAATGTTGAAGTCTCCTACCAGGCAGAGGTATAAGTGGGAAGACAGAGAGAGCATGTTTGTCAGGAAAGACATTGCAGAGTCTTGTGCGTCATTATATATTCCTACCAAGTGTACCGGTCCAGTGGGGAAAAAGAGGGATAGCCATGAGATGTCTCAGTGTGGAGCAAGGTCACAGCGGAGGGAGGGATGGAGGGGGCAGAGGGATTTGTGTACAAACACCATCGACTGGGGGCAGGAAGGGGAGTCAGGGTCATTCTTGTCACCAGGGGAGACAAGACAGTCCCAGTCAGGATGGAGAGGACCACCAATAACGGGGGCACCTTTTTTGTCAGTAGCAGAGAGTACATACCTAATGATTTTCCAGGGGGGTTCTTGTATAAAGATTAGGTCAACAGCCAGTGTAGACAGAGTGATCAGTAGGGTTTCCAAGAGAGAATAATTGCAGGCCACATTTTGAGAGACCACTGAAAGAGAGTTGGCCAAAGGCATCCTACCAGTAGGGCGCTCCGGGAAGGGGAAAGAGGAAGTGGAGTGGGGAACAGCCAGATCTGGGGTGGGAGAGTGGAGGAAGGGGTGGGCAAAGGGCACATCGGGGAAGGGTAAGGGGACAGTGTCTGACAGATCATGTACAGACATTAGGAGGGGCAGCAGAGGCAGCCGCGGCTTCAGTGCGGGCTCGACGCTGTTCAGCGCGGATGGTTTCCCTTAGAAGGGTTTGGCGGTTGATTCTGCCTTTGATCCACTTGGGTTCCAATTGGTGATGCCAGAATGGGCACTTGGTGCTGTTGGCGGGGTGGGGGCCATTGCAGTTGCGACATTTAGCACCATGGGGGCATGGTTGGTCACAGGGAGTGGCCGGGATGGGGGGGTTAGCCTTGGGTCTGCCCTGGCAGCAGGTGGAATATGAGCGGTGGTTCTCCTCCTTGTGGGGGCCGCCACAGATAGGACATGCAATATTAAACCACCTACAGATGTTGACAGTGTGGCCCCAGGTCCAGTACCGAGAGCAGAGGGGGACACCGGAGCAGGCGGCAGCTTTGCAGATACAGCAGATATTGCCAAGGATGGGGACAGAGTGGTTGGCTACAGTGTCGGCGGCAGTACCTGTCTGAGAATCCCAAATTTTGAACCACACAGTGGCAGTGTCTGCACCGCGGTTGTTGTGGGAGGGCAAGGGGGAGAGACCAGCTGGAAGTGGGGTGTGAGAGGGGAGCGGGAAAGGGCCTCACATACTAGGTGGTGGACTTTGGGGTAGGAGGGGGGACCTCCAGTGCAAGGCACATCAAGTACCTTAAGGTAGGACTTGGAGCGGGCCTTGCCCGCTTCCAAGATACCACCCTTGACTACCTTGGAGGCCCAGGCGCAAATAGTGTGGACGTTCTGGTCATTTGGGATGTCACGGCAGAGGAGGTGGGCGGCTGTCTTGTCTCTGGAGATAGACAGAACACGGCAAGAGGAGGAGGAGGCCACCAGGCCTCGGTTGGCAGAGTCAACAATTCCCAGAAGGTCAAGGACAGCGGGGGGTGGAGAGGGGAGTGCCAGAATGACCTCTCAATGTGTCGGGCCCTTGGTGGTGGACACAAACTTGGGTTTCGGTTTAGCAATAGCTGATCCTGGGGTATTTTTATTGTTGGAGGGGGAGGCGCCCTTGGCACACGCCATATGCTCTAGCTCCTTGGGTGGGGCATCTGGGAATGCCTGGGAGAGTGCGATGAGGCATCCAGTCCAGCTGGAAGTGGAGGGGGAGGGGTTCATAGCAGCCACATTGGCCCATGTGCAATTGGACAGGGGGGGGGGAGCAGTGGAGCACCGGTTGGGTTTGGTACGGAGATTAACTGCAGGGGGGGAAGGGGGAACAACTGATCGGAAGGGTCCGGGCCCGGCTGAGGGGGAAAGTCCATTAGTTCGGGTCTGATTAGCACCAGATCCAGATCAAGAGTGAGGATCAGGGGTAAACCCCTGACCGCCCTGAACAGGGGTAGACCCTGGATCAGGTCCCTTGGTTCTGGACCTGATAGTGTGCTTACCTTTATTAATCCGGGCAGGCAAAGGGGAGGGGGGCCTCATGTCCACATCCGGGGAGGGGGCAGGAGGGGGTGAGGAGGGGGGGAGGAGGGCTGGCCGTGCAGCCAGGGCAGCTGGGCCCAGAGTCGGGGAGGAGGAGGAGGGGGCATGAGAGGGAGCAGGTATGGGGAGTTGCATACCTGCATTAATCATATGTTGAAGCCATTTGGCGATGCTAAAGTTGCCCCTGGAGTGTACCATGTTGCGTAGTTTGAGGGAGGCAAAGATTGAGTTGATGAGATTGAACAGGCAGGGGATTGTCGACCAGTTCAGAGTGGGAGAGGGACTGAAGCCAATCCATTACCATTTTGAGGCTTTCATCTGCCTCCACGGAGTCAGCGGTGATCCTCTCATGGGGTGAGAGGGCGGGGAGGTCTTCGTCATTTGGTTTGTCAGACCAGCTGGCAGGGGGGACTTCTAGTTGGTTAGGGGGCGGGGGTTCCAAGTCGCATGATGTGGCCACAGTGGCTCGAGTCTTTCTGTTAGGGTCCAAGGCATCCAGAGTATGCGTGGATTTGTTGGAGTCAGAGAACTCCTTGTTGCTGTCATCTGGCTTTGCACAGACACAGTTGGACGTTTGGGAGGCCCTAGAGGCAGCTCGAGATGGAAGGCCAAAAGCCCCGGCAGAAGAGGCAAAAGGGAAAATTTGGGAGCTCAACACCATGATGGGCGATGAGCTGGTATAGTTGGCAATGCTGCTTAATGATGTGGTGATGGGGTTCACCGGAGTCGGAGACACTATTCCAGAGTTGATATTGCTCATTGTTCACTCAGAGACCAACACTAAAGAACACAAAAGTGATTCGATGGTGGTGGTTAGAGGTCAAGAAGCGTGTGACAAACCATAGTACCCAGCAAGATGGCGATTCCAGTAATGAGATCAAGAAGATAGTAAGGTCTGTTGAGACCCAGCGCCAGTCAAAGATTAAAATCAGGAGGCCACATATGTCCGCCATTATTTATCAGATATATATGCAAATCATAGACAGAGTGTTCAAGGAGAGCTGTTCAGTCAGGATCCCCCATGATTTAGAGATAATGCTCGTAACATCTATGGGCAAATGACTTACCTTGTGATAGTGTCTGCACTGTCAGGAGTAGTACCTTATCCTGTTTGGTAATTGTGGGAGGCCATTTGACACGCAACCACCACAAGCAACGCAGAGTCGCTTGTGGTAGTTGTGCATCGAGAGATGAGCTGGCCCCTAGGCATCCAGCATGGCTCCTGGGGATTGCAACCACCGAGCAACACAGGATTGTTGTTGATGTTGATGTCCAGTGTTTGCTTATGACGATGGGCTCAAGGTGTCCTTCGCACACTGGCACTGCTAGCATGCACTTGTGTTCTCAGTTTTTCCATTTCTTCAAGATAGGCAGCAGGTGATTGAATACACGAATAGTAGTATTATATTTGAGTGTCTACTATAGAACATACACGTAGCTAATAAATGGTACCACACATCCATTGGTGCTTGTGGTGGTTGTGCAACAAGAGGTGAGCCGGGTCGAGCTGGAACCATATCTGATTCCGTGAGTTGAGGGCAGGCCTCCACTCACGTGTCAGTTATCTTCCTTGTCACACATCACGTGGATGCTCGGTGTTTGTCGCATGCTCCAGTGCACAATAAGCATATGCTGAGTGCGCGATGAGCATGCAATAAATATTATACAGCCAAATAGTTTAATCTAATATGTTACCATTTGTGTCTAATAATAATAATCATATTAGTAAGTGCAAATATTAATTATATTTGTCATACACATATGCTACTCAATATATATCATTTTCACATGTCTAATATTCAAACAAAAATAAAACATATTATTTCAATTTTGGCATCAATAAAATTTAATATATTTGTGTTATCAAAAATGTAAATCAAATATTTAAACAAACAGGATTTACATATTCGACCCTATAATAGGTTCACCTGCACAGAGTGTTTCCCACTTGCATCACAACCGCCACTACAACTCATGGTAGGCCCTTTCTACCTCCTAGTAGCGTAGATTTATACAATCCAGATGTCATACATGAGACATTATAAGCAGGGACACCTATTCATGCTCCCTAGGATGAGGCAACGAACAAAGTGAGAGAGATACGCCACACCGGCATTGCAGCCCAGTGAAAAACAACAAAAATGGTATTGATTCTGATTGAATCTCATCAAATGTCACCCAATCATGAGACTCATTTGACACAAATCAAAAAATCGGACATCCTTTAGGTTTTTTCTTAATGATAATGAATGACAATAATATGGGGTTTTTTTTTCTGAATGGGACTGAATCAGCACCTAACCTGAATGATTCACAGCAAATCTGTATGAATGCCCCTTTTCAATTGCCTCGTCATGCACATTCAATAGGAATCAATATTAAATCAATGCCAAATAATCCCATTAGTGTATTCTAATACAATTAATTCACCTCAATCTATCCTAATCCTCCTGTACTCGGTGACTAATGGTACTGGCTTTCAACTCATCTAGCTCCTGGGGGGGGGTTAATGGCAGAATGCGGTCAATGAGCAGCTTGTATGCATCCCTAATAGTGCAGGGAATATCAGATATGTAAATGTACATTTACATAGCACACACCAGAGTCCATTGTAACGTTCCTGGAGCTGAACACACTCAGCCTCATACTCCTCCAGGCTCCCTCTAAGCAGTGAATATGCAACTTGGCATTCTTCTAATCATGTGAAGACATTTTGATAAGTTTCATTCTCGACAATCATCAGCTCGTGATGTCCTGCAGCTCATAGAATCTGGAACGCAAGTGCTACATAAGTAAATGCAGCATTGAGGGTAGTTTTATGCACCTGGATCACCAGTGAAGTTGGGATAGGTCCCTTGGTTGCCAGATAAATCAGAATAATGCACAGAATCAAAAAAAGCCCACTGTCGAGGCATTCTCATCTCTAATCCTGATCGGCTCAAAATCGCTGTCCTGCTCAGGTGAGTTATTGGCCATGTTCCTCAGTGGATTCATGTAAGTAATGGGTTGTTACACAGTAGGAGGATTTCATGGCACATACCTTGTTTGTGGTGGCATGGGGAAAGGTAAGCATCGTGGCATCGGGACGTGCATGACTTATATGATTGTGCCCATCTGTTCAAATCCTTTTGAATGCTATTGAATGGGAACTAATTGAGACCATGACTCCGTATATGTGCCAAGTCCTATTCTCAGTAATCCTAGAAAATTTGTGAATTTATTTTAATTTTGTTTCCCCCCTCTCTTTGGCCTGCCAACTCTTGGAACACTGCCCTCAGCTATCCCCCCAACATTTTCCTTGCCACATATATCTTCCCATTTCTATGGTAGGGTAAGATAGAGCAACAAGAATTTAAAAAATCGCACCTTTTGTTCATCCAGGGACAGCTTGTTATATAAATCATTGAACTCGAGAGGGGTGAGGAGCACGTTCCCCTGGGCAATATAGTTCTTGTAGAATAACATTCTTTGTTTATTAGTATTGCCTTTCACTCGAAAAAATACTAAAAATAAGGCTTACTTCAGTGTTCTGCTACTTGTAACCTTCTTCTTTGGCTGTCGCTTCTTTGGCACTTCACTCACTATAGCCTTGTTACTAGTTATAATGTCTTGTCGGCCCATAGGCCCTTCTGGTGCACCGTAGTTCTCAAGCCTATCACAGAATGATTAACAACGTAGAAAGTAGAAGGACAAAACTTACAAAGGATTTGTTGGGAGCAATTCCTGCTCATGCTCTTCATTTCCCTGGTTTACTATATTATTAGTTGTCTCTAATACCTGAACTACCTGGGACTGTTTGAAAACAGCAGATGCACCATTGTCATCCAGTACGCCAGAAGCTTGGTCATCATCACCATCCAGTACGCCAGCAGTTTGATCGTCATTGCCATCCAAAATACCAGGGGTTTGGTCATCACCACCATCCAGTACCCCAGCAGCATCATCATCATCACCATCCCTCACACTAGGCAGTTCATTTGCATTGCTGCTCCTCAGATATATATCCAGTTCCTGAGTAGTATCACATTCTGGTCCTGCTGTATGTTTCGACATGTCTGAAATGATTTTGAGTAAGTTGAGAGATGACACGTACCTTGTCCCACTCCCAAAACCTGGGGCCTCTTTCTTTGTTCTGGAAGCTCCGAGTTACGAGTTCTCTTCCTATAGTAGCTCAACCATGGCGAGTAGACCTCACTACCAATTTTATATGCCTTCCAGTGTGAATCACAGAACTGGAGCTTGGGGAATTGCTTGTACATCTCCACTAGAAAGAAATGCCGCTGCCTGATGTTGAGATTACCAAACTTAGGGACTATGGCATCCGGGGACACTTTCTCCGCAAATGCTGCAAAAATTGATCTTGCAAGGTTCCGTGCAGCGCTAGCTCATTCAGCATTGACTTCAGTACCATCAGATTCTTCAATATATTTTGCTCAAACATTGATTCCAAGTGCCTTTCAAGTGCTACCATGTGCAGGTCTTTGTGTTTGTGTACCGGTTACTGAGGCTTCCATGCTATTTTTCCTCTCATATTTGGTCCAGGCTTGTTTGTGCCAGAATCTGACATTTGGATAGTTGGACTCTAAGAGTGGCATGAGGAGGGGATTATCATTGTTGTCTGCTGGGCCTGGATCAGTGATAGGACTTGTATGGGTGGGAGGCTGAGAGCCTTGAGCGCTATTGGAAGGCCTGGTAGTAGAACCGCCATATTGCATCAACATCTGTATCATAGTTCTCATCCAATAGTGAGCAGCACAATATATCAACAATATGTGGCTGCACAGTGTACTTCAAGATGCTATTTTCTGCCTCTAATTTAATCTGTGCCTCCCATGCCTCCCAAAAAAGGGCATTATATCCAAGTTCTTGAGGACCAAGAGTTTGTATCAACTGTTGCAGATTAGTGTGACTACCCTGATATCGATGTTGTGAGCTGAGAAACCCGTCCCAGGAGCCATGTTGATGAATTTCGGGTGATGAAGTTGGCATATCAGATGGTCTAGAGAAACTCATTCGGCTGTAGCCATTAGAACGAGAAGGGCCAGAAATTCCTGTAGGTCCAGATATGTTGGCATTGGTGGTGTCAAAGGGAACTAAATGGGAGCCAGGGGGATTCAAGTCCATGGTAACAATGAGAGAAGATACTGTTGAGACTTGACGTGTATTTCTCTATTTGATGATGACATAAGCAATCTACCTATAGGACATCGGCATCATCATTGCTTTGCACAACGTCGTCAGTGCTCCAATGGGACACCTCAACACCTATCTTATCAATGATATAGTGTAGGTTATTGATTTTGAGCAGGTTAAGGTTTGGAGGGGCAGGTGGAGCAGCAATAACTGATTTTATGCTTGAAGTTGGGATTATTTTGAGTCCTAGCATTCCAGTGTTGCACACCAAAATTACTGTGTTGTGTGAGAGAATGCGAAGTTCTTCATTCTGGGGTATGAGTTCAGATATCATTGCAACTGTGTGAGGTGTAGATGAACTGGGGGACTTGGCTTGAAAAAAGAAATGAATTTTGCCGTAGTGTGATTGGCCTGTCTGTTCACAGATGTACTGTTACTAGACATGAGAAGATGACACTCTAGCTTAAAATGATAACAATACTAACCATGACATAGCATGATTGTCGGATATTTTTCCCATCTAATTTGCGAGGGATTTCTTTCCATCATGATCGAGCAATTTGACCATTTGGTAATTGCAAGTGCGCCCATCGTACAATCCGAGGGGACCACTGAGAATTAACTATGCATCCACAAAGGGTCTCAAGGTAGGTCCGTAATGTGTTGGCTAAGGGTCCACTGAGTTTGTGAGGGTCTCGATCCCTTGCATGTAGGAGGTAAGAGTCATTGCCAACAGCTAATGCATTACGAGGTTCATTTGCCCTAGTTGAGTGATTGAGATCGGGATATATTGCATAGAGGGCATTGATTTGAGAGCGGAGCACACCACGTTTCGAAATATTCATGTAAGGATTGGAGTGTTGACGGATTTCTTGACCAAGGCTTCCTATAGTGCGCTCCATTGTCCACTGTGCATAGCATGCACCAGGTCCAACTCGAACTATCTCCGGGCAGATATGGAGAAGTGCATGGATGCACTGGCGACATAAGTGAAGTCAAGAGACCTTCCGCTGATAATAGAGCTCCTCAAAACCTGTTACAAATTTGACCAGGAGACCATGTGCCTCAACGAGTTCATGTGTCAGAATTTCTTTTTGATGGATAAGTCAAACACCTCGAACCAAAGCACAATAATTTGTCCAAAATTTTTCTGGGAGGGTACCATAGAGGAGTGCGGGGCCCAGACCATAGAAATATGTGAGGTATTCTTGTGCTTTGTAGCCGCTGTTGATTTTCTCAGCAGGATTACGTGGTGGACGATCAAACAATCCAGGGAGGTAAGGCATTGTATCTGCAACCTGCTGTCCATGTGCCTTCCAGGCTTTGCTATCCCTGAGTGCCGCTATTATGCCGAAAATCGAAGCATTGCTAAAATAGGCCATTATACCCCTATATACCCATGGCCCAGCAATAGCTACAATGTAATCATCTTGATATACCCATAACACCCCTACAATGACCCTAACCCGATTGGTATGTCATGTAAGGACCTCTATGAGGCTACAAGACACCCCAGGAGTCAGTCAGTGGCTACTAAATAGCTACTGTATGGCTTCGAGAGTGGACAAAGAGTACAACAGGCGGCATTGCAGTTGTACACACTCAGAGATGCACCAGGTATCGAGAACGTTGTCAGTAGAACTCCCTGATCACGAGGGAAGAGCTCACAACCATATAATGGCCATTGAGATGACCTGAGAAGACTGAGGGCCCCTAACTCGACTATCTCGAAGGGAACACATGTAGCAGCCTAGCGCTGATTGAGACCTTCGAGAAGATCATGCGACCGGCATCGAGACACTTGGTAGACAGATTTTCGAGATACCTCGATTAATAATGAACAGTGTCCCTCACCCGAATAAATGGCATACAATGTACTAAGAGACAATGTACCGACTGCTATATTAAGGGCAGGGATGATGTTCTATTGAGAAGAGGGAGACTATGGCTATGGCCCGATGGACACAGACAGAAGGCGTCGGCCGAGGAATTATACACAAAGCCGCATAAGCTTGTCTGATTGCGATACGACAATCGGAAGGACCGCCAATTGTCAGGAGGACCAATAGAGATGAGTGAGGAGTGGAACAAATAGAAAACCTATTAAGCTACGGACGCGTAAGCCTATCAGCCAGCCCCAAGGGGATAGCTATGGCAATACAATACATGCAATAGCATCTCGATGACCGATCGAGTACCTTGAAAGGCCTTGCAGGGTCCAGTAGTGGATCAAAGGGCAAATGATGGAGTAGTTGGACTATCTCGGACTATCCGCACGACGCATAAGCAACGCACGGCCAGTTCAAGATACTAGAGTATAGGAACAGTGTGCCAGAATGCTGGGTCGGGAGGAGACCAATCGGGTAGATGCGTGGAGGCGAAAGGCATGCGTATATGGGTAGAGAACATTCCCGGGCATGTTGAAACAGCCGCAGGTCGTTGCGATGACCCACGCAATGACGCCAGCAGCGTCTCAATGACTCAAAATGAGTCTACAACAGGCAGCCAGGACCAATACCGGGTGGAAAAGCGTTATTACGCAGGGGAATATCGGACCGATTGTGTATACTAGTATTAACCTCTCTAATATTTCCTTATTTACTCGGGCTGTTTCCTAGCTACCAAAACATATAAATACAGCATGGAGAAGAGGTGAAAGGCAAGCACTCACTGCCCTAGCTTCGAGACCACGAGATTGGGAATTAATGATTTCATATCTTGTGTTATTGTGTGCATTAAGGCAAACTAAGTGAGAGCTTTGGTCATAGACCACTCAGAAAACAGTAGAGACGAACTGTGATTGTCGAGAGAATTGTTGAGACCATTGTTTGAGTCCGAGGGACTTCTAGAGAGAGATATTGAGGCTCAGGGGTAGTTTAGATTCCCCTTAGGCCTAGAGACACAGAGAGATAGAGACTCAGTGGGGTAGTGCAGATTCCCCCAAGGTTTCGAGATCAGAGATATTGAGAACAGAGGCTGTAGCTGCAAGAGGAGACTTGTGCTACTACCACAGAGACCATCCCCAAAGTACACTTGGTGCCCTTGGGTATATTTTCGAGAACACCCATTATATATTCTTATTCCCCCAAAACCCCTTTATAAAGTTGAATCCCTCTCTTCGAGAACTGTCTCCGACACCCCAGAATCGCATTTCGAGGTACTGGTTGATATAGGTAGTGGTTATCCGAGCCACACATTACATACCTACCCCACCAATACCATCACACCGCCCATTCCCAGGTGGTAATATTGTCATTAGGATCGCAAGTTGCTGTACCTCGCCAGAGTGAAAGGAGAAGGGGAGGTACATTGAGTGCACATACATGCATTATATCACCTGCAAAGCAACCTGGGACAGGCAAGATGTCGCTGAGGGGGTATGCAAGGAAAAGAGTGGGTTTTACAATTCCAGTTTCTAGTCGACGTTGGGTAAATTCGGTATTGGAGGCAGATGAGAGGAGATATTCAAGTGATCTCCTGTATTCGAAAGCACTTCCAGGTGGCAGATGTGTGGGATTCACATTGGGGTGTCCACAACCAGGGAGATCATAGTCATTGGGTTTCAATAGCACAGGGTAGTAGATCCCCACACCAGGTTTGCGGCATCCAGTAACTGAGCAGAAGAAACGACATCCTTGACGACCACTGTGGCCAACACAGCTGTCAATTTCGGCCATTCCAGGTGCATCAGCACAACTGAGGAAGTGAAAAGGCAATGAGCGAAAACGTTGTTGCTCATGTGAGTCCCAGATCTGTAGGCCAGTCGGCTCATTCAGTAGGGCTATGACATGATACAGCCCCGGAAACAGAAATGAATTCAGGTTGGCAGGTTTGTTTGGTCCCGGAATGATTCCACCAATTAAAACGCGGTTTTGTTGGTAATGGATTTTAGGAGACAAGTCGAGAATAATCCATATGTAGATCCAACAATCAGAATGCTTACTTTCATATAGCTGCGCTCTGTCGATGGATAACATGAGGACCATGTTGTCCTCTTTTATATGACTGCTATTTACGGCTTCAAGGTATGCGTGTCCTTCGTATATGTCCTGATAGGTAAAGATTTTGCGTTCACCCCGTCGTAGGTTTTCCATGAGGACTCCAGTTCTATCACATTGATGCCGCATTGCTTTGGCACGGTCAGGCTGACGCCACAAGGCTTGGAGCTGGGGACCAAGCGGTATTGTGTAGAATTGTTGGCGGGGTTTCCCTGACTCAGGTAGGTATTGACTGATTTCGCAAATGGGGCATTTCTGGGAAAGTGCATATGGGCCAGTGTACGCAATGTGTGTGTCAGGACACATGTTATGCTTGAGGGACACAATGCCTGTTATGTTTTCAATCGCCTTGGAGACGTGGTAGCGAGTTGGCATGGATTCCATGGGATGGCGTCATAAATAGGAGGCACAAATATTATTGTAAGTTTTGGCGGAAGAATGTGTTAGGTCAACAAATATTTCCATTGCATATTTCATATCCTCTGAGAGCTCAGTCACGCTAGTAGTTTGCGGCGGATTTCGGAGTTGTTCAATAACGCGTTCATCAAGTCCTGAGCCATCGAGACATGCCAATTGAAGACACTTGATGTATTCGATAGCAATAAGTGATTCATCGTTGGGTGGATTGAATTCGGAGATGTTCATGCCGGTGATGGGTATATTGTGTATTGTAGACTGGCTCTCGGTGTCTACAGGGATATCTGAGCAGCAGGTATTCTCTTGTGTACTCTCATAATCGTCATGAGTGGTATTAATTTCCTGGAGTTGGGACACATATTATAGTTTAGCAAGAATACAAGGCTGAGAAGATTTACTGGACTTGGATTGCGCCTGTCTTCCGCCACTCCAAGTTCCCTGAGCTCCATCCCTTCAGACCCTTCCTTGTGCACAGTGTCTTGGCGACGAATGTTTTTGGGACAGGCTTGGCTAATTCCGTCAGAGTGGGGCACTCTTGATTGCTCCAGATCAGTGGAATCCACGATACGGCTTCCAAGGAAGTTGTCGAATGTCTGCGAGAGGAATGAACGTCGGCCATATTTCTTCCTGTGTTTGTACTGTGTCAACCGGGATAGTTTTATAGTAGAGCCGCAGCGATTGCAATCGCAAAGCACTGGTGGTGGTGGCATATCTGGGGGATTCACATCAGATTGTGTGTATGTGTAAGACAGACTGGATACACACCTCAAAATGGAGGGGAGTCTACGAATACTGTGAAGGGATGGGGGAGAGAGGAAGAGAAGAGAGCATACCATTTTTACTCCAGGTGATCTTTTGGGACAGCGTCGGTCAAGGGTGTACACTGTAGATGACATCATAATTTTCTTCGTGCTCTATGCACAAGTGCATGAGCACATACAGTGATTCACCATCATTCGACACACCACCGTCATTCGACACGATCCAGCTTTACCCACTAGCAACTAATGTAAAACCTCCAATAAAATCAGTAAAAATCATACACATGTAGATCTAGAGCCCTGTCAAAAATTGTAAGAATTGAATCAAGTGGCACCGAGAAATGCACAATTCTTTCCTCAAAACCTTGCAAATCAGGACCAAACAACTTTTGTCCTGCCATCAATCCGCAATTGAATGGCTAATACTGCTTGGTTTGACTTGTTCTTGGATTTATTTTGTTGATATACATATAGCGCAGATTCCTGCCAAGTTTCAAAGGCATAGGGGTTGAGACTACTGAGCCATTCAATTTCTTCCGGAGTGTGACATTTGGGACAGAGGTAGAGTTGATCAATTAACATATAATTCCCTCCCCCCCTGAGTTACATTGCCTAGTACATGGAAGTGTCCAGTCTATGCTGACAGTTGGTTGGGCAGACCCAGAGACTATTAAAATCCAATTTAAGAAAAAATAAAACTTAATAATGCTACAGAACTTCAGAAGCATATCTCTTGGAAAAATAGACAGCAACAAAGCATCAAGGACTCCAAGTATTTGTATATCAAGCTCAATTTCTACTAAAGAACCTTCAGCAACAAGTAAATGGAGAGTGCATGCAGACAGAATATTTTGTGACATTGAGGAGGAGCCAGGCTGCTGATTGATAGGGATGTGTCACACATCTGTCACGCTGTGTCGAATGACGGTTTTTTGAGCTTTTCAGCGCTAATATTTGAAAAAATCATAACAAATGAATGCATACAGATCTCACTTTCATACTTGCTTGAGTGATGTAGAATAGAAATTTCTATACATTTGTCTATTTAATTTTGTCTTAGGGGGAAGTAGGGATGCAGGAAAAAAATAATTCATTCTGGTGTGTCGAATGACGGTGAATCACTGTAGCACTCGCACGAGGGAAGAGGCAGACGACCATGACTTGAATCAACCCGAGTGGATCCGATTTGATGTGATTATGTTTGTTTGGTTTGATTCAATACCATTTTCGTCAGTTTTCACTGGGGTTGCAGGCTCATCTCTGTGCCAAGCCGGCAATCGAGTCAATGCCCGCGTTCTGCTTAACTCATGGGACAGGCCTATAACTCCGATGACTAACACTAATTATATCCCAGGCCCAAATTCTGGACGAAACCCGCAGCTACTTCAATCTTGAAGCCCAGGAGACTCCGAGTGTTTGGATGTGGATGAGGAGGATCCAGGTGCGTGGCATGTTTGTTGTGGTGATACCTACTGGCTAACGACTCCTCCCAAAGGCCTTATTGATATTGAGGAGAACCACCTCAGGAGCCCTCCCAGTTATTTAGGACCCTCACACAATAGGCTTGCAAACCGCGCATCCATTACAACACCGGTATCGGGCAGTCGCGAACAGCAGGCGTCGAGTCCTGTGAAGAATATCTACTTGCCCTCGCAGAAAGAGTTTGTTAAAGCCCTTCCTTTCCTTAACACTGCACGCTCCGCCTCACCGGATTCCGTGTCTTCTCCCTCACAGACCAGGTGGGAGCGCATCCGGCAGAATGTCCTCCCCATCGCTGGGAGACCCAACACTCCGTCCAGTTCGACTCCACTACCGCAGCAGCAGCAACAACAGCAACAACAATTACCTCCCTCGGCTTCTTCGTCTGTTGTATCCTTCCCCCGACCACCACCTCGGCCACAAACACCCAAATCTTCTCGATTCGCAGCCAAGCTAGGCTTCAAAAGCGTAGTGGACCATGCACGGGAAGTAGCTGTCGATGAGAATCGAAAATTCTCGGAGGATCTTTGGAGGGCTTGCTGGGCAACTCGACACATCGATCCTCAGACTAAATCGTAGCACGAACAAGAGGCTATTACTACCGGAGCGTCATCGAAGCATTTGCCATTCAAGTCTACCGTGTCCCTCGGCACCACCGGAACAAGCTCCACGTCGAATCTGAGTGCCACGAAAAAGTCCGAGCAGCGGCATTCTGCCTCAGGATATGGGATTTCTTCTTATGCGACGCCGCCAGTGAGGTATCTGCATCAAGTTCTCTGGCAGGCCTTGGGATCGGCTGTTGCTGCGCTCCGTTCCGTTTATTTGCCACATGAAACCCTGGTCTTGTCTGCTTTACTTGTCCCGTTCACCACTACCGAGCACTCTGCTCAGCTAGAAGAGGAAAGGCATCTTGCTTTCGATGCTTATGAACTTGTAGTCAGGACGTGGCCGCCGGCAAATGAAGTATGTATGATTTGCCATTCCATCCATTTTCTTGCGTTGACCAGTTTTACAGCTCGCTGCCACAGAGCGGTGTCTATGGTGCACCAAAGCGGCCTTCCTTCCCCCTTGTCTACTCCGCAGCCGGATTCTCTCCTCGCTGCAAAGTCTGACAATACCTAGTGAGAACAATCACGTCTTTTTTTCTCCCGACACCATTCAGTCCCTTGCATGCGGACCTTTTTGCCTTTTACCCCTTATTGCGTCGCAGGAGGAGGGCACATCAGATGTCGAGATTCTTAAAGAGGTCGTCAAACACATTTCCTCCGGTCCTATGGATGAAGATGCACTTGAGGAAGAGTACGATGCAGCATGGTCCAGAGATGATTTGGCAGATGACATTCGACAGCTTCTCATCTCGGAAGCGTTTATGCAGTGTTTGGGAGTGTGCCCCAGGGATGTTCGAATATGGCTATTACAGCGGGCAATTGAGGTTCGTCTGCTTGTGTCCGAATCGGATGAATTGATTGGTTGAATTTTAATACAGGGATATTGGCGCCCAATTCGAGATCAGACGCCAATACAATTGTCCGTCTGCTCGCGTCGGGTGATCCATTTTTCCAATGCCGCCCTTTCGCTTATCACAGGTGTCGACATCAAACCTGGCTTGCGATCTCTGCTTGTTAATCAAACTGTGCAATTACTCGATAGGCTTGTCATTCCGGAGGCTGAGAGCATACATAACAAGAGGTCGGCGCAGACGAAGGCAGCTGTGGCGAGGGTTATTCTTGAGATTCTGTCTTTCAAGGATTTGCATACTGCTTCTTCGCGCTGGGCGAGTTCTGTGCTCGTGCGTTGGTATGCAAACGATGGGAGTCAGGAATGGCGTGTGGGGTTTGAAGGAATGATTAAGCAAATGGTTTGTTATTCTTATTTTTTTTCTCCCTTTTCCTCCTGCTGAACACCCGTGAATTTGCCTCAGGCGATGACAGCTGATTGGCCGGTTATATCGGTTGCCCTGTCTAACATCATCAACTGTACCCCCGATGTTATACGTAAACCCCTCATTGCATTCGTGTTCCCACATCTCACTGAGGTAAGTTTCTGAAGCAAGGACCCCATCTTGATTACGGCCTTTTTGGGCTCACATGTAACCCACAGTCTCTCGTACAAGACCCACCTTCCCCAGCGTACCTCTCCTCTTACACTCCTTCTACCACCACCACCACCACCGCCGCCGCCACTACCCCCAGTCACACACAACTTTCGACTCTACTCCAAACCATATCCCAACTCTCCCCGCAGGTCTTTTTCAAGCCCCTCTTTGCATGTGCAGCATCAAACAAAGAATTGGTTGTTGCAAGCCATTTGTGCGTCGTGAGCGTGTTGGCAAGATTAGTGAAGGATTGGTGGGTGAGAGATGCGGAGATGGTTGGGGTTGCTTTGATGGGTGATGTTAGTTCGCCGTCGGGAGAGGTTGGAGCAGGAGGAGAGCAGGAGGGAAGGAAAGAGTGGGCGGGTGTGACGTTAGGGCACAATGTGGTGCTCTTGGAGCTGATTCATAAGTTGAGGAGTGTGAGGAGGGCGAAGGACTCGCCGAGTGCTGCTGCAATGTTGGTGAGTTTTTAACGTTCTATTTTTTTTTTTGCTACGCCAGCGCGTGAGTTTCGGTGTTGATGTTTTCCGTCTTGTACTCAGGGAAGTGATGCGGCGAGAGTGGGTTTGCTCAGATTTGTTGCTGGAGAGTGGCTGTGCTAATTGAAACCAAGGTAAATGAGGTTTTGTTCGGTCGTAGTGACTGGTTTTTGACCCTGGTGATAGGAAAAAACGGCACCGATCTCACCGCTCCAGCGTCTGCTGTTTTGTGTTATATTTCGTGAAATACGGCTCTTGACCCGGTCTCTTAAGCTGTACGTCCCAAACAATAGGCTGCCCCAACCCGAGCTCGCTCTCACCTTGAGATGATTTGCAGTGCGCTGTGGTTACCCACTATCTTAAAATGGTTCAAAGACTATTTTCACGATCAGGAGCTCGAGCAGAAATATGAAGATGAGATCGAGCATCAGGTTTTGGAGATACAGAATTTGTATATTCTAGCGAAAGGGAATGCGAGTACGTCATACAAGGTCCGTTTAATCCGTCCCTTGTGCACATATGTGCACTTCTATCCCTTTCTCCGGCTGGTGGCACTGAGCTAAACAAACCTCAACAGCGTCGTACTTATGTCATGATGCCCTTCTCGTCGGTATCGCCACCGTCGAACTCAGCTGAAGAGATAGCACAGACAAGACCGATGCAGATCGCTGACTTACTTGGTGAGAAGCTTAAACTTGTTAGTTCGATGGGCAAAGGATTCGCGTCGAGAGTAATGAAGTTGCTCGTGACGGTGTCGTCGTTGCTGACGCCGGAAGATTATGAGCGTGTGGGACCTATTGTGTGGTATCAGGGTTTGAGTGGAAGGAGGGGGTGGGAAGGGGTGATGCCGTTGGTGGGTTTGTTTTTTTCTTGTTTTATCGGTCTGTGGGTGTTGCAGGTTACTTAATTGGGGTGTGTAGGTCTGTTTTTTGGCTATGCAATGCGCGGAGAAGACTGCGCTGGATGATGGAAGTTGATATGTGCAGGTGGGTTCGGCTAAACATTAGTGTGCAGGACGCGCTGATGATAATCGCATATATTATTGCTACCCCTATAGTTTGGATGACCTCACAAGACTTGAGGCTGTTCGTAAAATCGGTATACTCGTCAACCGGAGGTTCCAGCTTATGTCGCAGCACATTCTCGTTGATCGGAATCATCGACCACTCAAACTTGCACGTGCGCCACTACAATTCGTCCCGACTGACATGGGCTCGGCGAATTACATTCACGATGAGAATCCGAGTACGAAGGCGAAGGATGTCATACCCATGGAATTGAGGAAACAATTGGTTGAGATTGGATGGGCTGATGATGATACACCTGTGGATCATAGAAAAGAATGGGTGAGACCGCCTGTGTCGCTGTTACCTATTAATCAGGTCGAAAAGTTGGATCAACATCGAGGAGACCATAAGGCATCTGGATCCAGCTCGCCTCTGCTTGCTCCATTGTCGTCGGCTCACGCACAACTGAACCCGATCACGTCTCCTTCCCTTCCGAGTAATAAGGCCGAGGAAGGGGAGTTGTTGCGGAGAAACTCGAGTTCTGGAGGACCAACGTTTGCCAAGCGCAGGCCGGTATTTGTACCTGTGCTTTCACTCGTGTTTCGTGCTCTCGCGCGATTGGTCTACGATCCAAACCATGTCGTTGCGTCGGCGGCCCGGGATTCACTTACAGACCTCATGAGGAACGATCCGGGCATTCTCTTGCGGCCTGTCTTGGATCTGTTCTGCGGAGACCAGAAAGACCTTCCACAAGCGATCAATATTCTCACTGCGCTGCTGCACACGCGATACCTCCTTCCTCCACCCATGACACATACTATATTCAACCATCTTGCGGGTTTTCTCAAATTTGCGGTTCGACAAGCAGTGTCTCCAGACTCGGTGCATGATTTTGCACTCGTTGTGCCGATTATCGCACACATTGCAAAGCACGTGGGTGATCTGACAATTCGCGAGATTAAGAGGTCCAAAATGGAGCATTTTTTGATACCTTATGGGACGTTATGGTTCAATCAAGCAGGTGCGCCAAGTGGGCCGATGTTCCTGAGGAGTCAAGGTGTTCTACGCAAGGCAGCGAATCCATTTGAGCCAATATTCTCCCCAGGGTCAGTGGGCATGGCGGCAAACCCATTTGAAGCGCTGAACCCAAAGCTTGTGTCGGCTATTATGATTCGGATCGCGCAGAATATGATGTTTGTGGATATGTTGAAGAAGAGTAGTCAGGATGTGGTTTTGGTACGGAAGGTGATGCCGAGGTTTGTGGTCCCAACGCTGGAAGGGGAGACGGGGAAAGAAGAGGATGGAGCCAGGATGTTGGAGCTGAATGAGTTTGTGCCCGTTAAGGAGAAAATGATGGGGCTCGTTGGAGGGGAGGCATGGGGAGGCGATGAGAGTGCTACCGCGATGCTTCGTGTGCTTTCATTAGCGCTAGCGAGGAGTTATGTGACACTAGTTGCGCAGATGTTCAGATGTATGTCGAGGAACACGAACGATCGAGAGGAGATGGCGAATTTCGTGGATGGGTTAAACCAAATTCTACTGGCGCATGCGGACGATACTGGTATTGTTGGACATGTCCTGATCGGTGAGTCATTACTTTGGTGCAAGCCTAATGTTCTTGGTTAATCTTTTTGCATTGCGCAGCGCTCATGGTTGCCGATGCTCGCTTTCGGCGGCTTTTTACTTCTGGGGGTGGGTACGCTTTATTCATGCCCGCCTTGGCCAAAGTCTATGCAGAATCGGGCCAACGGGTTGATATCAAACTGGCGATTGAGTATGCGGTGTATCGGTTCTATTCGCTGCACCGTGAGGCCTTTCTCTTCCAAAGTCTGGATGCTATCGCCTATATTGCCGCTTTGCCGGACACTGATCCGGCGGAGTACGCGGTAAGAGTTTACGAGTTATTTTACTCTCTTCGGAGCGGTGCCGCACCCACGGATTTGGATCCGGCTGGGATCCACGACTCGAACCAATCACAGGAGAAGGAGGCCCTTTTATTCAATACAGCAGAAGATAAGCCACAGACATTCTTGACTGCGATTCGTCGCGGCAAGGCAAAAACAAATGGACAGATTCTTTTCGATATTTCGGCCTCATACACCAACACGCAGCTAAAGATGGAAGATTTCGTCAAACTATTTCTCACTATCATCGCCCACGATCCCACTCTCCTCCGGTCGCAATATTTCATGCGGATGTTCAGGTATCTTGCACCTCATCTTTACAATGCTTCTTCGCAAGCCAGGCATGTACTGCAGGAGGGTTTGTCCGCTTTAGGCGCCATCTTTCTGAAACCATTTTCCAAGCCCAAAGTTGTGAATCCCAATAACGTGAACGTTACGGGGGATGCTGATGCAATCACTTCGAATGTGGGGCGGGCTCGAGGGTACTGAAAAGAGCAAGATCATGAGCGATCCAACTGTAATGAGGCTTGATCTTTAATTCTCAATTGTTGCTGTCGCGCAGGTTGGGGGTCCCACCTCGACGATTATCCCGACTCACCTAGCGATTGAAATTGCGAAATTAATCCTTAAAGAGTCGCCTCTGGATCAGTCCCAGCCGCTGTCCAAGTTCTTTGGAGATCTTACTAGATATGTTGTCCTATCTGGTGAATCATCCAAGCCGAAGCTGGTACACTCCTTCCTCCACGAGATGGCCCCGTTATCCGAGCCTTTTCCTCCACCCTCGATTTTACATCGGTCTTTGAGACAATCACACGGGCTTGTACCGCACATTCCTATTCCCGCGATCCTGTTTTTGCTCAGTTTGTCATTCATGAAGCTTGTTCTGCAGGCTTGGATGCCTTTGAACTGGCAACTTCGGAAGCTAAATTCTCTCAGCTGCATTTTGGTACAATGTTGGTACCACTTTTAGCAGAGGCCGTATTCCTTCATGGCGCTGATGTTGTTGGCGAACTCGAGAAACGCCGACCTTCGTTCTACTTCCTGTATTTTGCCTACTCCAACGCTGCAGTATGGAGCGGGAAGCAGGGAACCCACTGTTGTACGTCGTCCTCCCTTCCCCCCCCCCTCTGTCATAGCGTGTACAGCGCTCAACCTCTTGTCACAGTCCCCCCGAGACGGAAAGTGGAATATGTAAGCTAGATTGTAACACCTTGCGAGTTAGTGTCACTGATTTTTCTTCCTTTCTTTAGGGCCGACAAGAAGCTTGTTAACGCTGTCACTATTAATCACTGGTTGATTGTAAGTTATGACGACCGACGGTTCAGAGAGCCTGCGTCGAACGAGATGGTGAAGAACCTGATTCAAGGTTTCCGAAGTACTGGTAAGTCACTAAGGTTACCCCACAAGCGATTCAGGGAGGGATTAATGATATTATTTTGAAATTAGGTATTGCTATGAATGACACCGCGCCGATTATTACACGCGAAGACCCACAGGCGAACATCGTTCAGGTTTGCTAACTTTTTTGTAATATGAGGATAGATGTTGATGGCTTTATTTCCTTCGTCGTGCAGCGACTCAAAGACGCTGGTGTAGCCTCGTTCCAAAGGAAGAAATCGCCGCCACAGCTGATTGTGGTTATCTTACCTGACCAGGGCAACGCTGAGATCTATACAGCTGTCAAACAGTCAGTATGATTGCTTTTGGAGGTTTCCGCCACTTACTAACACGTATCGCGCAGTTTCGGTGATATTGTGGTATGTGGCATTGAGGTTGCGAGGTACCGTAGCGCCGACTGAGTCCTCTCTAGCAAGGTGTTGCGACTCAGTGTCTCAAGGCCACTAAGTGTGTTGGCGCGAATATCCAATATTGGGCAAATGTAGCACTCAAGTTGGTTACACCTCTCGTGTCTGGTGTTGTTTAGTTGGATCGCTAACTACCATTCGCAGAGTCAACGTCAAGCTTGGCGGAATCAATGTTACCCCAGAGAGGAGGAGTGTACCGCTCCTTGCAGATCCTGCAAATCCGGTAATTATCATGGGTGAGTACAACTCGTTTTTGTTGTATTATTTGTCTGCTTGATATGTTTTTTTGTTAGGCGCTGATGTCCAGCACCCGGCACCCGGCGCTGAAGGTCGCCCATCGTTCACGTCTGTCGTTGGTAGTCTAGATGGCCTCGCTTCAAAGTATATCGCGACAAGTTCACTCCAGGTCGGCAGACAAGAACTCATCAACGATCTTAAGGACATGTGCAAGGTAAAGAGGTCACCTTTGCCCTCACGTGTAAACCATATATGCTGATTCTTGGATGTGTTTTTTTTCTCTTCAGGAAATCATAAGCTCTCATATTGGGTACCGGAAGTTCACAGACAAGGTTACGACATATACACTGAAGAAGCTCATCTTTTTCCGAGGTGAGATTTCGTTTGGTGTTGGGATACAGCTTGTTAAAGTGTTTCGTTGTAGATGGTGTCTCCGAAGGACAATTTGAACAAGTCTTGATGCAGGGTAGGTGTTTTTTTCTTCTGCGAGTTTATGCATTGTTGATCACATCTTTCACGCTAGAGCTGCCATTGATTAGGGGTTTGTCATTTGAGGCGCTTCTTGGTGAATTGTAGCTCACCGCTAGTTAACAGCGGCATGCGAGGAACTCAAGATCAAACCCAGCATCACTCTCCTTACCGTTATCAAGCGGCACTATATCAGGTTGGTTTTCCCTACCCGCCGCGAAGAATTTAGTTACTCACGAAATGGTGGTAGGATGAACCCAACGACTCAGGCCGACAGAAATGGGAATTGTCCCGCAGGAACAATTCTTGATAGTGGTATTACGAACCCCGTAGAGTTCGATTGGTATCTGCAGAGTCATGGTGGCTTGATTCGCATTTGCTAGGTCTTGTATGACGTGAGTAATAGTGCTTTCTGAAGCTTTCCTGCACTGTGAACTCATGGATTAATTCCCAATCTACAGGAGAACCGATTAAGGTTTGTATACATCCGCTTCGCCTTGAATGGATACGAGACTGATCTTCGCCTCGTAGCACTGACGCCATCCAGGGCCTCTCGTTCGCTTTATGCCACGTCTACGCTCGGGCCACGCGATCTGTCTTGATCCCAGCCCCGGTGTATTGTCAGTTCCACCCAAATGGGTATCTGATGCTTGTTCGTCCCTAACGGCTAATTTCTCGATAGATGCGGACATTGGTTGCGCTCGCGGAAAACATCATTTCGAACCCGGAACCGCCGTCGCGCTCAGCGAGACCGCTACGCAAACAGCCTCTGTTGAAGCTTATAGCGCTGCATATAGACCCATCCACGCGAATCAAAAACGTTTAATGTTCTTTTCTGTACGTTCTTGCTATAATTCTTTCAATGTTTCGTTCTGACATGGGTGTAGTAAATGGTCCATCTGAACTGGTTTTGTTACTGCTTGGGAAGGCAGGACCGACCACCCCATCTTTGCCGTTTTTCTTTTTTTTTTTTTGCCTTGGTTGCTATTATCTCTTTTTGCTTTGCCATTGCTCTGTTGAATCTACCTCTAGCTACAGTCTCCACTGCTACCCCTGAATGAGTTTACGACCCTATGATGTTTACTATCTCGCCATCACCTGTGCACTCACTTCAATGAAATTTATGATATAATATATAACCACTCAAGTCCGGATACTACTACACAGGAGTATGCAATTACCGAAAAGTAACCGTACAACACTAAAGCTACAACATAGTGAAGACTAAGATACGACCGCAGCTTAAACCCTGTGTTACCATCCAACTACCTCTGACTCTGATAGACAGCCTGAACCCACAGATGGTTAGCCACACTCTACGAGAAAATTATCTCGAGAACACACGCACATCGATCTCATCCTTGAATGCGTTCGCGATTTTCGACCTCTGAATCTTGTGTGCAGGCGTAACCATCCCGTTTTCCGGCGTCCATTCCTCTGGCGTCAAAATAACGTCATATAACAATTCGACTTATCTTAAGCCTTCTTTCTGCAATCATGCTCGAAGATTCAGCTGAGAAGCGTGGAAAGCCTCGTCCACCAACTATGATTGAACAACACGTTCGAAATACGCCTGCGCAACCAAAAAACCAGTATCCCCATTCAGAGACTGCACGATATGGCCAAGAACAAGCACGGTATGGTACACCCTACGCCGGCCAGAATGCTTATAGCGCATCCTATAACTCTGCGCCCTATGATCCTCGAACCGCCCACAGACAATATTTACCTCCAGCTGCGGGTGCATATGGACAGCGACAGTATAGTCCTTATGGAGCTCATCAAGGATATCCCCCACAACCACACTATCCTCCACAACCGCAATATCCCCCACAACAGTATTCACGCGACTACCCCGCAGCCTCCCTCGCACAGGGGCAAGAGTCTTCGTCGTCCAGGCGGACTAGCTCGGTCCTTCTGAATCCTTTCTCTTCATCTTCACTTGTGTCTGAAGTAGCGCCAACGCACCGACCTCCGACTGCCTCATCCGCTTCTATAGCTGCTGCTGATCAGAGTGCATCTTCACCAGCTGCTACGCGGAGGCAGATATCATCTCAAGATGGCGATGCACCTCTGGCATACGAGGCTTCGAGTAAATTCTCCGATTATAAACCGGATGTCAAGGCCAAACCGATTATATTGACAGTAACAGCCGATCCAATCACGCCTATCTCTGCTACATCAGCCTTTAGTGCATCTTCCTTCCCCACTTCTTCATCAACGTCACCGACCATGACTACACCTACAGCACCCTCTTTAAGAGCTGTAGCTGGCAAGGCATCATCTCCACGTCCTCTCTCTTCGCGCACCGTGTATGACCTCGATGAGGTATACGGTGGAATATAAATATGGTATTTATTAAGGGGGAGGGAAACGACGTATCACGGTGCAACTCCCTCCTAAACCCCTTTGCCTGTTTTTTTTGGGTTAGGGTTAGTGCTATTTCCTGTCGCTCTGCCTCACGTCAGAGTCGAAATCGACCCTCGATGCACACCAGGACAAGGTCGAGGAGGCCGATGGACTGCCAAGCAAAGAAGAGAGGGAGAGAGATGTTCTGCTGGAGGGCGTATACCAGCAATGCCTCGAAGCCGTATTGTGTATTGCCAATAGCCAAGAAGTAAGGAAACTGTTACAGAATTTGTACGTGTCCTTCGTCCTCTGGTTCTGAACCTGTTCTAACTGTTACCATCTTTGGCAGCTACAATACCCTCGAATTGACTGTAGAGAGGACTCGGTACCCGCCGCCGTTCGTTCTACTTTGCAACGAGTCTCTCAAACAGCTATCAAACCTCGAGGTCCCTCTTCGTCCCCCTTCCGACAAGCCCATCCGCGCCAGCAATTCTATGCTTCCTGAAAACTATCGAAAGCCCGACACAGTCTGCACTTCACGCCGCGTGCTCGCGGCCTTGGGATCCGAGGACTGCACTCAATCTCCGCCTGAGCGATTTAAATGGTCACAAGTACTCACAGTTGCAGAACTCAAGGTATCGAGGAATAAGTCACCCAGCAAGGACGCCGAGAAAGCTATGGGTAAAGACTATCGTTACGACGTGCAGCGCACCGAGTCACTTGGCCACGATCAGCCCGATGAGCTTGATCTATCCCAGGAAGAGCCTACCCCGTCTCCGACGTCGGCGCTCCCAATCTCAATGCAGCCAGGTGCCTCTAGGACAACAAGTCAATCCGCTCAATCCCAAAGATCGGGTGGTTCAGGCAGGCAGAAGCGCGCCCTCCCTGACAACGTCCCATCCAGTAGCAACAAAAAACGGAAAGGTTCAAGCTCGCTCGCCGTCCCTCAACCAGACATCCACCATTCCAAGTCCCAGATCGGCTGTTAAGGAAGAAAGCAGATCAACAAAGGCGGTTTCAGGGCGCGTTCAATCGATGCTCTACGCACAGGAGTTGCTATCAAGCAATGTTGGAGTTCATCATGTTATCAATATGCTGCTCGTGGGTATGTAATTTGGGTCAGCTGTCTCCTTGGCAATGCGACTGATGACGAATATGTGCATGGAACAGACGAATATCTGTGGGTTTGGTATTGCGATCGACAGGGCGTGATTCGGTCGAATAGCATCAGCCTAATAGCTGATTTCCCTCGCATGCTTGTGCTGCTACTCGCCTTGCAACGCTTCGGATTTGACGATTGGGGAATCATTCCCATACTTAACCCCGACGCCCTTGGTCACCATACCGCCACTTCTCCGGAACATACTCCATCCGGTGACACGCACAAGACGAAATTGCCGTTGGACCTCTCTCGGGATGACTGTTTAACCGATGTCCATTGCGAAAACTCCGTTCTGGAAAATATTACGGTCCACACAGACAAGTACCTTTCTAACAAGCCTTACTGCCTTGCTGGTCGAGCGACTGCAGTATTTGTAGGTTCGGCAAACCGTAAAAGAGAAATAATCAAGTTGGCATGCAAGATATCTCACCCGGAGGTTCGGCGACCGCACGAAGGGAAAACTTTGAAGATTGTACGCAACATTGCACATTTCAAGGACGGAACAATGCTGAAACATTTACCGAATCTGCTGTTCTACTGCGATGTGAAAGGGACTGGGACGCGTCGGATCCGAAGCATACTTGGGCGGTCTCAGACGGAGCAGGAAGGAGACCGGACGCTTAGAATCATTGGGTTCATTGTGCTAGAGAAACTTACGACGTTGAAAGGGACGGAATTCGTCGGGGCATGGTTTGACGCCGTTACGTGTGAGTATTTCAATTATACGAGCTGGGCAAATCCTGATCGTATTTCAGGTCATGCGTTCCTGTGGAAGCACGGCGTTGAACACGGCGACCCAAGTCTGTATAATGTGATGTTTGACAAAGAGGCCAAATGTGGAGTTTTGACCGATTTCGACCTGGCGATATTTCAATTTCGACATCGTACGCTCGGAACTGATCGGACAGGAACGATCCCCTTCATGGCGCTCGAGCTTCTATGTGAGGAGTACTGGGCGGGAAAGATCAAGCGATCTTACCACCACGAACTGGAAGCATTCATCTGGATCCTTCCATTTGTGTTCCTCCTCTACATCGATGGAAGAAGAAAGTCTAAGTCTGCCGTCAACTCGTGGATTACCTCCGACTACGACATGTGTGCCAAAGAGAAGACTCATTTTTATCTGCCTACGGAGATACGGAAATATGGGTCAAAAGTGACGAAGGACTTCAAGGAGTACTGGCCATTGGCAGTGATGGTTTGCAAGGCCCTTTTTGATGGCTATGTTGATCGGGTTGCTCGCGAGGATCAAATCCTTGAGAATAGCCGCGATGGGGTCACCAGCGGCCTTTCTCAAGAATTTCATCTCACAACTTCTCAGAACATGTGGACGAGGGTTATCATCACACTTGAAACGTGGTTGGGCGGGTTGCCTCGCAAAGGGTCTTTCCCTGCTCGCATTGAGCGCCTCAAATCCGTGCAGCCAATTTTCTTACTCACTGAGGGCTCGGAGCAACAAGACCTCTTTATGGAGGTTCAAGAGATTTATGAGGCCGTTATGAAGAGTCCCCCTTCTCATTCATCCGTACCCTCCTCTGGCTCTGGTCCTACTCATCGACTCTAGGGGATTACCATATTTTTGTATTCTATCCTACCTCGGACAATCACGAATATCTCCACCCCTGTCCACTCTGACCCTCTCATTCTTTGTAAACTCCTTATTACTCTATGTCTGCGTCAGTTGGTGGTGTCTTTGTGCAGCTAGCTACAGTATGTTGTGAGATATGTATTTCTGCCCATGTCACGCTTGCCAGAAGAGTGCCGTGTCGGAGTCAGAAACTTGATCAACTGTTAACCGCTTCTGGTTGAGTTACATCATTGATGACCATGTCACTCTACCCTCCCATTTTAAACACGCACCGGCCGCTTACTAACCGGCTACCAAATCACATCCAAAAACCGGCAACCCTGCTTTCCCGAATAGCCGTCGCCCCAATCTCCGTCACGCGCCAACCTGCCCCCAGTTGAGTGCGTGCTCAATGGCCACTGCACTCGTCTTCGCACAAACCCCTGCCGATTACCACCGAATAATCTCGCCAACTCTCAAGGTCCCAGACCGCCCTGACTCTCCCGTTTTGTTAATCGATTTTAGGCGATCCTCTTCGCAGGTCTATTAGTACTACAGTCGTCAGTGCAGAGCGCCAAATTACCTTGCCTCCCGATCCGAAAGAAAGCCATTGTTGCCCTCATTCTCCCAGATGACTCGATCCTTCTCGTAACCCTCCACGACACCGTCATCTTCCCCGAGGGCGGAGGCCAGCCTACTGGCACCTGTCTTATCACCACTGCAGCCAATGCTATCGTGGACTCGGCGGAGTTGGTGAGTGATGCTAGGGGACCGCGATAGAGAGGATTGGCGTGAGACCATGGCGACAGGCGTGCTGGTCGATGAGGTAGAGGAAAAAACGGAGGAGAGTTTGACCTCGGGGTCGAATAAGAACCCAGTGACGCATATACGCGCAAGGGCTTCAAATCTGACAGAAAATTAATGGCGAAATAGGGAATTGGTGATTTTGGAACTTACGTGAAGATGATGAAAAGAAGAAAGAGAGCCCAATCCTCCCAAGAGTGAAAGTACCCGTGTATACGGGGCGGAAGAGCAGGTGGATCCTGAGCCGGAAGAGTGAGGGAAGGAAAGGCCTGTATTGTCAGTATCACAGCATTGATTAGAATAAGGACAAGAATTATGGGTTCAGTCCATCTGCGCGCTAGCGTAAGTATAAATGGCACGAGAGGGAGAAAAACTGACATACGGATACACAAGCAGCTCATATAACTTCAGCCGCAGTCTGCTGTTGGGACCCAGAAAGCCCAGTGCCCGACTTCGTATTGGAACCGCATGCGAAAGGTCTGGCGGACCCCTGCCATCATCCTCTCGCACTGCTGGGGAGTCGTTGTCTCCAAGTCTGATTTGGTCCTCAAGTCCGCTGCCAGCCAAATTCACCACCCACAACAATACCCTCCGGATGTTCTGGGAGACAGAACGAAGCACAGAGCCAGTCGTTTTCAGCGGCGACAGTGACACACTATACCTCAATGCCTTCTTCCGCGCGCTCCCAGACCGCTCTGGATCACCACCAGTCCAAACATCCCCTGACCCACTCCTCGACATGTTCTTCGTCAAATGTGCCTCATCATCCGCCCTTTGCCCACCCGAATATCCATCTGTCACAATGAGGGATGCGGTCGAGAACCCCGCCCACGAGGCCTCGTAGGTGGGCTTGTTACATTGCCCAGGTTCGGCCGCTATATATGGATACGCCTTCAAAGCGCGTTTTTCGGTTGGCGAGTCGTAGAACGGATCCTCGGTGGGTTACTTGGCTGGAGCTGGGCGTACTGTAGTCGGTGTGATGGTTGCTGACAGGTTAAGCCGGAGGGGATCCTGTCCTGGCTCAACGAGCTTCTGGCCCCAGCTGCGTCTTCGGGAGAGGCTGGGTAGGGGAGGTGCTGGGGGTATCAGTGGATGAGATAGAGACAAACTCGGAGGCAGAGACGCACCTTATTTTCACTTGGGACCACCCCAGCCCTCTTTCTATCTCGTCGCTCGTATTTTTCCTTGATCAAGGATTCCATCGTCTCCGACATAACTCAATACCTTCAAGCCAGCCCTCCAAACATGGTTGAAGCCAGAAATATAGTGGTTCTGAACACAAGACACGACTCCGTAGGATTGCGACGAAGGTTCAGGGGCTAAATTTTCATGCGGAGGGAGTCCTGCCAACCAAGGGTGGGTAGCAAGGGGGTAAGTTGGGAGCGCACAACACTTTGCATGGAGATAATATCGCCTACAGGCCCTGTCTAGAGCTAGTCCCGAGGTGGGGTGGGGGGACAGCGCGATGGAGAAGCAACAGTGGGTGTGATTGGGTGCTTGACCAGCAAGGGGTGTCTGTGTGGGCTTAAACATTGACATGGACATGGTTACAGCTTCTTGCGGTAAGGAGAGACAAGCTACGGCAGTGCAACAGGGAGGAAGGGAGAGGCCAAAGATCGATGTGAGCGTGGGTGTGAATTTGACATGTTACGTCATTCTCGTAGCTCGTATCACAGCTCCGATTGCCCGGGAAAGATATGTCTAGATCACAGATAGTTCATAATTAATTCAAATCATGTCCAATTGCGATAGCTTTGGTATCAAAAGAACTGTATTAACGAAGCGAATAATATGGAGCCAATATCACAAGCAACTTCGCAGCCTAAACAGGCGGTAGCATCACCAGGGCAGGGGGCACCGTTGATAGGAGAGGAGTACCCCCACAATATTTAAAGCAGACCAAGGAGTGCTTTAATCATCGAGCCCGGGCGCTTCTGGAAATAAGCCGCCCCAATAAATGAACGCCAATCAAGTGCCAGCTTGTATACAGGCCGAGCCACACACGTCAGCAATCCAAATGTCATAACATTTGAGGCAAACAATGGACCATACAGAACTGGGGATATACAAATACCAAAAGGCTAGTCTGTGGTGCAAGGGAAACAATCCTCGTACGAGGTATATACCAATCAAAAGTGGTGTAAAATAGGAAACTACTATTGTGGGAATTATGGCGCTGTGATGTATATTTATCTGATACTAGAGCACATGGGAGAGGGCTCGCCTCGGTTACTGGATGATGACAGTGACGTTGGTTGTCTCCATGAAAGGGGCTGGTCCAGCCTGCGAAAAAAAGTATTTTGAGTAATAGCGGAAGCTTTCGAAAAGTGTACTCACCCCAATCATAGCAAAGTGCGCTACTCCAATTTGTGCAGGGCCTTTTGGCAGGTTGGCTGGTACAGTAACGGTATAATTTTGGCAGGGCGGTTTTGCGTGGTTCGTCGCGTCGAGCTGTGGTTTGAAATCACCGGAATAGAGTATTTGGCCCATAATATCGGATGGAGATGCACAAGGGGCAGTCGCACAAGATTGTATCCCAATGGTAACGGACACGTCTAGAGTGGAACCTAGAAAGTTCTATGACATCCGAGGTCAGGTTAAATCATAGCCAATCACGAGAGCACCTTACTGGGCGGTCAATCTCAATGGCAGTTTGCTGGCCCGCTATGACCGCTGCACGATCAAGCGGGGAACCAATTGAAACACGCTGGGCATTGACTGCTCCCAGGAGTGCGAGGCAAGTGACGAGGAACTGCATGTTGTAGAAATTGATATATCATTGACGCTCCCCTCCGGCTTTATATAGTCAGCGGCGATGGTCTTTAATTATAGATTTCTGTGAACGGGTCTAGTCGGAGGAGGCGATGAAGTCATTGCTTCAGTGGTGCTGTCCCGCCGTCCACCATACTACCACTGGCAGAGTTTGCGGAGTACATACCATGTGTGAGAGAAAGCAGGCCAATCCTCAAGTATTTTAAAGATGCAGCAAATTGGAAGCCGAATGAGAAGTTTGGAGCAAGGTGGCACAACGTGGCGTCGTTGGTAGCTTGGCGCTTAATACCCCACTGCCCCCGCCACCCGGCCATCAGGCACTGGATCAAGGCGCTTCGGCATTCGTGAGCGAAAATCACTACGTATGGTATAGCCGACCCAGCTTGCAGGTCATCAGCTTCTGGACCCAATCCCCATCTCAAGAACGGGTGAAGATCTCCGCAGGAGCTCGATGAACGAATTGTAGGTTTTTCGCAGTTTGTTTCATGAACTAGCAGTACAGCTCAGTTGATCCGCGGGCAACCCTCACCGTGCAAGCCTAAAATAAGAGCCCGTTCTTGCATAAACACGGCTTGGCACAGGTTCTTTGGAGCGTGATGCACTTCATATCTAGCCGATGCCGGCGATGGTTCTTGGACTACTCGGCCTCATTGTTGAGTCAAGGCCAACACGATCGCGAAGGGAGTTGAGCTCGAGCAGTAAAGCCCGCAACTTTCCTGGATAGACTAACGCTCTCAATCTCCTATTGTTCAAAAAAATGCATTGAGCGGCCACAATCCTAAGACAGTAGATATCATCATTTAATGACCTCTCCAAGCATCCTTAATCACATCAGCGGCCCTCTTCGCGATGATATAGACAGGAGCGAGGGGGTGGCCAGCAGGAATGAACGGCTGAATCAAGGGAATCAGCGAACACGAACCACAAGGACCATCCACCCCAATAACGAAGGCTCACCCAGACAGAAGCGTCAACAATACGAACACCGCGAACGTTCTTGAGAAGACGTTGGCCGTCGACAACGCCCTGGCCAGGTTGATTGCTAAAACGGGCAGTGCAGAACGGGTGCTTAATGGTGGTAGCCCAGTGGGAGATATATTCCCTAATACCCTCATCGGTGTCGGTGTTGGCGGAATCGACGTAAGGTCCGGTGACATATCCATCCCGAGCATGTGCGCTGGCGAAGCGTTTAGCAGCTTTGATAGAATAAATCATAGTTTCCATATCAAAGTCAGAGTCAAGGAGCTTAGGGTCGATGATCGGGTGAACGAAGGGATCCTTGGAGGCAAGGGTGATGCTACCGCCCAGTAAAATGTGAGCGGGCCAGAGAGCAGAACAAATAGTACATACGGGATGTAGGAGAAACTACCACGTTGATGATGGAAAAGTAGCTACCAGAGGTCGGAATGGGTTGGGAGGTGGTAAAGAAGCCGTCCTAGAGGGAGTAAGTACTAATCTATGGCCGGGATAGCTAAAGCGAAACATACACCGAATGCCAGCTCAAAGTGGGGAGCCTTGGATCCAGATGTAGGATCACCGTGCTGTGCAAGAATAGATGAGTTGTCGGGAAGGCGGAAGAAAGACCTATTCATGGTGTGAAGGGCTGAAAAAGATTCGCAAGGGGTTGTAACATACATGTGGTTAGAGACCCCATTAGCGGCAAGACGGCCTTGGCCAATTGAATGTTATTCGTCGAGGGCCGTTTGGAAAGCAGCACCACCACGAAGGATCTCATCCATGGTATTGTTGCTATTTACCGTCCACTGGATTGGAACAAGAGGATGGTCCACCAGGTTCTTCCCGAGTTCTGGGTGATCAACAACGGGTGTAATACCGAGGGCACGGAGCTCTTGATGGGGCCCGATCCCAGAAAGGAATAAAATTTGAGGTGTACCAAATGCGCCAGCCGCCATGATGACTTCTTTTGTTGCAGTGACAGTATAACGGCGGGCTAGGGAATTTATTGACCTCTCTAACGTCTTTCGAGAGGGAATGAGATACTTACATCGAGAGCTTCGTGCAAATTCAACACCTCTAAAGATAGGAACATTCCCGACGTGGCCAGTTTGTATGAGCCTCGTGACTTGAGCATTGTAAAGCAAGTCAATGTTATTGCGGCTGTTAAGAGCAGGAACAAGGAAAGCAGTAGCAGAGCTGCTGCGAAGGTGGCCGCCGACAGTGGAGTGCATCCATGCAACACCAAGAGGGTCACCGCCGTTATCATCAGGATTGAAGGGGAACTCGTCGGAGAGTTCTTGAGTGGTGGCGAGGACGTGGTCATCAATATCGGTGAGGAATCCAGGAAGACTCGTCAGCAAAGGACCATCCGTCCCATGAAACTGTGGAATATATTGTCCGGTTTCGTTATGGCCGTCGTTAGGTGGGACATGTTTCTCGTTCTAGCCACCGATTAGTTTCCAGTTCACAAACAGAAGATAAAACTTACCTTGAAGGCATATGGAAGAATTTTGTTCCAGCCCCAGCCATCATCGCCAGCAGCCTCTGCGAACTTGTCATAGTCATTGGAAGCGCAGCGAGTATAGACCATGTAGTCTGTGCCTTTGGTTAGGAGGATACCTGAACAAAGAAAGTTGGCATACTGGTAGAGCCACTTCCACCCCATACGTAGCCGCGAGGGAAGGGGATCCTCTGATTGCCGATAGCGGGCTGGGGAATAGTTGTATAGTTCCAATCGAAGGAGGTCCCTGGTGAAGCCGACGGTCCAAGGAACGGAGCCTTGATCAGGTCGGACTGGAAGCCTTCATTACTATACGGAGTCAGAGACGACATTCGCAGAGTAGAGCGAAACGGTTACTGACCTCCTACCGGCTTCGATAACAAGGACTCTGCGGTTATGATCCTCTGCTAGACGAGCAGCTACGACGTTTCCCGCCGTTCCAGCTGTGATAGTGGCATTAGAGACGCGACATAGTGAATATGCAGTAAGTACCTCCAACAACGACATAGTCATAGGTGTTCCCGCGTGGAAGTTTGCTGGGATCGTCATAGATAGCGGCAAAGGCAGAAGTGGAGAGGAGAGAGAATAAAGCCGCAAAGGAGGCTGTGAGACGCATGTCAAGCAATCGAGTAGCCAACGCTGAAGACTTACCTTGGAAGCTTGTAGTCCTTTTATACCCCCGCCTTGGTGGCAAGACTGACTGCAAAGACCATTTTTCCAAAGTCTCGACATGAGCTAGACCCAGTGATGGTGTCAGTCAAACGCGTTGTAGAATGGTAAGCGACCCTCCGCCGCTGGTCGTAGTAAAGAGTCGCGTCATTGATTGCCTAAACGAGCGGGGGCGCCAGGGATGCAAACTGAAACAGTGATAGGACTGTCCCGAGGTGGGGGGATGGCTGGAATAATCTTTTCGGGTGGCATGAGGTCATGGCGAGCGAGTGGCCCAGTCTGCGCCTAAGTTGGGCTGAACCTCTTCAGGGCTCGGGGGTGCGGCAGCGGGTAGATTGCTACTCAGTGCCCGCACGAACGATGCAACCCAGTATTTATCGAGTGATTCCTGAGAGGAACTAGGCTGCTCGAGATCTCCGTGCAGCGCTGGTGCTGGTATCCACGAGGACGGCAGGATCAAAAAAGAGGAGGGCGCTGGGGGATCTGCAAAAAAAAGGCGTATCGATGCGGCTTATGTCTTCTAACACCTGCACTGCGCTTTCGCGGAAATAGCCAAGCCAGAAGAGGGGGTTCGCTGGTGGGCTGAAAACGAATGGGCTGGGGCGGCGAGTGTCTCCCAACTCTGGTTCCAATATCCCCTGGGACAGCTGGATCAAAAGAGGGAGGGGAAGGGGGTAGGGGGTTGGTGAAAAAAAAAATGAGCCGAGGCAGCGAATATCTCCCAACTCTGGTACCGATCTCCTTTGCAACGGCTCAAAAGAGGGGGGGAGGGCAGGGGGGGTGGAGAAAAAGAATGGACCAAAGCAGCAGATATCTCCCAACTCTGGTACCGATATCCTTTGCAACGGCTCAAAAGAGGGGGGGGGAGGTGCAGGGAGGTTCCGTTCGTGGGGAAAGGGCAGGCTGGTGAGGGGGTTGTGCAGTGGTAGGGTTGGTTGAAGTACAGTTGGGTGCGAGAATTCCCGACTCTGCTTATGTCAGCTTCTATTCGGGGATATTCGGTGATTGCATGGTGGAGGTAACCGAGCACTTACTCTTCAGAAGTCGTTTCGAGAAGTTGCCGGCGACAGCATATAAGCACGGCAAGTCCAATGCGGAAGAGGAACGGAATGCCTGACGACAGAATGAATCAAGAAAGACATATATTTTAGGGTTCCACTGTACCTTCATAGAGGAATAAGTCCCATACGCGGTTGACGTACTCGGGGGGTAATGTCCTCACAAATAGGGACGAAAGCCTTGGAAAGGGCGTGAGCTAATAGCAAGGTAACAAGGATTAAGGTAGCAAACCAAGGAGTGCAGATGGAACTAGGGTTGATGCCCATGTTGGCGAATAATTTCTTTGCAACCGCTGCATCGTTGCCTTCAACAGTACGACCGAACAGCGTGGAGTCAACTTCCATCTGCATCGCGTTCATGGAAAAGTAAGGTCGGACGTGCGTGTCCATGATGGAAGCAAAAATCCAGAACGCATCTTCTTCCGGCGCCAAGAGTAGCAATTGCCCAGCAATTAGTGTCAATCCTAAGAATCGACATTAAGACACGGTTAGGGGGGTGCACCCACACATGATAAGAAACAACATACCAGTGGCGTATTGAACGTCCGGGACCATTGTCAAGTAAGCTTGGAACAAGGATAACACGGGCCCTCCCTTCCCCTGCAAGTGTGGCTGATCCTGGAAACACACCTGCATATCCCCCTCAATCACACTTGCAGCACCAACCCGCTCCTTATTCCCAAGCTGTCCGTATACACCTGGAACAACTTTGGCCTTTCCATCAGTGAGGTGTGACCACACAAGATACCGCACGGATGAAGGAACACCTTCATGCAGCAGCTTTTTGACTCTTTTGCTCTTCCGGAACTGAGAGGGCGACACCGAGTTCATCAATGACATCCACTTTGATTTGCACTGGCAAGGCTTATTATTGTATGTGTGAAATGAACTGCAATATCTTTTTCAAGATCTAATGGTTCCTAAGCTCAATATGGCATGTGGTATGCTTGGGATTAGGTAAAATTGCCCTATAGAATAACCTAAAACCTAGGTTTATTCATGTAGATCCTATGGAATAGCTTTTACTCTGATAATAAAGTCCAACATCTGGAATTCTAGATTTGGTTACTAGTAGGGTCTCTTTCTTTTCTTTTTGTTGAGATAATACATCAAAAAAATTGTCTTGCCATTTAGTTGCAATGTTTACATAATAAAAATTAACAAGTCTTTTTAAATTGTTTCTATTTGACTAATATACAGCAAATATTCATATAATAGGAACACATATATACAATACTAGTCATCTTGTATTAGATCTTGTCCAATTCAGATTCTCAATACATACTTCTAACATAGCAATCAAAATATTTGCTAATACTTGTACATATAATGAAAATATAGTCAAAGTTAGCAAACATAGACTCAGTACATAGTAGTATTGACTATATGAGAAAATAGTCCACTTGAGTTTAGCCAAGATTGTTATCTGAACCCTCTTTTTTTTCTTTATTCTCTATATTTGCAAGGAAAAGATTCAAAGTAGATTCAAAGTAGTAATTTTGTACTGCTACTATATTTGTAATTACCCAGTCAATTTACTGCTCTACCCCTCTATGCTTTAGTATATCAGATATTTTGCTATAGAGACCAATGCCCATTTTCCACCAAAGAGGCTTCAGTGCTTGATTGGCTTCATAGAGGGCTCTATTAGTAATTTTCAGCTCATCTTCAGGCTGAAAGTCATTGTCAATATATCGAAAGAGACCATTTGGGGCATAAAAGGTAATAGATGCTCTACTCTCTGAACCATCGACTGGGATGTTACTGTGCCACAGAAAAGCTGAGGGAATGAGAATGCAAGCACCAGGGGGAAATTGGATAACAAGCTGGAGGTTATGAATAATTAGGTGCCCACCCTGTAAAGGATTAAATGAGCCTAGAGCAACTACCCCACACCAGCCAAATGAGAGATTCATGACATCTCGGTGAGGATAGGTGGCTACCGATGGTGGGTAGTTCTCAGTCTGGCCTGGTAGAATTCCTTTTGGGCCAAGTGGGGTGAGTTGGCTATAAAGATCCGAACGATTACGCAATAGGTTCATATGCTCTGTGTAGTACTTGAAGAGCTTTGGTGCGTATATGTCAATTGAAGCTAAAAAGAGAATGTTGGTAGAAAATCAAGGAGTGTAAATGACAGACGTACACTCAATAAAACCACGAATACGTTTGACAGCAGTGGTTTTGTTTACTGCCAAAGCAAGTCGCGCCTCCTCTGGGGATGAACGCACATCGTGGACTTGCTTGTCCCCAGGGCCAAATGTAAAGCCATGTGTGATCGTAGGGTAGGGTCCTCGCCGGTGGTCCAGGTTTCTTTTGACAAATTTGGCATTCTTAGCCTGTTGCTCCAATAGCTCAAAGAGCTTTTGGCAATCAGTAAGGTAGGTGCCATCGTCTGGGCGGCCAGCCAAGACACCAATGACGGTATCCTGGGCACTGACAATTAATTTAGGCTGGATGCCTGAAATGGCAGTGAGCGTAGGCAGTTGAAAAAAGGCCTAATATATCTTACCGTCCCAGTGTATGAGCCTGTATGGTTCCTCTTTATCTTCAAGAAGCCTGCGCATCAACCTATCTGGGTTGACCCCACCCCTCTCCATCTCCTTCTTGAGCGCCGCCATCCTGGCATTGAGCCGCTCGGATTTGACACGATATGCACCTTTCTGGGTTTTGATGTTTTCCACGCCCATAGCTGTATGGATGGCTTCAGCAAGACTGGCAACAGCCTGTCGGATACGGTCATCTGTAGCATAACCCTGTTCTTCTCTCTTCTTGTGCTTCTTTTGTAACTTGTACCTGTGGACGCGGTTGTTCTTGCTACGGGGTGCACCTTGGTCAGAGGCCTGTGATTGAAGGGTGCTGTCGGGAGCAATTTGGGCCACAGGGGGCGCTGTCTTCACCCGTTTGTGAGCGGGGGGATCACTGCTGCTGTGGCGGCGTTTAGTGCTGGAGTTTTTCCCTAGCTGTGTAGGATTGTCTCTGTGCTGAGACAAATCTTCCGCATACTCAGAGCTCAGGTATGCCTTCTCCTCCTCCTCGAGTGCACACTCAATAAGAGTGGCAATTTCTTCATCACAGATGTCAGTCCTAACAGGATCCTTCAAATAGCGACCATATTCAAGCCCGGATCGTGTCTAAAACGAGCTTAGGAAGAGCATAAGATGGCAGCAGGAGAGCCTTGCCTTGCGGGCAGTATACTGAGCGGATGAATGCTGGGTGGACATTGCAGCTGGGTCGGGGATAGGGGTACTACACGGCTAGTAGATGGTGGTAAATTCAAGAGGGAGTTCCGCTTGTGGCCCTGCATGTTTCTTCAACTCAGTGGGAGAAGCGATCAGACTGGACCAAGGAATGGACAGGGGCTATCCTCCCAGGAGCATGCCCTGTGCAGCATGAGTGGTGGCGTATTTGGGACCCATCAGGAGGGTATTGCAGCCGAGCCAAAGGTGCAAGCACTACAGGCTTTCACCGGTCGAACCTTGGTGGAGTTCAAGACCGGCTACAACCTGTAGCCTTGCACGTTTTCTCAACTCAATAGGAGAGCTGGCAGAGCAGAATCAGTATTGGATTGAGGAAGAACCGCACCGGGGCAATGGGGCAATTCTCCCGAGAGTACGTTCTGTGTGACATAAGTGGTGGTGCCCATCAGGAGGGTATTGCAGCCGAGCCGAGGGCGCAAACGCTACAGGCTTTCACCGGTCGAACCTTGGTGGAGTTCAAGACCGGCTACAACCTGTAGCTTTACACGTTTTCTCAACTCAATAGGAGAGCTGGCGGAGCAGAATCAGCATTGGATTGAGGAAGAACCGCACCAGGGCAATGGGGCAATCCTCCCGCGAGTGCGTTCTGTGTGACATATGTAAGCGGTGGTGCCCATCAGGAGGGTCGCGTGTTCATTGCCACAGGTACGTGTTTTGCCGCTCCTCTCCACCCCGGCAGACAGTCTACATCATCATACCCCGGCACGCCCGGTGTAGATGCATACAACACTGCAGACGCCGTGCGATGGTTCTTCTGCTGTAGGCCGCCTGAGAACGGAGGGTTGTAAAATCAAAAGCTGTACGTCGGGGGTAATTCCAAGCAAAGGAAGACATGCGCTCATGTGTTTGCATATAAGGACCATCTCTGGTCTTTGTGGACCACTCATCACTTGTAAAAGCGTCCAAGTTCCACCCTGTTCTAACTCTTACAATGAAGAATATTTTATTCACCTTCATCACAGTGCTTCTGCTGAGTTATACCTCGGCTAACTGCGTCCATGTCACCAACACGTCGAATCACGACATTACCCGGGCTGAGGTCGCGATGGAGAACCTGCCGATCGTGATAAAGGCCATGCGTCACTGGAGATACTATCAGGATTGTTGAAAGCGAGACCTCAACAACTCACCCTCTAATAAATCATAAATCGTCAACAATACCTCCCTCGGCGTTTTCAGCTCCATGAACCCGGTACCATAATCCTCCAATCCGATGCGGTACTTGATTCGATCCCCAACTGAACATCCTTCAACTTGGTGCAAGAATACCATTGAAGCAACCGCCGGGTAAGCGAAGCCCGCTTGCTTCCCGTGAATCGCCTCCAAGATCGCCCCTTCTGTGAAACGCCGACCTTTCCGAACGCATTGGTCCTTGATTACCGGTACGACCCTCCCATTGTGCTTTATGAGACCATCGGGGCGAGTGAAAATGTGAGTCCTGCGACCAAAGGGGTCGCTTGCATATTGGTGATGGTAAGCGTTGAGCATTGAGCCATCATCCAGAGTCAAGTCAAAGATGACGCGAGATTTGTTGTCGATTGTCCTCTTCAGGGAAGGGTCCAGGGAGGTGCGCTGGCACTCATTAAGGTATATTATTATCGCTTCCAGCGGAATGTAGCATTCCTTGGGTTCAATCGGTCCTAGCTCTTTGATACCGGAAGCGTCGCAGATGAAGAAGTGCAGACTATTCGACCCCACCAAGAGTCCTAGTGCCGAGTTGAGATCAGGCCGCGCCTTGAGCAGGTACGCGGCGTAGGATATGGCTTGCTTGACACAGTTTTCGTAGGATTTTCCGCCGGATTGGTACTCGATAGCAATCTCGAGAGCGCCCCAGGAGGTTCTATGACCGTCGGTGGTGAACTCGGATGAATATGCAATAATGTCCGGTCTACACTGGGTAGCGGTGGGGTGGTCGGCGAGGTATGTGTCGCCGCTGGCTTGGAAGCATATGTCTGTGTGTAGTTTGTATTCAATCTGCAAGATAGGTGTTCCAGACGTACTCTTCTTGGGGAGTTTGTTGAGGAACGCATTCGCTGTCTTGATAAAGTCTTCAGGGGTGCCAAAATCAACTTCCTCTTTCTCCCCCTTCCCTTTCCTCTCATGCATCACCTCAGTGCTTTTACCTCCGTCCGCGCCGCCACCCGACGGCTCCAGTCTGTGTGCAACACCGAGGTGCTTGAGGAACTCCGCGACGCTGATCTTCATGTAGAGAGGGGAGGTGGTTTTCAGTCTCTGCACGATTGTGTCTGGGGTATAAGGAGCTCAGTCGTTTTACAGGAGAACATGGTGGGCCCATTCCTGAATGGAGATGGTGTACCTCAGCGTGAATCGACGTAACTCCCATGGGCGTGAGAACGATAATCGGCGCAACACCTAATCACGTGGGGCACAGACAGGCCGATTGTTTTTGTAAAAATTAAACAATTCATAACTAATTCAAATCTCACTCAATCGAGACATTTTTGGTACCGTTAGAATCGTCTCGACGAGACAAATAAGATATTTACAACCTCGTATGCTGCGACGCAGTCCACCAAGCACCAGGGCCCCCGGAGCATGGCTAGATGCTCTGGGTAATACTGATAGAAAATTGTGCACGCCATTACCACCCACGATAACCTTGGTTTTCGGGCATGGTAGATGGATGACTGGCAGGTTGAGCCGGTCCAAGGGAAGAGTCAACATCGGTGATCTAAATTCAAAGGCCGTTCATTGCCTTCAGTGCCCGGAGTGATATTGCATAAGAGCTCGTTGGTCGTCGTCGTTGGCTTCTTCCCAAGCTTGCTTGCCTGCGCTGTTTTCGTTTCCTGGAGAAAAGTCAGAGCTGAGTGGCTTACCACCTAAGCGCGGAGAAATTCAACTTTGCGGTCAGCTGAGTGTGGCTGCACATTGCGGCCTTGCGATCTTTGGGGTTAGTCTGTGCAGTATAGCGCCTGTGCCGGCATTAAGGCGCCCATACCACGCACCGTGGTATTCTGGTAAGATTATGAGAAGGTGCCCGTCACGAGCCTACCATTTATGAGACTAGCAGGATACTGAGTATATCTATCTATAGATGGGCTGTGGGCATGGTAGTTCCCCTGGTAGATGTTGCAAAGATTTGGCCATGTGCACAAGCCCTGACACCCAGTGAGAAACGGTTCTGTGAAAAGTTTGATTGATCTGTGTCAAACTGCGTGACTCTGCCTTGGGATGTGACTCATCGACGAGCAACATGTTTTATTCTGCGTTGATATGTTAAAATTCACGGATTAGCAGAGAATCACGGATTCAATGTCTGCTGGATCCCAGAGAGGCTGTCTCGCTTCCCTATGTATCAGCAAGCTGTCCGTGTCTGCCATTAACGCTATGGCGTTGTCGTCTCGGGGGAAAATCAGCCTAACTACAACTATTCAAGTGACTCAGTGAATGGTGGCGCACTCAGAACGGCACCTGTGGCACTTCAGAAGAACAAACCTTTTTGTTACGACCCAGTTCTGCACGTATAATAGATAACACTGATGAATATGCTACTTGGATACTAAGCAATCGGGATGACGCCGAAGGCATGGCACCACGGACTCGCAAGATTTGCAATCACAAGCGTGACAAAGAACCACACACATCGTGCTTTGCCTGCTTACCATGCTACTCAAGTGACAAATCTACCGCTATACATCCTGGATCGATATGCCTATCCGCTACCGCAAATAATTGACAGCCGAGTAATAGAGACAGCAACGTATGGTCGGTGGAATTGGGGAGTTGGGCATCCATGACTGCATTTTCTGACAAGATGCAGTCGGAAACTTAGCTGAGGCACTAAAGTGAGTATATGCTCTATGTCTGGTACAGGTATAATCCGAGGGACCAAATGCCAGCATCCCTTACATCAGTCTTCAGACAGCACCCAAGCGGCAAGCCCTCCCCCTGACCGGGCAAGTCCATGAACTCACTGAACGTGAGGACAGCTCAAATTGTCAGTACACCCCCCTATCCTGACCACGAGCAGATTTCTGATGTCCCATTTCAATATAGCAACCTATTCTACATCAATTACATATGCGATTACCCTACAACAACCACCACTGGGTTTACCCCAGACTCCGACTGAGCATGGAAGATCTTGATGAAGGAATGGCCCTGCCACCACGGTGATCTATCTATTGCTTCAAGTGTCGCTCTCGGTCACTAATACTTTGCCTGTCATTAAACATAGGAGGTACTGAGCAAGAAGAGGAAGATACAGGCAAAAGCTTAAGTGAGGAGAACAATATATTGCGTCACGGATGTCCTAGGTGAGTACTTGAAGCTTTCCATATGTACATTGTCTCTTACGTTTTTAGGTCTAGTGCGTGCACCGTGATCTTGCAGATCAGCGTCTGTAGATGCAGAATGGCGAGGGTAGATATGACATATATTGTACCTACATGTATAGCAGAACAGTGCAGTCTGGTGCATATGACAGCAAATAATGGCAAATTGATTGGGTAAATTTACGTTGGTCCTATGCGCGTGACTGTGTACCTCCATTTTCGCATACTGCCGCAGCTATTCTTAGAGTCGTTTCTCACTGGGCCTGACACACCAATTGCCAAGTCTTGTCACAATTGAAATCTGGGCCACCGCATTCCCGCATTTTGTAGTCTAAATTGATATTGATTTATGAGAAACCCGGTTTTTGAATAGAATCATTGATTAATTGGTACTATGAAAGAAGTTCTTTATTGTTTCAGATTCTGTATAAAATCCTTTGATGGGCGCAGAACAAAGAAATGGATTTGATTCTTAAAATGATTCTGTTGTACTCTCTGTACTGTGGACCAATTCTGGCAGGTCCCTAGTGAGTTGGAGCAGGGCGTAACGGCACAGATTGATTGAGCGGGGATCTGCACAATCAATTGTGCGATGCCAGAGAGGTGTATTGAAACTATGAGATAAGGTATGTATATTCAATAGCTCGAGTGATCAGACTAAACAAGTACATTCAAACAGAAGATGAAAGAAAGCTGCATGGTTACTAATAGTGACAACAGGTTTGAGTGAAGAGAAGGTGAAGATGTAGGATGCATAATGAGTGCTTGATGGATATGAGGAAGGGGGCGGGATAAAAGCAGAAGACAAAAGGAGGAGTGAGAAAAAATAGAGTAAGGGAACGCATGCAGTATTATGAGGGGATAACTGTGATTAGGGGAACAGAATAGGTAATGGTACGGGGATGAAGATGTGACAAGGTGAGGTGTGGATGAATTGTTTTTTTATTCAACAATTTATAATGTGGTGCTTGGTAGCAGTCCACGACAGCTATCTACTACAAGAGAGGTAAAGTGTGGAAGAATTGAAACACAATAAACTGAATGATTAATGGATCAGGAAGAAGCAAATAGTTCTGACAGGATGAAGACAAGACAAACAGTGGGGCGTAAGCGATAAGGAGGGTTGAAAATGGTGCATGACATGAGTGGAGTAGAAGTTGAGAAGCATAGTAATATGTGTTGTGGCTGAGCGGTGGCGATATAGAAATGTGAGAGTGAATTGACAATGGGGGAGTAATGGGAGGGTAAGAATTACGAACAAAGATAGGTAACCACTGTGCTGGGACTACAATGATTGGGTGAAAGGAAAGTCGGGAAGGATTTCAAGGCTAGGGATATTGAAAGGAATAGAAACCAGGAGTTTCAGCAGTGCGACATGAAGTAATATAGGGGATATGAGCGGTGATGTGGCAGAGAGCGGTGTGAAACGTTGACAAGGGATTTGGTACATGGATGGTGGGCAGCAATTGTTATCAAAGGTATATAAGCAGTGAACAAGATTGAGAAGGGACCAAGGACCGACATACATCGAACCGTATGGAACAGAATGCCCACAAACTTGAAGAACACAACCTCCCAGACAAAGAAAGCGGCGGCAACTAAGACCACTACACAGGTGAAGAAAAATGGTGGCCCCGGAGAGGAAGGACCATCCAGGTCGAATGGGACTATCGGTGTCAATAACAAGGGTAAGAGCATGCAATTGATTTGATAATAAACAAATGTTAATTTGGTACTGCAGGGAATACTAACAAGACGACGCAGGGGACTGAGATGGTGAGTACAACCCTATCAGATAATGATAAGGTATGCTAACTGGTATACATAGGAAGGTTCTAACAACAACGGGGAGGATACTGCAGAGGTTGAGTACCTTGAAATGAATGATAATTCTGACAATTCCGCACATGGTGTGAGTACGAAACAAGGTAGTGGGATATACGAAGAGTAACATCAGGATGATAATAGGCTGGGACCGAGGATATTGAGGAGGTAGGAGATATCTCTGATGGTGTAAGTCATAAAAAAAGCCTGACAAGCAAGTACTAATATTAATGCTACATAGAGGGCAGCTGCAGAAGCTTTGGATCCGGTAAGTTGGGTATGTGGCAATTCTGGTACTACTAACCACAAGGGTTAAAAGGAGGGTGACGAGAACATTGAGGGTGTTCGGAACACCACCGATCTGGTATGTCAGATATGCGGTGTTTTATGGTACCATGACGGACAGTACTCATGATTATGTATAACAGGATGCAGTAAGGACTGCCTCCAAATGCGTGAGTCAAAAAGGAGGCAAAAATGGCAGCTGAATGAGAGATTACCTCCGCAGGCTGAAAAGGGAAATAGGTTGAAGACGAACAAGACTGCCAATACTGTAAGTATATAATGCAGTGTATTATATATGTTAGTCTAACTACAATACCAGATACAGGGTGTAGGCAGGAAAGATGGAAAGGGAAAACAGGCCGCGGGCGAGGTGAGTCAATTCCGCGGTGCGTATCAGGCTTGTGTATTACATTACTAACTGCAATGATACCAGACACAGGGTGTAGGCAGGAAAGATGGAAAGGGGAAACAGGCCGCGGATGAGGTAAGTCAATTCCGTGGTGCGTCTCATGTATTACATTACTGACTGCAACACAGGCAGAAGAGGTCCCAGTGTTGATGCTCCAAGAGGACCCCAGCAAGGAGGACCATGCCCGTGCTTCGATCCTATCCGTGAACCGATTTGATATTCTGGAGCCACCTCGCCCGCTCATTTTCGGCCATTTCAATGCCAGGCGCATCGTACCCGCTGGGGTCAAGAAATTGATGGAGGATTTTCTGATCAATGGAATGACAGCGTTTAAGATGGAGACCATGATTCCCATATTACTGCGGAGGGCAGACATCAGCTCTGGGTGCATTAACATGGATGTTACTTTGGGGGCGAAAGCGCCTGCATTGGAGCTAACTCCCGAGGGATTAAACATGAAGGGGATGATAGCATGTGGAGGCCACCATCGCTTCGTTGCGGTCCAAAGTTTGGTAGAGAAGATAAAGTCAGAGATTAAGGTGTTAAACGACAGGCGAGAGGCGCTCCTCAACCCAACAGCACGCAAAGGGAAGGGAAAGGCAAAGACAGGAGAAAAGAACGGGGAGGAGGAGGAGGCAACAGAGGACCCAGAAGAGCGCCTCCAGCAATATCAGAATGACATTGACGCAGCAAAGAAGAGAATGGAGAGAATTCGGACATGGGGTGTTATCATCTATGACACCGGTGCGTATCTTATGACTTTAAACTTACTATAAATACTGACAGACATGGTAGATATGGTACACAAGCACCATTTAGGGCCGTATCTGTCACAAAACAAGAAAGAGGCACGTACACCTGACACACCCCACGACGCATTCCTGCTTGTACTATGCGAGCATGCATCCTATCTCAAGGAAGGCAACGCTGACAAGATTAAAGCTCACATTGCAAGCATCGCCTTTGGCAGCCGTGACCCCACCGCCCATATCATCCAATGTGATGAGATCCGCCACGTTTTGATGCGCCTGTACAATTTTGGGACATTCTATCGTTTCACAGACATACTGTCAAAGACATGGATCCAGGGTCAGTTCATTGGGCTTTACGGAGGCGTAAGTTTGATTTAATGTACGTGTGATGCAGCTAATTGGTCTTTTGCAGATGCTAATTGAATACATTAACTATTCACTGGACCTGTGGGGGTGTCTCCTCTCTCCGGCTCCGCTTAAAGAGGGGGACCAGGTCAACAATGCACGGTGGAGGAGTTATCGATCATCAGTGGCCTCGAAGAAGTGGTCAGAGGAATCGTTTAACTTTGCAAAGATGGTCTGGAACGAGGTGTTTGACAAAGGTGATAGCGGAGATGCGAGACTGATATTGACTGCGGGATGGAACGAACTGGAGCAGCTTTCCGAGGATCTGCTTGAAGACCCAGAATATTTTGGTGTTGCAGGCTCGACAGTATGGGACGAATTCTTTGGAGCCCATAAGAAGGATGTGATGAGAAGTATACCGGGGAGTATCAAGACGACGATAGAGGAAGAAGAGGGCCCAAGGCAAGGAGTGGGCGTCCAGGCAACAATGATACGTAAACTGAAGTGGATATTTTTTGACCACGGGCCGTTTCACTTTTGCATGCCCTTACCTCTTATGACGCCAAATGTCCTGTTGTCCTATGTGAAACTGCTAGCAAGTATACGAAATGCAGTGCGGGAGGTAAGCATTATATGTGTGAATTACCGGTGATCTAATGCACATTGTATAGATTTTAACATGGGTTGTGCCGCTAGGCCCGTACCTGCCTCAGTCAAGTCGAGCCAAGACAGACCAGAAGGATATCTCGATATTTGTAATGCGAACACTGAGACAAAATTCCGAGGGGATATTCCACGATATTAGTGTGGAACATGCTGTCAAAGCGGTAAGTTACTCGCGGATTACAGGATGACAAACACTAATGTAGTCATAGGTTGCAATGTTTCCATTAAGGCACATGGATGTAATGCAGCAGCTGGAATGCGACTTGGTGGGTCTGCAGCATCGTGAGCGGCCGACAAAGAACCAGACAAAGGCGTATTTGCAATTACTGTACCCCAATAGCGAGGAAGCTGTGAAAGAATTGATAGAGTGGATGGGACAGGCTCCGACGATGCCAAGGAGGAAATACTGGGCTCTGCATCAAACGACGAGCATCCCATGGGCAGACAAGACGAGCAAGAACAAGGGACGGGACCACCCGAAATGGGCACATGCAGCCCTCATTGAACAAGCGATTGTGGCAGAATATCGGGAGACATTGCTCAAGACATCGTCTGCAGCAAGGTACCTGCGTCAGGAGCTCAAGGCCACACTGGACCGGTACTGCAAAACCCAGTGGAGGATTGAGTGGAGTGACGCCCCAAAAGAAAAGGTAAACGGATGGTTCTACTGGGATTTATTGAATGGCCCAAGCACGCGCGAAGAGAGGCCGACAATTGCAATGGAGGAGCTTGTGAACGCAGGGAGGTACCAGGGCAAGATAAAGAAGAGCCACCAGGACCTCAAGAATTTCATAGTCAAGGCGCAGGCGATGCCAGCATTCTGGGCAACTCCACACACAAAGACTCTTGATGACGATGTGAGGATTGCTCTTGACATGCTTATGAAGGTATGTGTATTTACAATGGTCATCAAATATCTATGCTCAACACAAGTACCTAGGCTGCTACTCGAAATGTGGAACGCCATGCCATTATGCAAAGGCTGTTGGCAGAAGAAGACGTGGAAACAAAAACGGCAATTGACCCATTGGCTGACAAGTACAGGCCGAAAACCTACAGGTTTTCAGACTTTTCATATGAGCGTGTTCCAAGCTGGAGCGAGCAGCTGAAGGTAAGTGATTTGGCACAGGCATGCTTGATGTGATATAAGTGATCGATGCTGCTTAGATAAAAGACAAGGAGACTGTGGGGGAAGAAGTGGGAACCACAAGCAAACCGGCCCCAGCTGCATCATCGAGAAAGAATGCTGGGGTGACAGGTAAAGGCAAAGGTAGCGGGCCACCAAAACCGACGATGGCAAGCTCCTCTCTCACAGCAGCTCGGCAGCAAGGGGATCAACGCAACCGTGGCGCAAAAGGGGCCAAACCAGCCAACGGTTTGGACGTTGCCATGCAAGGTATGTCTTGTATACTGCATATTGTTTGATGTTTGGTACCGCTATATGCCGTATATCTGATCTGACGGATCAGAGGTGTATTCTCAACCATATGTCCCATGGCGGTGTAGAGTGACACATGTTACTATGTTGCTGTGTACTTATCTCTATGGTTGGTGTTTCAGCCGATTGTACATTTGATCAGGATGGTAGGTCTTTCTATCGTGTTCTTATTCTGTATCACATTGACATTCCGTGTAGACTCAGCGGATCCAGGTCTGCCTATATATCATATTGCTGTTACAAGATCTCTCACATACATTTATATGCACCCTAGGTAGTGGGTCTTCTGACAGCGAGAAGGAAGATGAAGGTGAGTTACAGATATCTGGCTACGTGTTCAGATGGTTCTTTCTGTGCTTGATATATTCTAGCTATGGACTGTGAGTCTGATAACAGCTCAAATGGCTCTGATGCAGCCAACAAAGGTACATTCTCACATCAGCGCTCCATGCTTACTATACCTGACTCATATTATAGACTTCAATGTGGTCACTTCATCCCCAGGTGCCAGCATGACTCCTCCACCTGCCTCTCAGCCACGGGGTACGTACATACAGCTGGAGTGTACCATTCACAGCACATCTGACCACCTATTATCCCAGTCCTCTCCGGGTCTCCGTTGGTGGGTGTCAATTGCTCTCCTTGTAAGTACCGGACTTTTGTAATGCAGTAACTGCAGCTCTTGCTGACCACATGCCAAGCGTCCACTCCTATTCGTCCCCATGCCAGGACTAATATCCATGCCATTAGTGAGTGTATTATCTTCATCATGTAGCAGTGGCTGCAATAGCTAATGTTTGACTCAAGATACCACGTCCTCCTTCAATGACATATCTCAGATATCCCCCACTTATCAATCTAGTATGTGCCTCTTTTCTGAAATGCACAATTGGAGGCCTTGGTAACATCCTTGTGTCAAGTCCCTTGTTCTTTGTCACCTATATCGCACACCCAGCCTGCTGGTACGTACCTCGTTTTTGATGTGCATGATCAGAGGCCTCGTTAACATGCTCACTTATAGCTCCTCGCTCCCCTATCGATGACACGTCACTCGCATCCATTACCCAGTCTACCGGTATGTACCGCTTTTCTGTTACAACTAATCTGTGGTGTTTTCTAACCTGTAGATCCAAGGCCGCTCATCCCCTATTGCCTCTTACCCATCTTGTAAGCATCGCCATTTTGCTTTGCCACATCCCCAGTATCTTACAGCTACTTGCTAGCTTCACTGTCCCAGGCTGCTGGGGACACCGCTCAAAACTTCAAGACACATTTTAATATCACTTCTAGTGAAACTTGTATGTCATTTGTCATAATTTTGGACTTCTACGGTACTTATGCATTGTTTTCTCAGATTCGTCTAACCCTAACCCTCCAAAGCGCTTACATCCCGATGATGCTCCTGGCTCTTCTAGTATGTCCTCACTGCGCTCTACCACCTCTCACTCCCCTTCTCAATCATATTCAGCCCAAAGACAATTCAAGAAGGCCAAAACTCCCATTCTCACAGATGATGATGATGACAGTGAGAGTGAAACTCAACCACGCCGACGTGGAAAAGCTCGCAAGTAGTCATCCAGTCATCTTTATGTACATTATGCATATGAGCTGTGTAAATATTATTACACGCATTCTGTCCCAAGTTTTTTGCTTTGAGGTTTACCATAAATATGACACGTCATTCAACGTTGATAACGAGAGTTGGGTAACGCAGTAGACACGAGGATAGGTATATAATTGGGATCACTAGGATCCAGCAAGGAAAACTAATAAGTCCGAGATGATACAAGCGTTGTAGACTACGCACCTAGGATCCAGCAAGGAAAACTGGATCCTCCCGGTGGTTGGACCGTAAGCTTAATACTACGAGAGTATGTACGACTATTTACAATAAAATGAAAAGGTCGATCGTCATTGCTATCAAGAAGAAAAACAGGGTACATACTTGTACCTACAGTTCCCATGGGTAAAATGAAATAAAGGAACAATTGTCCGTCGAGCTGGACACTCGTATTTCGACACTCCCACTCAGTGAGACGTCACAATGGTGGTAAGACACCCAAACGAGTGCGGAATTTAGCAAAGGCCTCGCGAGGGAGTGCCTTGGTAAAAATATCCGCCAACATATCTTTCGTAGACACATAATCGAGTTTAACCTCGTCGCGTTCAACGCGTTCCCGTATAAAGTGGTGCTTGATATCGATGTGCTTAGCACGAGAATGGGCGACCGGATTACTAGAGAGGGCAATACAGCCCTGGTTGTCAGCGTAAATGACGGTAGCGGTCATCTGTGGGAAGTTGAGCTCGAGGAGCAATGTACGAAGTCAAATGGCTTCCTTAGTAGTATTGGCAGAAGCGACATACTCAGCCTCGACCGATGATGTAGCAACAGTTGGCTGCTTCTTCGATGACCAGGAGACAGAGCCGCCAGCAACATCGAAAATAAAACCGCCCACGGAACGTCGGTCATCCGGGTCCTGAGCCCAATTCGAGTCGCTCCATCCAATGAGGTCGAAAGAATCGTTACCGCGCCTACCCAATATGAGGCTATAATCAGCCGTACCCTTGAGGTAGCGAAGGACACGTTTCGCCATCTCCAAGTGAGGGATACCCGGGTTGCCACCAGACCAACGGCGAACTGAATATCAGGCCGTGTCTGAGTCGCATAGAGTAGGGAACCGACGAGAGAGAGGTAATGAATACCCTCAGCGTGATCCATATACGCCTTGCGTTCCGCGTCGGTTTTGGGACATTTGGATAGGGTGAGGTCGTGCTTTACAGGAAGGGGAGTGGAAACTGGATTGGCATCTTGCATGCCGAAACGGACGAGCATCTGATTGACATAGGCGGCCTGGTTGAGATGAATAAGACGGTTCAAACGGTCTCGAGTGATATGAATGCCCAACATATACTTGAGCTCACCGAGATCCGTAATCTCAAACACTTCACCAAGCTTGGTCTTGAAGGATATAATCCTCGGACTCCCACTGGGACCTGCAACTGCCATGTCGTCGACATAAACAAGGAGGAGGAGAATAATCTTCCCGTTTTCCCTCTTGATGTATAAACAGTTGTCGGCGAATGCGCATGTGAACCCAAGTTCGGTCAAGACTTCGTGCAATCGTTTCTTCCACTGCCGTCCTGACTGTCGCAAGCCATAAATTGACTTCTTCAGCTTCCAGTAACGGCTTCCGTTGCCATATTTCTCAACTCCCTCCGGCACCTTCATATAAATCTCCTCATCTAAATCCCCCAACAAATAAGCCCCAACGACGTCGACCTGGTGGACATCATAATCGAGATAAGCGGCGAGAGCGAGGAAGACTCGGAAAGTGGCGAACTTGGCAATGGAGGAAAAGGTTTCCGTGAAATCTTCACCGGGCACTTGCGAGAAGCCCTTAGCAACGATCCGGGCCTTGCGGTTGGTAAGATTCCCATGCTCATCAGTCTTCTCCTTCAAAACGATCCGACTATCGACTGCTTTCTTGCCCTTAGGTAACTTGTCCACCTCGTCAAACACCTCTCGGCTCTTCAGCTGATTGAACTCGGACCGGATCACAGTCTCCCACTGCTTCAAGTGAGGGGACGACTGAAGTTCACGGTAATTACGAGGTTCCCGGCCAAGGGTCACAAAAGCAACATTGACGTTCCCCAAAAGGCTAACCGAGCATCAGCAAAGTAACCAAACGGCCTCGTCGGCTTGCGAACTCGGTTCGAAGGGTCCCGCGCCGGTAAATCATCCCACTTAGTGGTCTTCCGGGGGGCAGGAGGGGGCTGAACAGGGACTAGAGCCTGCTCAGGGGTGGAGGGTCGTGTCTCGACAGGTGATTCAACCCGGGGAACAACCGTGGGAGCAGGGGAAATGGGTTCCGACTTGGGAACGGCCACGCCAGCGTCCTGGACAATGGCACCATCCACCAGGTCATCAACCTCCTCCGGGGCAGCAACCGGTCCATCGACGTCGATAACCGCCAACTCACTGGGGGTATTATCCTCGTAAAAACGGACATCCCGAGAGGCAATCAATTTGCCACTCTCAAGATCCTCCAAACGGTAGCCCTTGGCCTCGTCTGTCCACCAGCCCAACAATCGAACCTTAACTGCTCTCGATTCCAGCTTCCCTCTGCGAACCTGCTTGGGGACATGCGCCCAGCCGATGGAGCCAAAAACTCGAAGGTGCGAAACATCCGGTTTCCGCCCAGTCCAAGCTTCATAGGGGACAATCTTTCGCAGGCCAGACGTGAATAGGAGACTGCGGATATGAACCGCATACATGAAGGCCTCCCCCCAAAAACGGAGATCAACGCTGGCGGTGTGCAACATACATCGCACCATCTCAAAGAACACCGCAATCGCTCTCTCAGCGATACCATTCTGCTCCGGAAGGTAAGGAACCGTCGTTTCGTGGATAATACCGTTACGCCGACAAAATTCATCCATGACAGAGTTAACGAACTCAGTGCCGTTGTCACTACGAAACCGATGTGTCTTCACACCCGATTGCCGCTCCAACATGGCAACGACATCCCGAACCGCAGCTCCAGCTTCCTCCTTCTCCCTCAACAAACGACCAATGGGATAACGGCAACTAACCTCAATAACGACCAGCGCGTACTGATAGCCATCCCAGGTGGGGACAGGAAGGGGACCGGTGAGATCCATCACTAGTAACTCCATCTTGGAGTACTGACTGGCGCTAGTGCCAGGCATAGGCAATCGGTGAGATTTCCCGTTTGCGCACCCACTACAGAGATGATCGAACACTCTAGGGGATGTTATTTCGAGTCCACGAACGGCGCGATGGTGGCGCATGGAGTCGATAATATGCGGGCTCATATGCCCCATCCGACGATGCCACAAACGCATTGTTAATTGGTCCTTGGCGAGGTAAGCGACGTTGATCCCTGGCTCCACGCATCGAATGAAATACAAAGTGCCGGCCGACCCTGAAAGTACGGCCTGGAATAAGTCCTCACCACCCTTTGATATGACCAAACTATCCCCACGACTCCGAACATCGGCACCCTCGCGTTGGATGACACCAAGACTAACCAAATTCGCGCCGAGTTCGGGAATGTGGAGAACGTTGTGCAAAACAATATTGAGGTAACCTTCGGCTAACCCGGCCCTGAATTTGACTGATCCACAACCCACGACAGGAACTTTGTTGTGACCACCAACAGTCACGAACTCATCAACAACCTCCCGATAAAATGTGAAGTATTCCCGATCCTTGAACATGTGTGCCGTAGCGGCACAATCCAGTAAGATGCCAGCAATGGCCACATTGTTCGAAAGCGCCATATACATTTTCCTGACCTCACGATCTCCTAACGGCTGTAACTGATCGACGGCAAGATTTGCGGACCCACGAGACTTTGAGGAATCCAACTTTGGTTTCTTGGTGGGACCGTCGGGGCTCCAGTGCCCCTTCTGATGACAGGTATGGCATTCATCTTCGGGCTTGGCCTTTCGGGACGACGACATCGACTTCCCCTTCCCTTTCTTGGACTTCTTCCCACTACCAGAACCCCCATTCGCTTTCGCGAACAAGGCCAACTGCTCGGCCTTGACCTTCTTCTCGGCCTCCTCTATATTCCGATCCAACTCAGCGCAATCGTGGACAGCAATTAATTCAGCCGTTACTACATCCAGGGTAAGCTTTTTCCCTTTATTGAGGAGATTTTGCTTAATGATGTCCCAGATACCAGAGCGAGGTAAAGAGAGGAGAATGGCGTGGATGATGTGAATGTCCTCCATCTTCTCGCCCGTTTCGACGATGCGACGGCGCAGATTCAGGAAGGAACCAATATGATCCGACATAGCGGTACGTTCATCCCACTTCTTAGTGTAGAGTTCTTGGTAATGATAATGAACATTGACGGCTTTACGCTTGGTGACGTAGAGTTTGTGGAGTTTATCCCACATCTCCTTCGAGGTGGTGCAACTAAACTAGCGATATGCTCCCGTTGGCCGAATTCAATAGCGCCGCGCATAAGACCCATGGCAGCACCATCCGACCGTAACCACTTCAGGTACTCCAATTTCGACTGCGTCCAGTCTTTGTATTTGGAGCTGGAAGGAGGGGAAGGATTCCCGTCCTGATCGTATGGTGGTGTAGTGTGTTTGGGAGGGCAATCTTCGAGACCTTCTACGAAGAGCCAGGGAAGACGAGCCTGTAGGGCGGCCTTCATGTTGTCAGACCAGGCGTAATAATTATTGCCGTTCAATTTGGGGAAATGAAGGGTATCGGAGGTTTTCAAACCTATCTCGTTCATGACGCTATTGGGGCCCATAACCTAACGAGAGTTGGGTAACGCAGTAGACACGAGGATAGGTATATAATTGGGATCACTAGGATCCAGCAAGGAAAACTGGATCCTCCCGGTGGTTGGACCGTAAGCTTAATACTATGAGAGTATGTACGACTATTTACAATAAAATGAAAAGGTCGATCGTCGTTGCTATCAAGAAGAAAAACAGGGTACATACTTGTACCTACAGTTCCCATGGGTAAAATGAAATAAAGGAACAATTGTCCGTCGAGCTGGACACTCGTATTTCGACAGTTGACCAATAGACATGAGCCACGCCACCATAAGTCCCTACCTCGTGATTCTCCTGTTCAACTAATTTCATTCCGGGATTAGATAAGTTATCACGTTGTGCATGAGGTATTCGGACCATCCGGCTGTCCCCAGATATTCTGACGCCACTCTTGCACCGTTGCACCACCACGTCTCCCACTTTCTTCAACTCAACCCATTGCTTGGAAAATATGTCTCAATTTGCTGTCAACACTACCATGCGCTGGAGTGACTCTGACTATGAATTCAATGGTCCTTCTACCAATGAACCGCTTGGAGCTCCGTTTGATATTGGGCTCACCCCGGACACATTCAGGACTCAGGATGATGCCCCAGCACAACAGATTGCACTGGCTAGTGCTCTGGCCACAGGTAAAAACGGTGACACCAATGGTGATGGGTTCTTTGGAGCAAAGGTCAGGGCGATACAACTTGCCTTATTGGAGAAGTATTACAACGATGGAAAGGCCGAGAGCGCAATGGAGTTACTGAGCGGACGGAAGGAAATTGTCTATGAAGGAGCACATACCACAAATGCAGAGGATGGTGCACTATGCTGGACAACAGATGAGAGCTATCTGGACCTGATGATCTGTGTGGGACAAGGGTTAGGCTTAGGAGCATTTCTGCCAAACATTGAAGGACTGCACACATACGAGTTCCGGCTGGATCTGAGCCAGCGACAGCGCCACTTTAGTGCCAAGCACTGTCATCTGGGGTTCGATCCAAGGGGATGCATGTTATGGATTGGACGATCTCCGGCAAGCGAGGATATATGGTTGGCATTTGTGACACCAGCCAGTCAAGATACAGCGGACGAATTTGAAGCTGGTTGGTCAACTGGGAGTGTTTCAACAATTGTGACAGAGGATCAACACCGGCGAATTGTCATGTTTCTGGCATCCATGGTCATGTCAATCGAGTATAGGGACATTGGTGTCTCTAATCCCTACCCTGATGTGGCTGACGATGTTGCATTCAACCACGCAACAAATATATTGTAAGTGGTCAATTCCATATGATACCAAGAATGTGTACAGTCTACTTGGTGGCTGGCATGTATATGCCTTTAGACGCACCGCCGATTTGCTATGCACATTCCGCGGTGCAAATTGTGTATGATGACTGCAGGACTATGTCATACTATACCGCATAACCTGACTGGTGGATATGCGGTGTTATCTGTAGCAGACAGGCCGCAGTTATGCATTGGCACTTGGGTGGGGTGTCTGTAGCTGTGGAGTGATGGCATATAACCACCTCCTTTCTGCACATTACAATGCGCGGGTGTCGGTACTTGTGACATGATGGTGTATACCACCTCCTGTCTGCATTGATACTTATGTGGGGTGTCACTATCTGTGGATTGCCAGCATATCAGCACCGCCATTCTGCAATGACATTTGCGCGGGGTATTGGTATCTGTGAAGTGACATTAGCACTCCCTTTCTGCACAGTACGATGCCGGATATGCCTGATACTTGTGGTTGAGCCCTCATTCTGCTGTGAAGTCTCTGGATAGCCTCCATGTATGCATTGATATTCATGCGGGGGGGCTATTATCTGTCAATTGACTGTGTATACAACCTCCTTTTGGCATTTTACAATTGGAGGGCCTTTTAACATTGCGGGCTGTATCCATGGCTGCAGTTCATCCCTGTCAGATGTGCAATGCTATTGCCAACACATACAGTCTTATTGTCAATTGGAATTGAGTGCTAACCCTGGTGTTTTTGATATTCAGGGTTAATGATATCGACCTCAATGTGCAAGCATTGCGACGCCTTGACAAAGCAATCCAACGCAACTATGCATCATGGGTCAATAATGCACCAGACAGCTACAAGAGCGATGGTTTCCTCACTGGACGTATCCCTATATCGGTTACATCCCGCTATGGACAGAATCAAGAGCTGGGATTCAATGTTGCTGAAGAAGTGGACAACTGGAGACGAGACAGAGACTTCTCTCGTATTCAATATCTTACTGTTGCAATTGCGACTCATCTGAGGTACTCTCAATTCTTATACTTGCTCAATTGATTTTTGTCTGACATATTTTAACAGAGTCCGAAGGTCATATCGTTGGAATCCCATAGCTGTTGATGAAATACTTGAGGACTACCATGATGGGATATTTGACAGCGTGGATGTGGTCCACAGAAAGTCATTGTCAAATGAGGAAGTTGAGGAGCTTCCATTGGTTGATGATGATGGTAATGAAATTTCTCTATACAACAAGGATGGCTACCTTATCCAACGGCGAGTGGCACGGTTCCGCAAAAATGAGCAGCCTCAAGGACTCCTCATTAAATCGGATAGACTTCGCAGCTTATTTGCTCCTGACTTGGAGAACACAGAAGGCACAAAGACAGTCGAATGTAGATTCTATCCACAAGCTGGTCTTCGGACTGTTGGGCATTTCCAAGCAAATGGCTTGATCACACAGTGCTATCCTCTGATTGCACAGATCAATCAGTCACTCAGAGGACATTGTGATGCTGAGGAATACAATGACAGGAACATGGATTGGACATCCCAGCAACCACCAGTGATTGTTGGTATCTCAAGCCAAGGCTACAATGCACTCTCACATCATACTCGAGGACGCTCAGCACAGCATCATGATGCACAAAGAGGATTGGTCACAGGAGCCCTGGCTGGTGCATGGGCACATGGGCACAAAAACAAAAGAAAGGCTAGATCACTGCAAGACAAATGCAATTACACAATGCCCCATGCATCATTTGCAGAAAAGATCCAGAGTGAAACTATTGCACGAGATTTCCGATTTGAAAATGTCTACTGTATCAGGATCCAAGCTTTGCCTGCAGAAGATCGATCAGGAAAGTAAGCAATATTGTCTATTGATCTCTTTGCTGAATATGTGTTTTAATTTTATATTGTATTTGCAGTGCAATATTGGAGAATATTCTTGTCCCTTTGTTGAATATTTGGAATCATGGGTCCCTCACCAGCCTGGTGAAGAAACATATGCAGCTATTCCAGCCAACAGTGAGTAAGCTGCTGTCTTCTATGCAATGGCTCACTATATTTGAATATTTGGCAGGCATTCCCAGCATTATACAAATGGACAACATATCCATTGACATCACTACTGGATAATATCTATGAGCAGGCAAATAAGCTGTATGGGACAGATGCTCAACCAAGTCATAGTGACACCCAAGCACTCTCTAATAATCCAAAGGCAATGCACACACTCATGGTTGAGTTGTGTTCTGTTGTAGAGCGTGCATTGAATTACATGCACACAGGCAACACAGCTGTGATAGCTACAACAGTAATGAACCCTCTGTGGATTGGACGAGCACTTCTCAAGGATGGGTTCCCATCTTTGAATCAGCATATTGTTCAGGTCAATAACAAGGTGGTCAACATTAATGTGATGCATTGGCCGTACAATCAAAAGACACACCAGCCATATGCATCATCGCAGAGAGCACAGATTCTAACATATGATAAATCCCATTTCAATGTGAGTGGTATCTTATTATAAATGACTGTGTGATGTGCATATCCGATGTGCAGTCTATTTACCACCGCGTATCCTGCATGTCTGATATGCGGTTAATTATTCACTGCATACCCTGCTTGGTAGATATGCACTTTATTTGTTGCCCCAGCACTTGACATTGTGGGCATGGCCTCAATCACCGCATTTCTTACTGTGTTGATGGGCGGTGTTTTCATATCTCCTGCTGTCCTTTTCCCATTACTTCTATCCATCTATGTATCATCAGCTCATGACTCATTGGTCCAAACAGAACTTCTTTGCACACCTCTCAATGGCTATCATCCTTGCAAAACCTCCTCCTTCAATCTTCACAGCAAAGGAGGATGATTTCTTGCTGGCTAAATCACTTGCCTATCATTGTCTTCAATTATTTATTCAGGACTGCAAGGACTTGGTCTCAAAAGCCATCTTGCATAAAATTACTTGTCAGTCACAGGCCTCTCCTTCTCTTGCAGGCCATGCATCCCAGAGACAACTTGCACTCAAAAAGTGGATGGCTGCTGAATTCCCCCTTGCCTGGGAAGGCCTCGAGGGTGACAAGGCCATCAACTATCGTCATCTCATGCTTGCACTGGCTGAAAATCCTGCCAACCCAAAAGATGGTCTTATTCATGAAAAAGACCGTTTCACATACCGACAGCTCATCAGCCACCTCATCCAAAATGCAGAAACCCCTACTGCTCCTGTTGTCAAAAATGGTCATTTTGCATTTGCTTTCCCTCTTGTCTTGCAAGAGATCCTCAGTCTCTCCCCTGGCCATCATGTGGCTATTTCCTTTGCTGAGGCCATTTTTATAGCAGTTATGCTGAAACTAAAAATCAATTTCATCCCATGGCACAAGCCATCAGCTGATGGTAAAAAACGCTTAGGCGTCCATACTGTTTCACACACCTACTGGATGTTCCTTGATTGTGATACTGCAACTGTATCTCACAGAACACTTACTCTCACTGGCCCAGAGGCACATATTGCACAAATTGCTGATATGACTGCGGACCTTGATCCATCAGCACCTTGGTCTGTCCCAGTCCATCTTAAAGATATGGGTCCTTTCTGGAACAAGAAAATCCTCCCTAAGGACTGGAATATCACACATGCTAGTCTCAAGTATATTGGTCCAACTGGAGACTATGTCCACAAAACATATCAGTACTTCAAAGATCACTTTGATGGATCATCAACCTGGAAGTGTCATATGGCCTTGGTCTGGGCAATCCTATGCACTGCTATTCTCCCCAATGTCTTTTTCCCACAAGCTAGCCAAGATCAGATTACTAGAATCAAGGATGCTACAGAAGCAACTCGTGCTATTCGTGGGCTTCCATGGGTCAAGACTCCCACATCAACACACAAGGGTGCCACAGCAAAGGCCCCATACATTACTATGCTCTCAACAGCCATATTTGCAATGATTGACAAATCATCCCCACTTTACCAATACACTGTGGCAAATAATAATGCTCTGGGGCCCGATTGGACAGCTAAGCATGGTATGTCTTGGGTATTATACTTACTATATCACATACTCACTATATAACCTATTAGGTCCTAAACAGATTACTGCAGTTACCATGATTAGAATGGGCATTGCTAAGGCACTCAAGGGTGGTGTCATCAAGACAGCAAAATTCAATATCAACTGGGCTATGGAGGATGATAGAAAATTGAAGCAGTTGTATGATGGCATTGTGGCACACTTTATACAACCAGAGTATGGAGTGTATTTTGCAATCCAGGAGATATTTGGGGAGGAGATGGCAGACTATGCTGCTGCTAATGGACACACAGCTAGTCCTAAATGAGGGCTACTATATACAAGTAAATATAATGTGTAATTATACTAGATGTAATCTGAAACCTTCTGGACTTGTCATAGCTAGGTAGTTCTTGCTTACTCTCTTTTCTTTCTGGTTTTGGCTCCTTTTCTTTCTCCCTGGGCCCTCCTGTCTGGTGCTTTGTTTTGCTGCCTGTTTGGGCACATTTTACTTTTCTTTAGTGCTTTTCTGGTGGGCATTGGGTATCTAGGCTCTTGCCTGGTCTGGTCCTTGCCTTCTTCTCTTTTCTGTATTTAAGTAGTCACCTGTTCTGTGTAGTATAGCTACTGTGGACTGCTATCATGCACCATGTAATAAATTGTTGTATCCCTTCTTGACTTTTTACCACCACCACCCATTTTCAAATCAGTCTCTGGCTGGTTTAGTTTGTTGTAGTTAGGTGTTCTGGCTTGAATACTTGCTTGTTTCTATATGCCGCCTAAGTCCAATGTGTGGATGGCCTCTGATAGGTTGCCTGCTGCAGCATGTGTTTTCATCCCAGGGGCCTTTGGTACTTTCTCCCCCCCTCTCTGGCCCCAGCCACTGCCAACTCTGTTGCCAAGGCTCTGGCCAATGTTGCCGCAAAGCATTTATGCTTTGAGGCATTGCTGGCCCTCTTGTATGGGTCTACGCCCTCTCCCCCCCAGGCTCCCTCCCAGCCCCCTCCTCCCACCAAAGCTAATGTCCAGCAGGAATCTGCTCTGGACTACAGCCTGTGGTTGAAGAACACAGCTCTCCCCCACCTGGTCCCACTACTGGCCTCTACCCCAGTGGACTGGAAAGACGCCCTCTCCCTTGCTGAGGGAGTCTACACCCTTATGGACACCCTTCTGGCTTCTAAGTGGGCCAATGTTGCTGTCCTCTTGCAGGGCAAACATGTTACATTCCATGAGTACTTTTGCCACTATGCAGTGCAATGGGCTCCGGCTCCCCCTCCTCCCTAACATATGGATGCCACATGTCTGTTCTGTGGAACCTCTGAGGTAAGTGGCTCTGCTGAACACTCTGACCAGTCCCCTATGACCTTGGCTACTGCCCTGGCTGTGTTAGGGACTATTCCTGCACAGCCTGGCACTGCCCCGACTGCCCCTGTCCTACCTCCCCCTTGCCCTGCGTGCTCCCCCAGACCCCCTTGGTTTGTCCCACCCAGTGTGGCCCCTCCCTCTCCCTCTCCTATGCCAGTGCCCTCAAGGCAGTGCCCACCATGGTCCATGTGGCCAAGGCATTCCCTACACTCCCCACAGATTGTGTCATCGTTGTCCAGAAGGCCATCCTCTGCACTCCAGCTTCCAAAGCCAAGCACTCCTGCACTATTGCTGGCTCCTTTTATAACACTAAGCTAAGGATATAGCGGGATGTAGTTATCCTTATATACTACTTTTTTTTTCTTTTTTTTTTTTAATTCAACAATTTATAATGCGGTGTATGGTAGCAGTCCACAGCAGCTATCTACTACAGGAGAGGTAGCTACAATGTTTACGAGAATTCTACAGAAGGACCCCAAAGGGGTCCAACATTGTCCAATGTACTGAGTAGGGGCATCAAGTGCCCATGAGGGGAAAGAAACTAACTAGTAAACTAGGAAGCGAAAGAGAGGGAAGAGGGTACATACCAGCGGGCAGGCTAGGTAGGAAGGGGGGGTTGGGAAGAGTGTTGGGCAGCAGATCCACCTGGGTCAGGGGGGAAGGAAAAGGCCAGGGGGTTGTCCTGGAGGAAGACGATGAGGTTGTCAAGTTCGGTGTAGTAGTTTGAGCTGCTATCCTGAGTCCAGGACCAGCGGCAAGTGTAAAGGGGGCAGGACCACAGGATGTGGTCCCACCACTGGAAGGGGAAGCCACAAGGGCAGGAGGTGGGCTCATTAGGGAAGAACCAAGAGCAATATTCGCCGGTTGGTGTGTGGTTGAGAATGCATCGTGTCAGGCGTGCAGTGAGGGAGGGGGGTTTCTTTGATACAGAAGACAAGAAAGAACCATCTTTGAAATGGGATGGGCAGATAGGTTCATTGCAATGGGCCAGCAGTAAGAACTGCAAGCTGAGAGAGGAGGGGGGGGAGGAGGCAAGTTGCCATTCCTGGATTATGTGTTTGGTGCTAAGACTCCAGATAGATGACGCCCATACAGGGGACAAGGTCGAGAAGGGTGGGTGGGGTTTTGCAGAGGCGAGGGCATGGGCTTGCCCGTGCACAGAGAGTTTCCATCGCAAGAGGGAATGCGCGATGGTGATAGTGTGGGAGGCGGAGGCTTGGAACCATGGTTGGAGAAGGGAGGAGACCCGGATGGATGTATGCTGACCAGAGGAGGGGGAGGGATCGAGTGCAGCCCGCACCGCTGCTGGAGAATCAGTAAGGAAGAAGAGAGAGGAGATACTACCACTAAATAGAGGGAGTAAGGAGGAAAGAGCAAAGGAGAAAGCATAAGGTTCAGAGTCGGTACCTGTCAGGGAGCCGGCATCAGTAGAGTCAGAGCATACAATTACATTGTCCACAGAAGCAACATAGGAAACTCGAGAGGAGAAGCCAGTGAGACGAGGTGGAGGGGAGGAAGAGTCGAAACCAATTACAAGTGTATACAAAGAAAAGAGGGCCCTAGAGAGGGCTGGATCAAGAACAGAGTTGCGCCAGGAGGAGAGATTATCTTTGGAGCAGGGGGAGGGGGGGTGGAAGAAGGTGAAGCGGTCCCCAAACCTGTCGAGGATGTGATGGCCGGGTTCAGCTAATGGGTGAGACCTGAGGACGGGGTCCCCAACGATAGAAGGGAGCGCTGCATCCATGAAGGCGAGGGCAGAGCCAGAGGTGTGTCTTTGCCTGGCTGTGAGGAAAGGGAGGGAGAGGGGATGGCATTCCGTGGTGGAAGCGTTAGTAAGTAGGGAATTGATCCCATGGGTGTGGGGGAGGGAGGCTATCCACATAGTGCTCCGGGTTTGGAGTTTCCTTAGGTGGAGGTGAATGGGTAAGAGTCCTGTGATAGCTTCAACTCCTTGGGATGGGGAGGTGCAGAAAGCTCCTGTGATCCACAAGGCAGCACGCTGTTGCAAGGCCCGGAGTTGTTTGAGAAGTCCCTTGATGCAGGCAGCATCATGGAACCAGAGAGAGGACCCATATGTCATTAGAGGGACAACACATGAGCGGTAGAGGAGGCATTTGTGAGAGGGAGTGAGTCCCCGGGACAAGTTGCCAAGTAGGCGCATAGTGCCCAGAAGCAAGAAGGACTTGTTAGCATAGAAGGCCGCATGGTCCTTGAAAGAGAGTTGGGGGTTGAACCAGAAACCCAGGTAACGCCAGACGGGTGAGGGGAGGAGGGGGGTATCTCCAGTGAAGGGAGCATAGCCCAGGTCCAAGGAGGGGAATGTTTCGTTGTGTCTCCTCAAGAAGAAGAAGGACTCGGTCTTGGAGTGTTCGAGGACAAGGCCAAAGTCTGATAGAAGCCGGAAGACAATTCCATAGGCCTTAATAAGTGGGGGAGTCACATTCTCCCACCATTTGCCTTGTGATACAATGAGGCTGTCATCGACGTACAAGAGAAAGTCAATATTCCTGAGGAGGGGGTTGAGGGAGAACATGTGTTCCGCTATGTAGAGGACAGGGGCCAGGAAGAGAGAAGACAGCACCGGGGAGAGTGCAGAACCTTGGACAACTCCAACAGAGCAGTCCATGGGATTGGAGACAATGTTGGTGCCCCAGGAGAGGGAAGTGGTGTGCCCAATGAGGTAGGACTCGAAAAAGGAGAGTACATGGGGGGGGGAACCCTGGTGGCAGAGGATAGCAACTAGGGTGGAGTGGTGAAGGGAGGGGAAGAATTGGGCAACATCAAAGGCGACAACACCCGTGACTAAGTTTTTGGCCCAACCAGCTCGGATGAGGTGGGTGAGATAGAGGCCGGCATCCTTGGTGGAACGGCCAGCAATGCCTCTGAGTTGGTGGGGATAGACAAGTGCATGGTGGACAGCCACAAATTGGAGTTGAGTGGCTAGCATTTTCTTGAAGAGTTTGCCTATGGTGTTAAGGAGGGTGATGGGGCAAAAGTCCCCAGGCTTGGTGTGGGAAGGCTTGGGATATTGCTGGCTCCTTACAGCACCAAATTCTAGTTCCTGGGTCTGATGCCCACTCCAAGGGGTCTCTCCCACATATCACCCACATCATTAACTCAGCATTATTGGCCTCTGGCTCCATGCTTCCCGTTGAGTCAGCGCACCCTTCCTCTGGGTGTTACCCGGGTTAGGGGTCCACTCCTGAGTCACAGAGTTGGGATCACAAAGGCGTCTATATAGACTTGTTCCCTTGTGTCTTACTATCTGACTTAGAGATGGGCTGACTGAATCTCTGAAGCCCTTTCAGGTGAACTGAGGATTTAGACAGAACAGTGTATAACACTAAGCTAAGGATACAGTGGAATGTAGCTATCCTTATATGCTACTGAGTGTCTACTATTTATAAGTACCCTGGGTAAGTACTTAGTTTTTTTTTTTTTTTAATCAACAATTTATAACACAGTGCATGGTAGCAGTCCGTGGCAGCTATCTACTACAAGAGCAGTGGCTACAATATATATGAGAGTTCTACAGAAAGGACCCCAAAGGGGTCCAACATTGTCCAATGTACTGAGTGAGGGCATCAAGTGCCCATGAAGGGAAAGCAACTAACTAGGGAACTAGGAAGTGGAAGAAGAGGGAGAGGGTACATACCAGCAGGCGGGCTAGGCAGGAAGGGGGGGGTGGGGAAGAGTGTCGGTCAACAGTACCTCCCAGGTCAGGAGGGAAAGAGAAGGCCAGGGGGTTGTCCTGGAGGAAGACAATGAGGTCATCAAGGTCCGTATAGTAATTTGAACCATTGTCCTGAGTCCAGGTCCAACGGCGGGTGTTATCAGAACCCTACGAAGGACTGTAAATAGGTTTCAGCCACCTTCCTAATGGACAGTAGAATACTTCTTTTTTCCCCTTTTAATACAAACACTCCCACATCTATGCTTCCTATTCCCACTCATAACTTCTATTTCCCATAGGAAGCCTTCTATTACCTGGGTCCATCTTCACCTGACTCACTCTGACTAAGTACTTACCCAGGGTACTTATAAATAGTAGACACTCAGTAGTATATAAGGACACCTCTTACCACCACCATCGATTTGCTTTAGCAGTCCTTAGTGTTGGTCTCTGAGTTAGCAATGAGTAAACTTGAATCTGGAATCACATCTCCCATCCCAGTGAACCCCATCACCACAATGCTCGGCAGCCTCGCTGAATACACCAGCTCATTGCCCATCACGGCATCAAGCCCCCAAACTTTTCTTTTTGCCTCTTCGGCCGGCGATTTTGGTCTCCCCTCATGCATGGCTTCTAGGGCCTCACACTCCAGCAACCGGGTCTGCGCCAAGCCCGACAACAGTGATGAAGACTTCTCCGACTCTGGGGAATCTTCCCACACTTTGGAGGCCTTGGATCCCACCAAACACCTTCACACCACCATCCCCATGTCTTGTGACATGGCCCCCCCTACCCAACCAGAAATCCCCCCCGCCAATTGGTCTGACTTCCCAGCTGACGAGGATCTTCCCACCCTTATGCCCCATGACAGAATCACCACCGACTCAGTGGAGGCAGACGCCAACTTGAAGATGGTCATGGACTGGCTTCAATCCCTGTCCCACTCGGAACTGGTTGACAACGACCACCCCATTATCCTCCCAGCCCTATTTGGCCTGATCAACTCGGTCTTTGTGTCTAACAAGCTACACGAGATGGTATGCTCCTGTGGTAATTTCAGTGTAGTCAAATGGCTACAACATCTCATCCGGGCTGGACAACATTGTCCAGTCCCCATTCCTTCCCCCCCCCTCCTTCCTTCATCTCCACCTCTGGGCCCAGCTACCCTGGCTGCACCGCCAGCCCTCCTCCCCCCCTCCTCACCCCCTCCTGCCCCCTCCCTGGATGTGGACATGAGGCCACCCTCCCCTTCGCCTGCCAGTGTTAATAAAGGTAAGTGCGTTGCCCGATCTGAATCTAGGAGACTTGATCCAGGGTCTACCCTGGTTCAGGGTGGACAGAAGTCTACTTCTGCCCCTTACTCTAAGATCGGATCGGGCACTGATCTGTCCTCAAATACTGGACCCTCCTCCTTGGCTGGACCCGGACCTTTCCGATCAGTAGTCCCCCTGTTATCAGAACCCCAAGAAGGACTGTAAATAGGTCTCAGCCACCTTCCTGATGGACAGTACAATACTTCTTTTCTTTCCCCTTTAGTACAAACTCTCTCACATCTACGCTTCCTTTCCCACTCACAACTTCTATTTCTCACAGGAAGCCTTCTTGTTACCTGGGTCCACCTTCTCATGACTCGTCCTGACTAAGTACTTACCCAGGGTACTTATAATTAGCAGATACCCAGTAGTATATAAGGATAGCTACAATCACCTGTATCCTTAGCTTAGTGTTATATACTGTTCTGCCTAAATCACTTGTTTGCCTGAAAGGGCTTCAGAGATTTATCCAGCCCGCCTCTAAGTCAAGTAGTAAGACACTTGGACCAAGTCTGTATAGACATCCTTGTGATCCCAACCTTGTGACTCAAGAGCGGACCCCTAACCCAGGTAACACCCCCCCTCCCCCCCAGCAGTCAATTTGCGGACCAAGCCCAACAGATGCTCCGCAGCTCCCCCCCCCCTCTTCCCAAAACAGCCCCAGATGCTCGTGGGCTAACATCGCAGCTTCACCCCCCTCTGCCCACACTTCCAGCTGGACTGGCTGCCTCATCACGCTCTCCCGCGCCTTTCCAGATGCCTCTCCGGAGGAACTCGAGCGCATGGCATGTGCCAAGGGTGCCTCGCCCCCCACCCTCGGAAATGCTCTGGGTTCGGCTCTGGCCAAGCCGAAACCAAAATTCACATCCACCACCAAAGGACCGACGCGTTGGGAGGTCATACTGGCCCTCCCTTCACCTCCTCCAACAGTGCTCGACCTCCCAGGCATTGTTGATTCTGCCAACTAGGGCCTCGCAGCCACCTCCTCGTCCTGCCGCGTCCTGTCCATCTCCTGGTGTGATGGTATTGGTGGGCTAGGTATGTAATGTGTGGCTCGGATAACCACTACCTATATTGACCAGTACCTCGAAATGCAATTCTGGGGCGTCGGAGACAGTTCTCGAAACGAGGGATTCAACTTTCAAAGGGGGGTCTATGTGGTATAAAAATGTATAAAGGGTTTTCTCGAAAATATACCCAAGGTCACCAAGTGTGCTCTGTGGGTGGTTTCTGTGGTTGTAGTGACAAGGCTCTGCTTGTAGCTACAGTCTCTAATCTCAATTATCTCTGATCTCGAAACTTGGGGGAATCTGCACTACCCCACTAGTCTCTATCTCTCTGTGTCTCTAGGCCTAAGGGGAATCTAAGCTACCCCTGAGCCTCAATACCTCTCTCTAGAAGTCCCTTGGACTCAAACACTTCAGGGCGTCTACCCTATTGGTCTCCTCCTGACCCAGCATTCTGGTACACTGTTCATATACCCTTCTAGTATCTTGAACTGGCCACACATTGCTTACACGTCATGTGGATAGTCCGAGATAGTCCAACTACTCCATCATTTGTCCTTTGATCTGCTATTGGACCCTGCAAAGCCTTTCAAGGTACTCGATCGGTCATCGAGATGCTATTGCATGTATTGTATTGTCATAGCTATCCCCTTGGGGTTGCCTGATAGGCTTGTGCATCCATAGCCCACTAGGTTTTCTATTCGTTCCACTCCTCACTCGTCTCTATTGGTCCTCCTGACAATTGGCGGTCTTTCCCATCGTCGTATCGCAATCAGACAAGCTGACACAGCCTCGGATATATTTCCTCAGCTGACACCTCCTGTCTGCATTTCTTGGGCAATAGCCATATTCTCCCTCTTCTTGATAGAACATCATCCCTGCCCCTTGCCTAATATAGCAGCCAGTACATTGTCCCTTAGTACATTGTATGCCATTTAGTCAGGTGAGGGACACTGTGCATTACTAATCGAGGTATCTCAAAAATCCGTCTACCAAGTTTCTCGATGCCTGTCACACGATCCTCTCAAAGGTTTTAGTCAGTGCTAGACTGCTATCTGTGTCCCCTTCGAGATAGTCAAGTTAGGGGCCCTCACTCTTCTCAGGTCATCTCGATGGCCATTATATGGTTTGTGAGCCTTCCCTCATGATCAGGGAGTTTTATTGACAACGTTCCTGATACTTGGTGCATCTCTGAGTGTGTACAACTGCGATGTCACCTGTTGTACCCTTTGTTCACTCTCGAAGCCATACAATAGCTATTTAGTAGCCACTAGCTAACTCCTGGGGTGCCTTGTAGCCTCATAGAGGTCCTTACATGACATACCAGTCAGGTTAGGGTCATTGTAGGGGTGTTATGGGTATATCGAGATGATTACATTGTAGCTATTGCTGGGCCATGGGTATATAGGGGTATAATGGCTTATTTTAACAATGCTTTGATTTTTGGTGTAATACCAGGACAAAACTGCCACCCACCTGCTCTGCCGTGACGTCCCCAATGACGAGGACATCCACACTATCTGCTCCTGGGCCTCCAAGGTCGTCGATGGTGGCATTTCTGTGGCGGGCAAAGCCCGCTCCAAGTCTTACCTCAAGGTGCTGGACATGCCCTGCACCGGAGGTCCAACTTCTTACCCTGAAGTCTGTTAGACGCTGGACGGGGCACGTGTCGGAGGGACGAACGGAGTGAGACCTTGGCTTCAACGTATGTGTTGCGCCACTCCGATATCGCTAGGCGGTCTCAATTTGGACTTCGGACCCGGAGAGGAGAGGATACAACTCGGATCAAAGGGAACCGAGTCTGAGAGAGAGATGAGACGATGAACCGAGGTTCAGAGGATAGGAGGCAAGTCAAGTCGATATTCTGATTGAGGAAAACTACTCCAGACTAACTCCGGTTTATATACATGTGGACTATTGGAGGAATGGAGATAGTCCTACAATAAGTAACTAAGTTACCAGTAGTTAGTGGGCGCCTATAATAAGCGTTCGGAGTATAATAGAAGTTATAGGAATAATAAACGGAATGGAACAATGAAACGGAACGGAATGATGACATCAGAGAATGGACGGATTGGAGAAGAATGTATCCAGGAACCGGGCTTTAAGGAGACCGGTCAGATTCTGGAACTTGGAATCGGAGAAGAAATCGGACCGGCAGGAGCGCGGTCCGGAGCGATCTGGGACGCCTGTAACAAAGTCTGCTGATTGGTCTGCAAGGCCCTCTCCTGCTCCCCCCTGGCCCCCCACTTCCAGATCATTTCCCCCCCCCGCCTCTCCTGCAACAACAGGGGCGCTGATACCGCCACCGTCTGGTTCAAGATCTGGGACTCCCAGACCGGCACTGCTGCTGACGCAGTAGCTAACAGCACTGTGTCTATCCTTGGCAACATCTGCCACATCCGTAAGGCCGCTGCTTGCCCTGGGGTCCCTCTGTGCTCCCGGTGCTGGACCTGGGGCCACACCGCCAACGTCTGTAGGCGTTTCAACATTGCCTGCCCCATCTGCAGAGGCCCCCACAAGGAGGAGAACCACTGCTCCCATGCTACCTGCTGTCAAGGCAAGCCCAAGGCAAACCTCCCTGTCCTGGCCATCCCCCGCGACCAACCCTGCCCCCACGGAGCCAAATGCAGAAACTGTGACAGCACCAAGTGCCCTTTCTGGCACCATCGCTTCAAACCCAAATGGATTGAGGGACGCATCAACTGTCAGACACTCCTAAGGGAGACCATCCGCGCGGAACAGTGCCATGCCCGCACTGAAGCCATGGCCACCTCCTCTGCCCCCCCCAATGTCTGTACATGATTTGTCAGACACTATCCCTGTTACCTGGGTTAGGGGTCCGCTCTTGAGTCACAAGGTTGGGATCACAAGGATGTCTATACAGACTTGGTCCAAGTGTCTTACTACTTGACTTAGAGGCGGGCTGGATAAATCTCTGAAGCCCTTTCAGGCAAACAAGTGATTTAGGCAGAACAGTGTATAACACTAAGCTAAGGATACAGGTGATTGTGGTTATCCTTATATACTACTGAGTATCTGCTATTTATAAGTACCCTGGGTAAGTACTTAGTCAAGGCAAGTCATAAGAAGGTGGACCCAGGTAATAAGAAGGCTTCCTGTGAGAAATAGAAGTTGTGAGTGGGAAAGGAAGCGTAGATGTGAGAGAGTTCATATTAAAGGGGAAAGAAAAGAAGTATTCTACTGTCCATCAGGAAGGTGGCTGAAACCTATTTACAGTCCTTCTTAGGGTTCTGATAACAATCCCCTTACCCCTTCCCGATGTGCCCTTTGCCCGCCCCTTTCTCCACTCTCCTACCCTTGGTCTGGCTATACCTCCCTCCACTTTGCCCTTTCCCTTCCCAGAATGCCCTACTGGTAGGGCGCCTTCGGCCAACTCTCTTTCTGTCGTATCACAAAACGTGGGACGAAATTACTCTCTCTTGGAAACTCTCTTGGTCTCTCTATCCACTCTGGCAGTGGATCTGATCTTTGTACAAGAACCCCCATGGAAAATCATCAGGTATGTCCTTTCTGCTACTGACAAAAAGGGAGCCCCAGTTATTGGCGGCCCCCTCCATCCTGACTGGGACTGTCTTGTCTCTCCTGGCGACAAGAATGATCCTGACTCCCCTTCTTGCCCCTGGTCGATGGTTTTTGTACACAAATCCCTCCGCCCCCTCCGACCCACCCTCTGCCATGATCTTGCCCCACACTGGGACATCTCTTGGCTGTCCCTCTTCTTCCCCACTGGCCCTGTGCACTTGGTGGGGATCTACAACGACGCCCAAGACTCCGCACTGTCCTTCCTGTCAGATATGATCTCCCTGTCCACTCACTCCTGCCTCTGCCTGGTCAGTGATTTCAACATTAGGTTGAATGAATGGGACCCCTCCTATCCCAGCCACCCTGCTAGAACCTCCCAACTCCTTAACTGTCAGGATACCGTTTTAGGAAACTCGTGGCTATTTTCAGGTTAAGCTTTGCCTTTAAACTTTGGTTGCTCAGTGACAAGTGTTCTTCTTCAATGTTTAACTTTTGATGTTCCATGTTCCCCTTCCATGTTCCCATGTTCCCTTTCTATGTTCCATCATTCCCTTCCATCATTTCATATTATCATTTTGATTAGTGATACATTTTACATAGGACCCACAACCCTCGCGTAGTTAGATGTCCATGTGTTTCACTATTCTTATTGTTCCATCCCTGACTTCAGTTTAGTATATAAGACTAGCTACAACCATTTGTATCGCCAGTCTAATATCAACCCAGAACTCTGCTCTCCTATCTCGCTAAGCCTAGCCCGGCCGAGTTCCCCGGCCGACCTCGTTCACTATTGTTGGTGATCCCAAGTCAAGGATCACTAGCACTATCTCACTCACAACTCGACCGGACTCGACCGAAGCTTCAGTCAAGCTCGCGTCCATTCTCCCGGGCCAACGTCCTTCTGGATTAGTAGTCTTTTATCTTCAAGCCTTCACTTCGTGAAGCCTTCCATTCTATTGCTTAAGGCAACAAATTGGTCATCGGTATCAGAACGGCGCAGCACATACGCTGAAGCCAAGACCTTACTTTTATAACCGACCTTCGACCCGACCGAATTCTCGGTCGATCTCGGTCGATCTTTCTTCACGTTATATTTCCCCGACCGAGCACTTGTTCTTAACATTAATGTGGCCAATTCACTTTCACTGGTCAAGGCCTTACCTTCCTCTCCCCTACCCACATTCTACCCCAGGGACCAAAACAAGTCATCCACAGTCATCAACTTGGCCTTCTTCTCCAACGGACTCCCTAGCTCTGAATACCACATCCTACCCGACCTTCGCATGCCTTCCAATCACACCCCATTGGCTTTCACACTCCCTATCCCCTCTAAGATCCCCTTTGTCCAGAAGACTGTGATAAAGATTGACTCTGAGGAGGAGGCATCCTGACCAATTGGCGGGGGGGATTTCTGGTTGGGTAGGGGGGGCCATGTCACAAGACATGGGGATGGTGGTGTGAAGGTGTTTGGTGGGATCCAAGGCCTCCAAAGTGTGGGAAGATTCCCCAGAGTCGGAGAAGTCTTCATCACTGTTGTCGGGCTTGGCGCAGACCCGGTTGCTGGAGTGTGAGGCCCTAGAAGCCATGCATGAGGGGAGACCAAAATCGCCGGCCGAAGAGGCAAAAAGAAAAGTTTGGGGGCTTGATGCCGTGATGGGCAATGAGCTGGTGTATTCAGCGAGGCTGCCGAGCATTGTGGTGATGGGGTTCACTGGGATGGGAGATGTGATTCCAGATTCAAGTTTACTCATTGCTAACTCAGAGACCAACACTAAGGACTGCTAAAGCAAATCGATGGTGGTGGTAAGAGGTGTCCTTATATACTACTGAGTGTCTACTATTTATAAGTACCCTGGGTAAGTACTTAGTCAGAGTGAGTCAGGTGAAGATGGACCCAGGTAATAGAAGGCTTCCTATGGGAAATAGAAGTTATGAGTGGGAATAGGAAGCATAGATGTGGGAGTGTTTGTATTAAAAGGGGAAAAAAGAAGTATTCTACTGTCCATTAGGAAGGTGGCTGAAACCTATTTACAGTCCTTCGTAGGGTTCTGATAACACCCGCCGTTGGACCTGGACTCAGGACAATGGTTCAAATTACTATACGGACCTTGATGACCTCATTGTCTTCCTCCAGGACAACCCCCTGGCCTTCTCTTTCCCTCCTGACCTGGGAGGTACTGTTGACCGACACTCTTCCCCACCCCCCCCTTCCTGCCTAGCCCGCCTGCTGGTATGTACCCTCTCCCTCTTCTTCCACTTCCTAGTTCCCTAGTTAGTTGCTTTCCCTTCATGGGCACTTGATGCCCTCACTCAGTACATTGGACAATGTTGGACCCCTTTGGGGTCCTTCTGTAGAACTCTCATATATATTGTAGCCACTGCTCTTGTAGTAGATAGCTGCCACGGACTGCTACCATGCACTGTGTTATAAATTGTTGATTAAAAAAAAAAAAAAACTAAGTACTTACCCAGGGTACTTATAAATAGTAGACACTCAGTAGCATATAAGGATAGCTACATTCCACTGTATCCTTAGCTTAGTGTTATACACTGTTCTGTCTAAATCCTCAGTTCACCTGAAAGGGCTTCAGAGATTCAGTCAGCCCATCTCTAAGTCAGATAGTAAGACACAAGGGAACAAGTCTATATAGACGCCTTTGTGATCCCAACTCTGTGACTCAGGAGTGGACCCCTAACCCGGGTAACACCCAGAGGAAGGGTGCGCTGACTCAACGGGAAGCATGGAGCCAGAGGCCAATAATGCTGAGTTAATGATGTGGGTGATATGTGGGAGAGACCCCTTGGAGTGGGCATCAGACCCAGGAACTAGAATTTGGTGCTGTAAGGAGCCAGCAATATCCCAAGCCTTCCCACACCAAGCCTGGGGACTTTTGCCCCATCACCCTCCTTAACACCATAGGCAAACTCTTCAAGAAAATGCTAGCCACTCAACTCCAATTTGTGGCTGTCCACCATGCACTTGTCTATCCCCACCAACTCAGAGGCATTGCTGGCCGTTCCACCAAGGATGCCGGCCTCTATCTCACCCACCTCATCCGAGCTGGTTGGGCCAAAAACTTAGTCACGGGTGTTGTCGCCTTTGATGTTGCCCAATTCTTCCCCTCCCTTCACCACTCCACCCTAGTTGCTATCCTCTGCCACCAGGGTTCCCCCCCCCATGTACTCTCCTTTTTCGAGTCCTACCTCATTGGGCACACCACTTCCCTCTCCTGGGGCACCAACATTGTCTCCAATCCCATGGACTGCTCTGTTGGAGTTGTCCAAGGTTCTGCACTCTCCCCGGTGCTGTCTTCTCTCTTCCTGGCCCCTGTCCTCTACATAGCGGAACACATGTTCTCCCTCAACCCCCTCCTCAGGAATATTGACTTTCTCTTGTACGTCGATGACAGCCTCATTGTATCACAAGGCAAATGGTGGGAGAATGTGACTCCCCCACTTATTAAGGCCTATGGAATTGTCTTCCGGCTTCTATCAGACTTTGGCCTTGTCCTCGAACACTCCAAGACCGAGTCCTTCTTCTTCTTGAGGAGACACAACGAAACATTCCCCTCCTTGGACCTGGGCTATGCTCCCTTCACTGGAGATACCCCCCTCCTCCCCTCACCCGTCTGGCGTTACCTGGGTTTCTGGTTCAACCCCCAACTCTCTTTCAAGGACCATGCGGCCTTCTATGCTAACAAGTCCTTCTTGCTTCTGGGCACTATGCGCCTACTTGGCAACTTGTCCCGGGGACTCACTCCCTCTCACAAATGCCTCCTCTACCGCTCATGTGTTGTCCCTCTAATGACATATGGGTCCTCTCTCTGGTTCCATGATGCTGCCTGCATCAAGGGACTTCTCAAACAACTCCGGGCCTTGCAACAGCGTGCTGCCTTGTGGATCACAGGAGCTTTCTGCACCTCCCCATCCCAAGGAGTTGAAGCTATCACAGGACTCTTACCCATTCACCTCCACCTAAGGAAACTCCAAACCCGGAGCACTATGTGGATAGCCTCCCTCCCCCACACCCATGGGATCAATTCCCTACTTACTAACGCTTCCACCACGGAATGCCATCCCCTCTCCCTCCCTTTCCTCACAGCCAGGCAAAGACACACCTCTGGCTCTGCCCTCGCCTTCATGGATGCAGCGCTCCCTTCTATCGTTGGGGACCCCGTCCTCAGGTCTCACCCATTAGCTGAACCCGGCCATCACATCCTCGACAGGTTTGGGGACCGCTTCACCTTCTTCCACCCCCCCCTCCCCCTGCTCCAAAGATAATCTCTCCTCCTGGCGCAACTCTGTTCTTGATCCAGCCCTCTCTAGGGCCCTCTTTTCTTTGTATACACTTGTAATTGGTTTCGACTCTTCCTCCCCTCCACCTCGTCTCACTGGCTTCTCCTCTCGAGTTTCCTATGTTGCTTCTGTGGACAATGTAATTGTATGCTCTGACTCTACTGATGCCGGCTCCCTGACAGGTACCGACTCTGAACCTTATGCTTTCTCCTTTGCTCTTTCCTCCTTACTCCCTCTATTTAGTGGTAGTATCTCCTCTCTCTTCTTCCTTACTGATTCTCCAGCAGCGGTGCGGGCTGCACTCGATCCCTCCCCCTCCTCTGGTCAGCATACATCCATCCGGGTCTCCTCCCTTCTCCAACCATGGTTCCAAGCCTCCGCCTCCCACACTATCACCATCGCGCATTCCCTCTTGCGATGGAAACTCTCTGTGCACGGGCAAGCCCATGCCCTCGCCTCTGCAAAACCCCACCCACCCTTCTCGACCTTGTCCCCTGTATGGGCGTCATCTATCTGGAGTCTTAGCACCAAACACATAATCCAGGAATGGCAACTTGCCTCCTCCCCCCCCTCCTCTCTCAGCTTGCAGTTCTTACTGCTGGCCCATTGCAATGAACCTATCTGCCCATCCCATTTCAAAGATGGTTCTTTCTTGTCTTCTGTATCAAAGAAACCCCCCTCCCTCACTGCACGCCTGACACGATGCATTCTCAACCACACACCAACCGGCGAATATTGCTCTTGGTTCTTCCCTAATGAGCCCACCTCCTGCCCTTGTGGCTTCCCCTTCCAGTGGTGGGACCACATCCTGTGGTCCTGCCCCCTTTACACTTGCCGCTGGTCCTGGACTCAGGATAGCAGCTCAAACTACTACACCGAACTTGACAACCTCATCGTCTTCCTCCAGGACAACCCCCTGGCCTTTTCCTTCCCCCCTGACCCAGGTGGATCTGCTGCCCAACACTCTTCCCAACCCCCCCTTCCTACCTAGCCTGCCCGCTGGTATGTACCCTCTTCCCTCTCTTTCGCTTCCTAGTTTACTAGTTAGTTTCTTTCCCCTCATGGGCACTTGATGCCCCTACTCAGTACATTGGACAATGTTGGACCCCTTTGGGGTCCTTCTGTAGAATTCTCGTAAACATTGTAGCTACCTCTCCTGTAGTAGATAGCTGCTGTGGACTGCTACCATACACCGCATTATAAATTGTTGAATTAAAAAAAAAAAAGAAAAAAAAAGTAGTATATAAGGATAACTACATCCCGCTATATCCTTAGCTCAGTGTTATACACTGTTCTGCCTAAATCTTCAGTTTGCCTGAAAGGGCTTCAGAGATTCAGTCAGCCCATCTCCAAGTCAAGTAGTAAGACACTAGGACCAAGTCTGTATAGACATCCTTGTGATCCTAATCTTGCGACTCAGGAGTGGACCCCTAACCCAGGTAACAGCAGGTGTAGAGAGGGCATGACCAGAGAATGTGATCACACCATTGGAAAGTGAAGCTCCAAGGGCAAGAGGTTGGCTCATTGGGGAAGAACCAAGAGCAATATTTGCCAGTGGGCGCATGGTTGAGTATGCAGTGAGTCAGCTGGGCAGTGAGTGAGGGTGACTTTTTTGCCACAGAAGAAGGGAAAGGGCCATCTTTGAAGTAGGACGGGTGGATGGGTTTGTCACAGTGTGCAAGGGGCAAGAATTGTGATCCTAGAGAAGAAGGGGGGGTGGAGGCAAGTTGCCACTCCTGAATGATGTGCTTTGAGCTCAACTTCTGGATAGATGACGCCCAGAGAGGGGACGAGGTCGAGTAGGGTGGATGGTTTTGCGGAAGTGAGGGTGTGGGCTAGCCCATGTACTGAGAGTTTCCATTGTGAGAGTGAGTGTGCGATGGTTATGGAGTGTGATTCTGAAGCTTGGAACTAGGGAATGAGGAGGGAGGAGACCTGTAGGGAGGTGTGTTGACCAAAGGAGGGGGATGGGAAGAGTGCTGCCCCCACCACTGAAGGGGAATCAGTAATAAAGAAAAGGGAAGTAATACTACCACTAAATAGGGGGAGAAGGGAAGAGAGAGCAAAGGAGAAGGCAAAATGTTCTGAGTCAGTACCTGTTAAGGAGCTGGCGTCAGTAGAGTCCGAGCATATGATTACATTGTCCACAGAGGCAACATAGGAGACTTGGGAAGAGAAACCGGAGAGATGGGAGGGAGGGGAGGAAGAATCGAAGCCAATTACAAGCGTACTCAAAGAGAAGAGAGCCCTAGAGAGGGCAGGATCAAGGATAGAGCTATGCCAAGCAGAGAGGACTTTTTTGGGGCAGGGGGACGGGGGGGGTGAGAAAGGCAAATCGGTCAGGGAACCGGTCAAGGATGTGGTAGCCAGGTTCGGCTAAGGGGTGTGATCGGAGGATAGGGTCTCCAACCAAGGAGGGGAGTGCCATGTCCATGAAGACAAGGGCTGAGCCAGAGATACATTTCTGTCTGGTAGTGAGGAAGGGTATAGAGAGGGGGTGGCACTCAGTGGTGGAGACATTGGTGAGGAGGGAATTAATCCCGTGAGTGTGGGGGAGGGAGGCTATCCACATAGCACTCCGGGTTCGGAGTTTCCTTAGATGTAAGTGAATAGGTAAAAGGCCTGCGATGGCTTCAACTCCTTGGGATGGGGAGGTGCGGAAAGCCCCTGTGATCCACAAGGCGGCAAGCCATTGCGAGGCCCTGAGTTGCCTGAGTAGTCCCTTGATGTGGGCTGCATCATGGAACCAGAGAGAGGACCCATATGTTATCAAAGGGACAACACATGAGCCATAGAGGAGGGGTTTTTGGGAGGGAGTGAGTCCCCGGGATGAGTTGCCAAGTAGGCGCATAGCGCCCAGTAGGGAGAATGATTTGTTAGCATAGAAGGCTACATGGTCCTTGAAGGAAAGACTGGGGTCAAACCAGAACCCCAGGTAATACCAGGTAGGAGAGGGGAGTAGGGGGTTGTTGCTGGTGAAAGGGGCATAGCCCAGATCTAAAGGGGGGAACGTCTCGTTGTGTCGTCTCGAGAAGAAAAAGGACTTGGTCTTGGAGTGTTTGAGAATCAGACCAAAGTTGGATAGGAGCTGGAAGACAATACCATAGGCCTTGACTAGTGGGGGAGTCATGTCCTCCCATTGTTTTCCCCAGGACACAATGAGGCCATCATCAACATATGACAGAAAATCGATGTCTTGGAGGAGGGGATCAAGGGAAAACAGGTGTTCCATGATGTATAGGACTGGGGCCAAGAAGAGGGAAGATAGTACCAGAGAGAGGGCTGAGCCTTGGACAACTCCAACAGAGCAATCCATGGGTTTAGAGACAATGTTAGCACCCCATGAGAGAGAGGTGGTATGTCCTACAAGGTAGGATTCGAAGAAGGTGAGGACCTGAGGAGGGAAACCCTGGTGGCGGAGGATGGCGACGAGAGTGGAATGATGAAGGGAGGGGAAGAATTGGGTAATATCAAAGGCGACCACACCAGTGACCATGTTTTTGGCCCATCCAGCATGGACAAGGTGGGTTAAGTAGAGACCAGCATCTTCAGTGGAACGACCGGCAATGCCTCCGAGCTGGTGGGGGTGAACAAGAGTGTGGTGGACAGCCGCAAATTGGAGTCGAGTGGCCAGCATCTTCTCAAACAGTTTGCCCATAGTGTTAAGGAGTGTGATAGGGCAAAAGTCCCCAGGCTTGGTGTGAGAGGGCTTGAGGCATTTGGGGATAACAACCATGGTGGAATCTTTGAAGTAAGAAGGCCAGTGACCATATTTGATGCAGGCATTGGCGAGGGTGAGGAGGGTGGAGTAACAGGGGGGGCAAGACACCAGCTCCTTGATGTGGCACCAGATTAAGTGGTCTGGACTGGCAGCAGAACGGTTGGAGGTGCCTGCAAGGGCCTCATCAAGTTTGGTTGGGGCGAAGGGGATCCATTCTCTTGTGGTCTGTTCTGGGAGGTAGTCAAGTCCGGAGAGGTTGGTAGTGCAGTCCTTTGCATTGAAGAAGTGAGATCCCAACGCGTCGAAGAGTTTCTCTTGGGTGACACAAGGTTTGGAGGTTCTGGGGTCAACTACGGCGTCGATGGCAGGTAGGGAGCGGGGGCCCACCCAAGACATCAAGTCCCAGGGCCTCTTGTTAGTAACTGCTATGTCCTTGGCCCAAGTGTCATAGTAAGTCTGTTTGGTAGAGCGGCAGGCAGAACAGAATGAGCCCCAAGTCTCTTTGGAGGGGGAGGATCAGTATGAGTCCAAGAGGGTGGAGCAGTTAGAGTTCCACCAGGGTTTGGACCGGTGGCAGACCAGGGAAGATTTCAAATTGGCAGACCAAGCAGCAGAGATGATGGCCATGAGAGAGGAGGCAAATGCCTCAACATCTCTGGTGGAGCAGAGGGGGTGGGAGGAAGGGAGGGAGCCCAAGCCGTGTGAGACTGCATCGAGGAAGGATGCTTCCTCCTTGGAGTCAATCTTTATCATGGTTTTGCAGATAAAGGGAAGCTTGGAGGGGATGGAAAGTATGAAAGCCAGGGGGGCATGGTCTGAGGGTAGCCAGAGGTCAGGAAGAATGTGGTACTCAGATAGGGGGAGCCCATGAGAGAAGAAAGCCAGATCAATGACGGTAGAGGACTTGTTCTGGTCCTGGGGGTAAAATGTTGGTTGGGGGGCTACTGGTAGGGCTCTGACCAGTGAGAGTGACTCAGTGATGCTGAGGAGTCAAGAGGCCCTGGTGGGGTGAGTGGGATAGGAGGGGTCCTATTCACAGGATCTGATGTTGAGGTCACCAACTAGACAGAGGCAGGAGTGGGAGAATTGGGATATTGTGTCAGCCAGAAAAGATAGTGCAGAGTCCTGTGCATCATTGTAGATCCCCACTAGGTAGACAGGACCAGTAGGGAAGAAGAGAGACAGCCACAAGATGTCCTGGTGTGGGGCAATATCGCGGCGGAGAGAGGGGCAGAGGGGGCAGAGGGATTTGTGTACAAACACCATCGACCGGGGACAGGAAGGGGAGTCAGGATCGTTCTTGTCGCTAGGTGAGACAAGGCAATCCCAGTCAGGATGGAGGGGGCCGCCGATAACAGGGGCACCCTTTTTGTCAGCAGTGGAAAGGGCATACCTGATGATTTTCCATGGGGGTTCTTGTACAAAGATCAAGTCAATGGTAAGAGTAGACAGAGTAACCAAGAGAGTGTCCAGGAGAAAATAATTGCAGGCCACATTCTGAGAGACCACCGAAAGAGAGTCGGCTGAAGGCATCCTACTGGTATGGCGCTCCAGGAAGGGAAAGGGGGAAGTGGAGGGGGGTATAACCAGGTCAGGAGTAGGGGAACAGAGAAAAGGGCAGGCAAAGGGTGCGTCGGGGAAGGGTAATGGGATAGTGTCTGACAGATCATGTACAGACATTAGGAGGGGCAGTAGAGACAGCCGCAGCTTCTGTGCAGGCTTGGCGCTGTTCTGTGTGGATGGTTTCCCTTAGGAGGGTTTGTCGTTTGACATGTCCTTCAATCCATTTGGGTTCAAAGTGGTGGTTCCAGAATGGGCATTTGTTACTGTTGGTGGGTTGGGGCCATTGCAGTTGCGGCATTTGGCTCCATGGGGGCACGGTTGGTCGTGGGGGGTGGCCGGGACTAGAGGGTTAGCTTTGGGTCTGCCTTGGTAGCAGGTGGCATGTGAGCAGTGGTTTTCCTCTTTGTGAGGGCTGCCGCAGATGGGGCAGGCAATGTTGAAACATCTACAGACATTAACAGTGTGACCCCAGGTCCAGCATTGGGAGCACAGAGGAACCCCGGGGCGGGCAGCAGCCTTGCGGATGTGGCAAATATTGCCAAGGATGGGTATAGTGCGGTTTGCAACTGTGTCTGCAGCAGCTTCAGTCTGGGAGTCCCAGATTTTGAACCAGACTGTGGCAGTATCAGCGCCTCTGTTGTTGTGGGAGGGATGGGGGGGGGAGACAATCTGGAAGTGGGGAGCCAGGGGAGAGCGAGAGAGGGCTTCACAGACATGTCAGCAAACCTCGGGGTATGAGGCAGGGCCACCAGTACACAGTAAGTCCAGGACCTTGAGATAAGATTTGGAGCGGGCTATGCCCGCCTCAGAGATACTGCCATCGACAACCTTGGATGCCCAGGTGCAAATAGTGTGAACATCCTCATCATTGGGGAGGTCCCGGCAGAGTAGGCAGGCAGCTGTCCTGTCCTGGGAGATGGAAAGGATGCAGCATGAAGAAGAGGAGGCTACAAGGCCGTGGTTAGTGGAGTCAACAATGCCTGGGAGGTCAAGCACCGCAGGGGGGGGAGAGGGGAGGGCCAGGATGACCTCACAACACGTCAGGCCCTTGGTAGTGGACACAAATTTGGGTCTCGGTTTAGCGATAGCCAAGCCCAGGGTGGGTTTTTGAGACAGGGGGGAAGCGCCATGCGTTCAAGCTCTTCTGGAGCAGCATCAGGGAATGTCTTTTTTTTTTTCTTTTAATCAACAATTTATAATGCGGTGTGTGGTAGCAGTCTGCAGCAGCTATCTACTACAGGATAGGTAGCTACAATGTTCATGAGAGTTCTACAGAAGGACCCCAAAGGGGTCCTACATCATCCAATGTACTGAGTAAGGGCGTCAAGTGCCCGTGAGAGGGAAGGTACTAACTAGAGAACTAGGAAGTGAGAGATAGGAGGAAAATGTACATACCAGTGGGCAGGCTAGGTAGGAAGGAGGGTTGGGGAAGAGTGTTGGTCAGCAGTTCCTCCCAGGTCAGGGGGGAAGGAGAAGGCCAGGGGGTTGTCCTGGAGAAAGACGATGAGGTTGTCAAGGTCTGTGTAGTAGTCAGAGCTGCTGTCCTGTGTTCAGGTCCAGCGGCAGGTATAAAGAGGGCAAGACCAAAGGATGTGGTTGTGCCATTGGAAAGTGAAGCCGCAAGGGCATGAGGTGGGTTTGTTGGAGAAGAACCATGAACGATATTCACCGGTTGGCGTGTGGTTGAGAATGCAGCATATCAAGTGTGCAGCTAGGGAGAGGGGTTTCCTTGCAACAGAGGATAAGAAAGAGCCATCCTTGAAGTATGACGGGCAGATTGGTTTGTCGCAGTGTGCCAGTGGCATGAATTGTGAACCAAGAGAAGAAGGGGGGGAGGAGGCAAGTTGCCATTCCTGGATGATGTGCTTGGTGCTTAACTTCTGGATAGACGACACCCACACAGGGGACGAGGTCGAGTAGGGTGGATGGGATTTTGCAGAAGCAAGGGCATGGGCTTGCCCGTGTACGGAGAGTTTCCATCACAAGAGAGAGTGAGCGACGGTGATAGAGTGAGAAGAGGAGGTTTGAAACCATGGTTGGAGGAGGGAGGAGACCTGTAGGGAAGTATGCTGACCAGATGAGGGGGAGGGGGAGAGTGCAGCCTGCACTGCTGAAGGAGAGTCAGTAAGGAAGAAAAGAGAGGTGATACTATCACTAAATAAGGGTAATAGAGAGGAGAGAGTGAAAGAAAAAGTAAAATGTTCAGAGTCGGTACCTGTCAAAGAACCTGTGTCAGTAGAGTCCGAGCGTACAATTACATTGTCCATGGAAGCAACATAAGAGACTCCGGATGAGAAATCAGAGAGATGAGAGGGGGGGGAAGAGGAATCAAAGCCAATTACAAGTGTATTTGAAGAGAAGAGGGCCCTATAGAGGGCCAGGTCAAGAATGGAGTTGCGCCAGGAGGAAAGACTGTCCTTGGAGCAAGAGGAGGGTAGATAGAGGAAGGTGAAACAATCAGCAAATCTGTTGAGGATATGGTAGCCTGGTTCGGCTAGGGGATGGGACCAGAGGATGGGATCGGCAACAATGGAGGGAAGTGCTGCATCCATGAATGGGAGAGCAGAGCCAGAGATATGTTCCTGCCTGGCAGTGAGGAAGGGTAGAGAGAGGGGATGTTGCTTGGTAGTGGAAGCATGGGTGAGGAGGGAATTGATCCTGTGAGTGTGGGGGAGGGAGGCTATCCACATAGCACCCCGGGTCTGTAACTTCCTTAGGTAGAGGTGGGTGGGTAAGAGGCCCACAATGGCTTCAACTCCTTGGGATGGGGAGGTGCGGAATGCCCCTGTGATCCACAAGGTGACATGCCATTGCAAGGCCCTGAGTTGTTTAAGAAGCCCTTTGATGCAAGCTGCATTATGGAACCAGAGAGATGACCCGTATGTCATTAGGGGGATGACACAAGATTGGTAGAGGAGGCATTTATGGGAGGGAGTAAGTCCTCTAGACAAGTTGCCCAGTAGGTGCATAGCCCCTAGGAGGGAGAAGGATTTGTTAGCGTAAAAGGCTATGTGGTCCTTGAATGAGAGTCAGGGGTCAAACCAGAATCCCAGATAATGCCAGATGGGGGAGGGGAGGAGAGGGGTGTCGCCAGTGAAGGGAGCATAGCCCAAGTCCAGGGGGGGGAATGTTTTGTTATGTCTCCTTGAGAAAAAGAAAGATTTGGTCTTGGTGTGCTCTAGGATGAGACCAAAGTCCGACAGAAGTTGGAAGATAATCCCATAAGCCTTAATCAGAGGGGGAGTCACGTCCACCCACTGTTTCCCTTGAGAAACAATGAGGCCATTGTCTATGTAGGATAAGAAGTCGACGTTCTGGAGGAGGGGGTCGAGAGAGAACATATGTTCCACTATGTAAAGGACTGGGGCCAGGAATAGGGAGGATAGTACTGGGATAGGGTGGAGCCTTGGACCATTCCAACAGAGCAGTCTATGGGGCTCGAGGTGATGTTGGCCCCCCATGAGAGGGAGGTGGTGCATCCAGCAAGGTAGGACTCAAAGAAGGAAAGGACTTGGGGTGGGAAACCTTGGTGGCGGAGGATGGCAATGAGGGTGGAGTGGTGTAGGGAGGGAAAGAATTGGGCAACGTCAAACGCAACAATGCCGGTGACCAAGTTCTTGGCCCAGCCGGCCCAAACGAGGTGTGAGAGGTAGAGGCCAGTGTCCTCAGTGGAATGGCCGGCTATCCCACCCAGTTGGCAGGGGTGAATGAGTGCATGGCGGACAGCCACAAATTGGAGTCAAGTGGCCAGCATTTTCTCGAACAGTTTGCCTATGGTGTTAAGGAGGGTGATGGGTTGGAAGTCCCCTGGCTTGGTGTGGGAGGGTTTGGGAGGCTTGGGAATAATGACAGTGGTTGAGTCCTTGAAGTAGGAAGGCCAATGTCTGTGTTCAACACAAGCATTGGCGAGGGATAGGAGTGTGGAGTGACAGGGGGGGCAGTATTACGCCAAAAATTGAAGCATTGCTAAAATAGGCCATTATACCCCTATATACCCATGGCCTAGCAATAGCTACAATGTAATCATCTCAATATACCCATAACACCCCTACAATGACCCTAACCTGACTGGTATGTCATGTAAGGACCTCTATGAGGCTACAAGGCACCCCAGGAGTCAGTCAGTGGCTACTAAATAGCTATTGTATGGCTTTGAGAGTGAGCAAAAGGCACAACAGGCAACATTGCCGTTGTATACACTCAGAGATGCACCAAGTATCAGGAATGTTGTCAATAAAACTCCCTGATCATGAGGGGAAGGCTCACAAACCATATAATAGCTATCAAGATGACCTGAGAAGACTGAGGGCCCCTAACTTGACTATCTCAAAGGGGACACAGGTAGCAGTCTAGCACTGACTAAAACCTTCAAGAGGATTGTGTGACAGGCATTGAGAAACTTGGTAGACAGATTTTTGAGATACCTCAATTAGTAATGAACAGTGTCCCTCACCTGAATAAATGGCATACAATGTACTAAGAAACAATGAGTCTTTGTTGTTGGTTCTCGAGTACACAATGAGCAATACAGTATCTGGAATCCTGTCTCCGACCCCGGTGAACCCCATCACCACATTGCTCAGCAGTGTTGCTGATTGTGCCTGCTCATTGCCCATCACAGTGTTGAGCCCCCAAAATTATCTGTTCACCTCCTCTGCTGAGGCTTTCAACCTCTCTTCCCGCGTGGCTTCTAGGGCCTCCCATACCTCTGAACGGGTCTGTGCTAAACCTGACAACAGTGATGAGGAGTTCTCGGACTCCGGCGAGTCCACCCACACTCTGGAGGCTCTTAACCCCACCAAGTGTATTCGCAGCATCATACCCACTTTGTGTGACATGAACCCCCCCCCTCAGCCAGAAATCCCCCCTGCCTCTTGGTCCGACCAGCCCAACGACGAAGAATTACCAACCCTATCACCCTATGATAAAATCACTGCCGACTCTGTCAAGGCCAATAGCAGAATCAAAGAAATAGCGGATTGGCTCCAATCCCTCTCCCACTCAGAACTCGTGGATGACGCCCACCCTGTTGTCCTCCCTTACCTCTTCAATTTGATCAACATGATCCTCGCCTCACCCAAACTCAAGAACATGGTATACTCCAGAGGCAATCATAGTTTCTCTGACTGGCTTCAAAACCTAATTGACGCTGGTATGTACCTCCCAATACCCATCCCATCCTATGCCCCATCCTCCTCCTCCCCACCACCTCTGGGCCCAGCTGCCCTGGCTGAACTGTCAGCCCTCCTTCCCCCCTCCTCACCCCCTCCTGCCCCCTCCCCTGACATGGACATGAGACCCCCCTCCCCTTTGCCTACCCAGATTAATAAAGGTAAGTGTGCTGTCCGATCGGGATCAAAGGGACCTGTTCTGGGGTCTACCCCTGTTCAGGGCGGTCAGAAGTTTACTTCTGTTCCTTGCCCCATGACCGGATCAGGCCCCCCTCTGGCTCAAGCTCAAGTTACCAGATCTTCCCCCTTGGCTGGACCCAGACCTTTCTGATCAGTGGTTCCTCCTCCCCCCCCCAACTATCAACTGGAGGACCAGACCTGACAGGTGCTCCACCGCCCCCCCTCCCTCTTCCCATGCTAGTCCCAGATGCTCCTGGGCCAACATTGCTGCCTCCCCACCCACCGCCCCTCCCTCCGGCTGGACCGGTTGCCTCATCGGACTATCCCAAGCCTTCCTGGATGCATCTCCAGAGGAGCTCAAATGCATGGCACATGCCAAAGGTGCCTCACCCCCCACCCACAGAAATGCCCCAGGTTTGGCTATAGCAAAGCCGAAACCCAAATTCATGTCTACCACCAAAGGCCCTACGTGTCGGGAGGTCATACTGGCCCTTCTTTCACCTCCTCCAGCAGTACTCAACCTCCCAGGCATTGTTGATTCTGCCAACCAAGGCCTAGCTGCCTCCTCCTTGTCATGTTGTGTCCTATCCATCTCCCAGGACAAGACAGCCACCTGCCTGCTTTGCCGTGACATCCCCAGTGATGAGGACATCCACACTATCCATGCCCGGGCCCCCAAGGCCATTGAGGGCAGCATCTCTGGGGTGGGCAAGACCTGCTCCAAGTCCTATCTTAAGGTCCTGGATGTCCCCTGCACCGGTAGCCCTGCTTCCTATCCCGAGGTTCGTCACCTGGTCTGCGAGGCCCTCTCCCGCTCTCCCCTGGTTTCTCCCCCCTGCCCCTCCTGCAACAACCGAGGCACTGACACCACCACCGTCTGGTTCGAAATATGGGACTCCCAGACTGGTGCTGCAGCCGACGCAGTGGCTAACTGCACCATCCCCATCCTTGGCAATTTCTGCTGCATCTGCAAGGCCGCTGCCTGCCCTGGTGTCCCCCTCTGCTCACGATGCTGGACCTGGGACCACACCATCAATGTCTGCAGACATTTCAACATTGCCTGCCCAATTTGCGGAGGTCCACACAAAGAAGAGAACCACTGCTCCCATGCCACCTGCTGCCAAGGCAGGCCCAAGGCCAACCCCCCCATCCCAGCTACCCCCTGGGACCAGCCCTGCCCTCATGGAGCCAAATGCCGCAACTGCAACGGCCCCCACACTGCCAACAGTGATAAATGTCCCTTCTGGAACCACCGCTTCAAACCCAAATGGATCAAAGGATGTGTCAAAAGACAAACCCTCCTTAGAGACACAATCCACGCAGAACAGCACTGTGCCCGCGCTGAAGCTGCGGCCACCTCCTCTGCTCCTCCTAATGTCTGCACATGATTTATCAGACACTGTCCCTTTGCCTTTCTCTGATGCGCCCTTTGCCCGCCCTTTCCTCCGTTCCCCCACCCCTGATCTGGTTGCACCCCCCTCCACTTCCCCATTCCCCTTCCTGGAATGCCCTACTGGTAGGATGCCTTTGGCCAACTCTCTTTCTATTGTCTCACAAAATGTGGCCTGCAATTATTCTCTCTTGGAAACTCTCTTGGTTACTCTGTCTACTCTGGCTGTGGATCTGATCTTCATACAAGAACCCCCATGGAAAATCATCAGGTATGTCCTTTCCGCTGCTGACAAAAAAGGTGCACCTGTCATTGGCAGCCCCCTTCATCCTGACTGGGACTGTCTCATCTCCCCTGGCAACAAGAATAATCCCGACTCCCCTTCCCGCCCCTGGTCAATGGTATTTGTACACAAATCCCTCCGCCCTCTCCACCCCGCTCTCCACCGTGACCTTGCCCCACACCGGGACATTTCTTGGCTGTCCCTCTTCTTCCCCACTGGACCTGTGCACATAGTGGGTATCTACAACAATGCACAAGACTCGGCACTGTCTTTTCTGAATGACATGCTTTCCCTATCCTCTCACTCCTGCCTCTGCCTGGTAGGTGACTTTAATATCCGGTCAAACAAATGGGACCCCTCCTATCCCACCCACCCTGCTAGGGCATCCTGACTCCTCAATGTGGCTGAGTCACTCTCGCTAACCAGGGCAATGCCTATCTCTCCCCTTTTTTTTTTTTTTTTTAAAAATCAACAATTTATAACGTGGTGCGTGGTAGCAGTCCGCAGCAGCTATCTACTACAAGAGAGGTAGCTACAAAGTCTATGAGAGTTCTACAGAAGGACCCCAAAGGGGTCCAATATCATCCAATGTACTGAGTAAGGGTGTCAAGTGCCTGTGAGGGGAAAGAAACTAACTAGAGAACTAGGAAGTGAGAAAAGAGGAGAGAGTACATACCAGCAGGCGGGCTAGGTAGGAAGGGGGGGTGGAGAAGGGTATTGGCCAACATCACCTCCCGGGTCTGGAGGGAAAGAGAAAGCCAGGGGATTGTCCTGGAGGAATACGATGAGGTTGTCAAGGTTGGTGTAGTAGTTAGAGCCGCTGTCCTGAGTCCAGGTCCAGTGATGGGTGTAGAGGGGGCAGGACCATAAGATATGGTTGCGCCATTGGAAAGTGAAGCCACAAGGGCAAGAGGTGGGCTCGTTGGGGAAAAACCATGAACGATATTTGCCTGTTGGTACGTGGTTGAGAATGCATCGAGTTAGGCATGCAGTGAGGGATGGAGGTTTTTTTGCAATGGAGGTTAAGAAAGAGCCGTCCTTGAAGTAAGATGGGCGGATAGGTTTGTCACAGTGTGCCAGAGGCATGAATTGCGAGCCTAGAGAGGATGTAGGGGAGGAGGCAAGTTGCCACTCCCGGATGACATGTTTGGTACTCAGACTCCGGATAGACAACGCCCAGACAGGGGATGAGGTTGAGAAGGGTGGATGGGGTTTCACAGAGGCAAGGGTGTGGGCTTGCCCGTGTACCGAGAGTTTCCAGCGTGAGAGGGAGTGCGCAATAGTGATAGAATGGGAGGTGGATGACCTGAGCCAAGGCTGTAGAAGGGAGGAGACCTGGAGGGAGGTGTGTTGACTGGAGGAGGGGGAAGGAGAGAGGGCAGCCCACACCGCTGAGGGGGAGTCAGTGAGGAAGAAAAGATGAGTAATATTACTGCTAAATAGAGGGAGAAGTGAAGAAAGAGCAAAGGAAAAGGTGAAACGTTCAGAGTCAGTACCTGTCAAGGAACCGGCGTCAGTAGAATCCAAGCACACAAGTACATTGTCTATGGAAGCAACATAAGAGACATGGGAAGAAAAACCAGTGAGATGTGATGGGGGGGAAGAAGAATCGAAGCCTATTACAAGCGTACACAAAGAGAAAAGTGCCCTAGAGAGGGCTAGGTCGAGAACAGAGCTGCACCAAGAGGAGAAGTTGTCCTTGGAACAGGGAGAGGGGGGGAGGAGGAAGGTGAAGCAGTCCGAGAAGATGTCTAAGACACGGTAGCCAGGTTCGGCTAGAGGGTGTGATCAGAGGATGGGATCCGCAATGATGGAGGGAAGCGCTGCATCCATGAAGGCGAGGGCTGAACCAGAAATACATTTCTGTCTGGCGGTGAGGAAGGGGAGGGAAAGAGGATGGCGCTCAGTGGTGGAAGCGTTGGTAAGGAGGGAGTTGATCCCATGGGTGTGAGGGAGGGAGGCTATCTGCATAGCACTCCGGGTTTGGAGTTTCCTCAAATGGAGGTGTATTGGCAAGAGGCCCGCAATGGCTTCGATTCCTTGGGATGGGGAGGTGCGGAAGGCTCCTGTGATCCACAAGGCGGCACGCCGTTGCGAGGCTCTGAGTTGCTTGAGGAGTCCCTTGATGCGGGCTGCATTGTGGAACCAAAGGGAGGAGCCATATGTCATCAGAGGGACGACACATGAGCAATAAAGTAGGCATTTGTGTGAGGGAGTTAGTCCTTGGGACGAGTTGCCAAGTAGGCTCATGGCGCCTAGGAGGGAGAAGGATTTGTTGGTGTAGAAGGTAACATGGTCTTTGAAGGAAAGGCGGGGGTCAAACCAGAACCCCAGATAGCACCAGATGCGGGGAGGGATGAGGGGGGTGTCGCCTGTGAAGGGAGCATAGCGCAAGTCCAAGGGGGGGAAAGTGTCATTGTGTCATCTTGAAAAGAAAAAGGATTTGGTTTTGGAGTGTTCAAGAACAAGACCAAAGTCAGACAGAAGTCGGAATACAATCCCGTAAGCCTTGACCAGTGGGGGAGTCATGTCCAACCACTGTTTGCCTTGAGATGCAATGAGGCCGTTGTCAACATAGGACAGGAAGTCAATGTTCCTGAGGAGGGGGTCAAGGGAGAACATGTGTTCTGCTATGTAGAGGACAGGGGCTAGGAAAAGTGAAGAGAGTACCGGTGAGAGAGTGGAGCCCTGGACAACACCCACAGAGCAGTCCATGGGATTGGAGGTGATGTTGGCCCCCCATGAGAGGGAAGTGGTATGGCCAACTAGGTAAGACTCAAAGAAGGAAAGGACTTGGAGGGGGAATCCTTGATGTCGAAGGATAGCAATGAGGGTAGAGTGGTGTAGTGAGGGGAAGAATTGAGTGACATCAAATGCAATGACGCCAGTGACCAGGCCTTTGGCCCAGCCAGCTCGTACAAGGTGAGAGAGGTAAAGGCCGGCATCCTCAGTAGAACGACCGGCAATTCCTCCTAGTTGGCGGGGATGAACGAGTGTATGGTGGACAGCCACAAATTGGAGTCAAGTGGCCAGCATTTTCTTGAACAGTTTGCCAATGGTGTTAAGGAGCGTGATGGGGCGGAAGTCACCGGGTTTGGTGTGGGAGGGCTTGGGGGGTTTGGGAATAACAACAGTGGTAGATTCCTTGAAGTAAGAAGGCCAATGCCCATGTTCCACACAGGCATTGGCAAGGTTTAAGAGCGTAGAGTGGCAGGGGGGGTGGGATATCAGCTTCTTGAGATGTCGCCAGGTGAGGTGGTCCGGACCAGCAGCTGAGCGGTTGGAGGTGCCCGCAAGGGCTTCATCCAGTTCTGGTGGAGCGAAGGGGACCCACTCACGGGTGTTCTGCTCAGGGAGGTAATTGAGTCCTGAGAGGTCGGTTGTGCGGTCTTTGGCATTGAAGAAGTGAGATCCTAGTGCATCAAAGAGTTCCTCTTGGGTGACACAGGGCTTGGAAGTCCAGGGGTCGATGACTGCATCAATAGCAGGCAGGGAGCAGAGGCCCACCCAGGACATGAGATCCCAGGGTCTCTTGTTAGTGACCGCTATGTCTTTGGATAGTGCGTTGTAGTAGGCTCGTTTGGCTGAGCGGCAGCCAGAGCAGAACAATCTCCAGGATTCCTTGGAGGGGGAAGAGCGGTAAGAGTCTAAGAGGGATGAGCAGTCAGAGCTCCACCAGGGTTTGGAATGGTGGCAGACCAGTGAGGATTTTGAGTTAACAGACCAGGCATTAGAGACAATGGACATGAGAGCGGCAGCGAATGCTTCAACATCCCTGGCAGAGGAGAGGGAGTGGGTGGACAGGAGGGAGCTCAGGCCGTGTGAGACTGCGTCGAGGAAGGAGGATTCCTCCTTGGAGTCAATCTTTATCACGGTCTTCCGGACAAAGGGGATTTTAGAGGGGATAGGGAGTGTGAAAGCCAGGGGGGCATGGTCCGAAGGTAATTGCAGGTTGGGTAGGATGTGGTATCTGGAGAGGGGGAGCCCGTTGGAAAAGAAGGCTAGGTCAATGACAGTGGATGTCTTGTTTTGGTCCCTGGGGTAGAATGTTGGTAGGGGAGAGATTGGTAGCACTCTGACTAGTGAGAGAGATTCAGTCACATTGAGGAGTCAGGATGCTCTAGCGGGGTGGGTGGGATAGGAGGGGTCCCACTTGTTTGACCGGATATTAAAGTCACCTACCAGGCAGAGGCAGGAGTGAGAGGATAGGGAAAGCATGTCATTCAGAAAAGACAGTGCCGAGTCTTGTGCATTGTTGTAGACCCCCACCAGGTGTACAGGGCCGGTGGGGAAGAAGAGGGACAGCCAAGAGATGTCCCGGTGTGGGGCAATGTCATGGTGGAGAGAGGGGCAGAGGGGGCAGAGGGACTTGTGTACAAATACCATCGACCGGGGGTGAGAAGGGGAGTCAGGATCAGTCTTGTCGCCAGGTGAGATGAGACAGTCCCAGTCAGGATGGAGGGGGCCACCGATAACAGGGGCACCCTTTTTGTCAGCAGCAGAAAGGACATACCTGATGATTTTCCATGGGGGTTCTTGCACAAAGATCAGATCCACAGCCAGAGTAGACAGGGCAACCAGGAGGGTTTCCAAGAGAGAATAATTGCAAGCCACATTCTGTGAGACAATAGAAAGAGAGTTGGCCGAAGGCGTCCTACCAGTAGGGCGCTCCGGGAAGGGGAATGGGGAAGTGGAGGGGGGTGCAACCAGATCAGGGGTGGGGGAACGGAGGAAAGGGCGGGCAAAGGGCGCATCAGGAAAGGGTAGAGGTACAGTGTCAGTCAAATCATGTACAGACATTAGGAGGGGCAGAGGAGGCGGCTGCGGCTTCAGCACAGGCACAGTGCTGTTCTGCGCGGATGGTCTCCCTTAGGAGGGTTTGTCTGTTGATGCGGCCCTCAATCCACTTGGGTTTGAAGCGGTGGTTCCAGAATGGGCATTTGTCACTGTTGGCAGGGTGGGGGCTGTCGCAGTTGCGGCACTTGGCACTGTGGGGGCATGGTTGGTCACGGGGGGTAGCCAGGACTGGGGGGTTAGCTTTGGGTCTGCTCTGGCAGCAGGTGGCATGTGAGCGGTGGGTTTCCTCCTTGTGGGGGCCGCCGCAGATGGGGCAGGCAATGTTGAAACGTCTACAGACATTAACAGTGTGACCCCAGGTCCAGCATCGGGAGCACAGAGGGACTCCAGGGCGGGCGGCAGCCTTGCAGATACGGCAAATATTGCCGAGGATGGGAATAGTGCAGTTTGCAACTGTGTCAGCAGCAGCTCCGGTCTGGGAGTCCCAGATTTTGAACCAGACTGTGGCAGTATCAGCACCTCTGTTGTTGTGGGAGGGATGGGGGGGGGAGACAATCTGGAAGTGGGGAGCCAGGGGAGAGCAAGAGAGGGCTTCACAGACAAGTTGGCGAACCTCAGGATAAGAAGCAGGACCACCAGTGCACAGTACATCCAGAACTTTGAGGTAGGATTTGGAGCGGGCTTTGCCCGCTTCAGAGATACCGCCATCGACAACCTTGGATGCCCAGGTGCAAATAGTGTGAACATCCTCATCGTTGGGGACATCCCGGCAGAGTAGGCGGGCAGCTGTTCTGTCCCGGGAGATGGAAAGGATGCGGCAGGAAGAAGAGGAGGCAACAAGGCCACGGTTGGCAGAGTCAACAATGCCTGGGAGGTCGAGCACTGCAGGGGGGGGAGAGGGGAGGGCCAGGATGACTTCACGACATGTTGGGCCCTTGGTGGTGGACACAAATTTGGGCCTTGGTTTGGCAATAGCCGAGTCTGGAGCAGGTTTGTGGGACAGGGGGGAAGTGCCTTTGGCTCTCGCCATGCATTCGAGCTCTTTCAGAGCAGCATCAGGGAATGCTCGAGAGAGTGCAATGAGACATCCAGTCCAGCTGGATGTCGAGGTCATAGGAGGGGCGGCGGCAACGTTAGCCCAGGAGCGGCCCGGGTTGACATGTGAAGAGGGAGGGGGGGCAGCGGAGCACCTGCCCGGCCTGGTTTGCCAGTTGATAGTGGGGGGGGGGAAGGGGGAACCACTGATCGGAAGGGTCCAGGTCCAGCCGAGGGGGAGGGTCCGGTGCTGTGGGTTGGATCAGCATCTGATCCGGTCTTGGGGTGAGGGACAGAAGTAAACTTCTGACCGCCCTGAACTGGGGTAGACCCCGGATCAAGTCCCTTTGATCCGGACTTGACAACGCGCTTACCTTTATTAATCCGGGCAGGCGAGGGGGAGGGGGGCCTCATGTCCACATCCAGGGAGGGGGCAGGAGGGGGTGAGAAGGGGGGGAGGAGGGCTGACGGTGCAGCTGGGGCAGCTGGGCCCAGAGGTGGGGGGGAGGAGGAGGAGGGGGCGTAAGAGGGGGCAGGTACTGGGAGTTGCATTCCTGCGTTAATCATATCTTGGAGCCATTCAACAAAGCTATGGTTGCCTCTGGAGCGAACCATGTTCCTAAGTTTGGGTGAGGCAAAGATCATGTTGATGAGGTCGAATAGGTAAGGGAGGACGACAGGGTAGTCGTTGTCTACCAGTTTGGAATGGGAGAGGGATTGGAGCCAATCTGACACCATTTTGATATTTTTGCCAGCCTCGACTGAGTCGGCGGTGATTCTTTCATATGGAGAGAGGGTGAGGAGATCCTCGTCAGTGGGCCTATCGGACCAAGAGGCAGGGGGAATTTCTGGTTGTGGGGGAGGGTTCATGTTGTAAGAGGTAGGGACAACGTCATGGGTGCGTTTGGTGGGGTTGAGAGCTGCCAAGGTGTGGGTGGATTCACTGGAGTCTGAGAACTCCTTGTCACTGTCATTGGGCTTTGCACAGACCCTGTTGGAGGTGTGAGAAGCTCTGGAGGCAGAGCAGGACGAAAGGTTGAAAGCCTCGACAGAAGAGGCAAATGGATAAGGTTGAGGGCTCAACGCCATGATGGGTGATGAGCTGGCGTAATTGGCAACGTTGCCTAGCATAGTGGTGATGGGGTTCACTGGGGTTGGAGACAGTATTCCAGATTCAATATTGCTCATTGTGTACTCAGAGACCAACACAAAAGAACGCAAATGCGATTTGATGGTGGTGGTTAGAGGTCAAGGAGCTCGTTATACAAACACTCCCACAATCTATACTTCCTATTCCCACTCACAACTTCTATTTCCCATAGGAAGTCTTCTATTACCTGGGTCCACCTTCTCCTGACTCATGCTGACTAAGTACTTACCCAGGGTACTTATAAATAGTAGACACTCAGTAGTATATAAGGATAGCTACATCCCACTGTATTCTTAGCTTAGTGTTATACACTGTTCTGTCTAAATATCCAGTTCACCTGAAAGGGCTTCAGAGATATATTCAGCCCGCCTCTAAGTCAAGTAGTAAGACACTTGGACCAAGTCTGTATAGACATCCTTGTGATCCCAACCTTGTGACTCAAGAGCGGACCCCTAACCTGGGTAACAGGGTGGGGAAGAGTGTCGGTCAGCAGTTTGTGTAATAGTTCAAACCACTGTCCTGTGTCCAGGTCCAGTGGCGGGTGTAGAGGGGGCAGGACCAGAGGATGTGGTTGCGCCATTGAAAAGGGAAGCCGCAGGGGCAGGAGGTGGGCTTGTTGGGGAAGAACCATGAGCAATATTTGCCTGTAGGCACGTGATTGAGGATACACCTCGAGAGGCGAGCAGTGAGGGAGGGGGGTTTTTTCACCACAGAGGACAAGAAAGAGCCATCCTTGAAGTAAGATGGGCAGATAGGTTCATCGCAGTGTGCTAGCGGCATGAATTGTGAACCCAGCAAAGAGAGGGGGGAGGAGGCAAGCTGCCATTCCCGGATGACGTGTTTGGTACTGAGACTCCGGATAGACAACACCCATATTGGGGACAAAGTCAAGAAGGGTGGATGGGGTTTTGCGGAGGCAAGGGCATGGGCTTGTCTGTGTACCAAGAGTTTCCATCATGAGAGGGAGTGCGCAATGGTGATCAAATGTGTAACGGCCCGTTCCCTACATATCTAGACACCCTACTCACCAGTATATAAGGTGACGTGTACTCATGCGTCACCAGTTAGTTACCTTTGGCTATACACCTCTCCCCGAGAGACCATTTGGATTGAATGACCTGTTCCACCACCGTGTAACCCTACCCTGAAACGCCAACACGTTTCACTTTTTTCAATCTTCAGATTGTGTATAACCACCTTCGCTCGCTTGGACCTTACCCTCGAAAACACGCCGCCACGTCATCCACAGCATGAATCCGGCCAACCAGAACACGGAACGAAACAGGGTATCCCCTGTACCCAGCAACACGAGTAGCACTCGTTACGAATGGATCCCAGAGACTTCTTACCAGCTACAAGAGGTAGACTGGAATGACAACCCATGGACACCCATAGGTGAAACCACTCAAAACTCATATGAGACAACCGCTAACAACGAGCGAGGAACACCCTGGCCAAACCCATTTGGCCCCACATACTATACCCCCATAGCTCCAAGTAGCTATCCATACCCATATACACCCTTAGCCCCACCTACCACGCCCTTATGAGTCAACAAGGACCATATCCCGGGTCCGAGCCAACCCAGCATGACCATCACACCCACACTACATGGGGCAGCAGAACCCCGACACCGGCCACATCAGGCTGCCCCCCCTGATCTTCGTCTACATGAACTATGGGATGTCCATGACATCCAAAACATGAAACGATGCACTCAGATGATCACAGCAGCAAAGAAACTCACCAAGGATGATTTCGAGAAAGTAGGAATGGGCCAAGGGTGCGAAACATTGGACTCATACCACAGGATTGTACTAACCAACCTTGAAAACCTTGCGTTGGCATATGTCAAAGTACGCAGTGAGGAAAACACAGACAACGTGTCTAGTTTTGACAATGATAGCAAAACGACATCTGGCCATTCCCCTAGCAACCACAGAACCTCGCCAGCTGAGCGCACCAAGGCCCCCTCAGAATCAACATCCCACTGGACCCTTGACCAGGCTAATAACAACCTATTCACACCCAGAGGACCGGACGAGTCTAACAAGACATACCGTCGCCGACTGGCAGCCCAGGAGCGCTTCACAAAAGTGGATCACACCACACCTCCCCCTCACCCAGGACCGCTGTTAGCCCCCACACCCCAGGTGGCCAGCAATCACTGACTACAATCAACCACACCTGACCCCCAGAGATATAACAACCGACAGCCAGTTAGACCACTCAATAACCAAACCCCATCAGTCAAACCACCCCAATCAGTACAATTCGAGGAAGAGAGTAGGCAACGAGCACCCCCACCTACCAACATGACTACCCCACCACTCTTATCACTGTGACACTTGCCTCAAGCAGGCCAACCACATATATTACAGCCAACGCTGATAGACCCGCAACATCTAAATAGACCTAGTGACTATATGAACCCTAATATAACTCATAACACTACTGATAGTTGAACCACACCCCTTGTACCAAATCTATTGTACCAACCACCTCTGAATGCACCTTCTTGTGCAAGCTCAGTAGCTCAAGCAATGCCAGCACCAAGCACTAGCCAGGGAGTACTAGACACCATGGCATTGCACCGAGAGAGAATGCACCAATGGCTACGAGACACTATTGCCCGTTACCTCGCATGTGAACCAGACCCTAACGATAAGAGAGCTGAAAAATTGCCTAAGGCACCTGATGAGACTGTGGAGCCTTACAAAGGAAGCCCCAAATTTCGGGACCTAGAACAATTTGTGGTCGCCGTAAGCATTGAGTATTATCTCCAAGGACTTGGAGGCCCAGGCTTCACTAAAGATCGAAGACGGCTCCTGGCACTACCCCGATACCTAAAAGGGCAAGCAAAAGAATTGATCAAACGTCACATTAATGAGACAGGAGGCCAACATCAAATCTGGACCTTTGAAGAAGCTGTCATTACCCTATTTGACAGATTTGTGCAGTCCACCTCAACCTTTGATGCCTGAGAAAATCTCAAGAATCAAAATATGACCCTAAGTTGGGAGTCATGTCCTTCTGGGAGACACTGAAAGACCATGCTGACTGCATGATTGTGCCTCCAGATGAATACACACTACTACAAAAATTCATCTCACAATTACCCTCAGATATGATCCATTACCTATTTGTAACATCACAATTACAACCAGAGATCAATACATTAGAAGAGTTCCGAGACTTTGCAATCACCTATGAAACTACTACCAAACAACATTCCTTCTTTGTAAAGGGTTGGAAAATAGGTACTACACCCCAACGGGGTAGTCAAACTCTTGAAACTACTAAGAAAACACCCCTGCCTAAGGATGATGAACCCAAACGTGGGAACTACAAGCACCAATATACTAATTACCGATCATCCCCAAAGTATCAAAACTACCATACTGAGCACAAAAGCATACCCAAACCTGGTTACAATAGACCTACCCGAGATAACACCTCCCAAGACATAGCCCCAAAAAAGGAAGAACACCAAAAATTGGGACAAGATGGACAGCCCCGTCCTCAGGAATGACGGGACCCATATCGGAAACTAGATGCCAGAGGGAAAGGCCCTCAGGATAGTTGTTTCCTATGTAAGAAACCAGGCCACTTTGCAAAAGAATGTCCTCGACGGACTAACCGAGTCCATATTCGAGCTGCTCATAGTGATGATGGGAATGAACCTGATAATGATGATAACAGCAGCATAGCTACTGAACATGAGGACTTACCTGAGCCCTCAGACCAGGACGAACATGCTACTGAAATCGAGGTAACAGATTACGAATGGGCTGAAGAAGACAATACATCTGACATAGAATTCAATGCAGCATTGACAGTAGCACCATCCGTAGCGGGGGATAACCTAACAAATGAGGATATTGTAAAAATGAGAAAGGTTAGACTCATCAAGGATAAAGAGCACATCATGCGTCCACAACCCTCAAATGAGGAAAAACGATGCCTAACATCATTAGTACAAATTGGGGATCTCAAAGCATGGGCCCTGTGGGACCCAGGAAGCACTACAACAGGAATAACTCCATTGTTTGCAGAAGTAGCTAAGATCAGAGTACACGAGCTAATAGACCCCCACGTTCTACAATTAGGAACAGTGGGTAGTCGATCAATGATAAAGTATGGAGCAAACATACCTATAACACTTGGACAGATGACAACCAGTACATACGTGGATATTGCAAACTTTGATCGTTACAATATGATTATTGGAATGCCCTTCATGCGAGCTAATAACGTCAAGTTAGACTTTGCAAATAACGAAATTGAGATTAATGGAGAAAGCATACCTTCCGTAACCATGACTGATGAGACTGATCCAAGACTACGACGACATTGGACAACCGATAAAACCCAGAAATGACTCGCTGAAATGCAAGTAGAAGGGGAGGAGAAGGCAATAACACCTGAGAAACAGCAAAAACTACCTGCAAAACAGAAAAAACAAGTCAATATTGAGGAAATAGAAGACGAAAGCAATGCTTATTGCCTACCAAAAATCCCAACAAGCACACCTCAGCTACTAATAACACAAGATGAGTATCAGAAGATACCGAAGAATACTGAAAAAGAACCACCAAATAAACTCTCACTGAATAAACAACCCACAGGAAGTGACAACTCCCTGTACTGCCAACCGACAAGCTCCAAAGTAAAAGTGGAGGACCTAGTAACCGAAAAAACAGAAGCTACATGTCAGCCAAGCACACAACATCCTGAGCGAAAGCTGGTAGATACACCAACCCACCAGAATAGGTATGAACTATATTATGACCCCCGAATGCCTGTAGAATGGAATATGATGGCTGCTGACTTAATGCCACAGAGCAATCATAAGGTTAAGAACACATACCAAAATGCTTTACTACACGAAGTATCGGCCCCACAACATTTTCGAGATACCCAGATAGCTGAATTATATCGAATGCAACCTGTCCAGCTACCTGAAAGCCAACAAGATCCATTCATAGATATTAAGGAATCCTTTAGGGAAAAACAAGACATCAGAAAAGAAAAACCACCCATAGATAAGGGTAAACAACGCGCCAATGAATATACATTGGCGGACATCCCAGGGCTATGAAAACAATGGTATAAGGAGTACCAGGATATAATGCAAGGAGTACCGGACATACTACCACCACTGTGAGCTGTCAATCATGAAATAAACCTGATTGATGAAGGAAAACGGTACCAATACCACTTACCAAGGTGCCCAAACATATTGCAAGACCAGTTTCGTGAAAAACAGAACAGATACATCAATGCAGGCTAGTGGATACCAAAACCAGTCAGTCAGGCAGCACCCTTACTATGTGTATACAAGAAGGATAATAAGACCCTGCGAACAGTACTAGATGCACGTCAGCGAAATGACAATACAATAAAAGATGTTACTCCCTTATCTGATCAGGAGGTCATACGAGAAGACGTGGCACGAGCAAAGTACCACTCAAAAATAGACCTATCAGATGCATATGAACAAGTTCAAGTAGTAGCACAAGATATAGATAAAACCGCCTTTGCAACAATATCAGGAACTTTTGTCAGTAATATAATGCAACAGGGAGACTGCAACGCACCTGCTACCTTTCAGCGGCTAATGACCCACATATTCCGTGATGTTATTGGCTTATAGGTACATGTCTATCTGGATGACATATTTGTCTTCTCAGATTCAATTGAGGACCACGAACTACACCTCCAAATAGTATTTGATCGACTATGAAAGGAGCACCTATACTTGAAAGCCTTGAAATGCAAGCTATATGCTGAAAAGGTGGATTGCCTTGGACACATTGTAGATGAGCGAGGCATATGCCCTGATACAGACAAATTAGCTAAGATACGAGACTGGAAGGTACCATGCACCTATAATGATGTCCAAAAATTTGTCAGACTAATTAATTACCTAGGGAACTTCCTTCCTAACGTCACTGCATACACCGGCCCCCTAATGGCCATAACTCAGAATGGCACCCCATTCCATTGGCACCCCCTGCACCAAAGATGCTTCAACATGATCAAACATATATGCTATAAGACACCAGTCCTGAAACCAATTGACCCACGATCAGGGGAACCTATTTGGGTCATATGTGATGCTTCAAAATCAGGAATAGGAGCAATGTACAGTCAAGGACCTACCTGGGATACATGCCGACCGGCAGGACTAATGTCTCAGAAGTTTTCACCAGCTCAACAAAACTATGCTGTACATGAGATGGAAACCCTCGCGATACTTGAAGCCCTAATGAAATGGGAAGATAAGTTAATTGGATACCCCATACACGTCATCACAGACCATAAAGCCTTGGAATTCTTCAATACACAAGCCCGTCTATCACGACAACAGTACCGGTGGACCAAATTCCTGTCCCAATTTAACTTTGACATAACCTACATCCAAGGAGAACAAAATAAAATCGCAGACTGCCTAAGTAGATATTATGAAGATGACTCACATGCCGAGCCAGTAGACCCAAGTGAAATGGTCCAAGCTGATAAACGCCTTGACCCTACAGGAGAAGACCTGCCGGGATACCAGTTGACCAATATCAAATACCAAGTAGAGATTTGAGCTGCTCAGGACAAAGCTATTCGACGGGGTACACGACTTCGTGAAAAACAGGAAGACCGTGACAAAGAAGCTGAGGCAATACAGAAAGCAGGCCAACAAATCAGCCCTAACCATGAAAAAATACAACCAATCGCACCTGACAATAACTACACACCAGAACCAACATTGGCAGATGCGCTGTTGAGTCGGGAAGGCCAACAATCACCCAATATTAAAGATGAGGACACTTTCCTCCCCGAACTACATACAGCATACCAAAATGACCCATTCCTGCAAAGTATACTTAACAATGCACCTAGCCATAAGAACCTGTTCACCATAATAGATGGCCTTGTGTATCACCCAAATGCACGAGGAGACCTTACCATATGTATCCCAGACAATCGTCGAATCATTACAAAAATACTTGATAGTGCACATGAAATTGTAGGACACTTCAGCGATCACAAAACAAGTGACCAGATCCGACGATGGTACTGGTGGCCCTGAATGGCCAAGGATATTTGTGAGTACTGTCGCACTTGTGAGATATGTCAGGTAACCAAACCCAACAATCAAAAGCCCGTGGGCAAACTACACCCCTTACCTGTGCCTACTAAACCATGGGACTCAATTGGAATGGACTTCATAGGCCCCTTCCCAGACTCCAAGGGATACAACTACCTCTGGGTGATCATCTGTAGAATGACAAGCATGGTCCATTTAATACCAGTAAACACCACAGTCACAACGAAAGACTTATCATGGATCTACATTCAGGAAATTGTCCGACTACACGGACTCCCAAGCACCATAGTCAGCAATAGAGACCCCAAGTTCACAGCCAAATGGTGGCACGAACTACACCGAATAATGGGAACACAACTATTAATGTCAACCTCATTCCATCCCCAAACCGATGGTCAAACAGAACGAGCAAACAGGAATATCGGCCAAATATTCCGAGCTACCATCATCCATGATCAGCGGAACTGGGCAGAAAAATTACCCCTGGTCGAATTTGCAATCAATGCTAGTGTATCCAACACAACAGGATATGCACCTTTTGAGTTGAATCAGGGGTACATGCCCTCTATGCTTAAGGATATACGCACTGGAACCCAAGCCCCAAAAGGCATCAAACAGTTTGCAGAACAAGCCCTGCTGAATCTAGCCAAAGCCCATGACTCTATTATTGAGGCACTTGTGAAACAATCCAAATACGCAAATGCACAGAGACGCGAAGACCCCGGATTCAAAACCGGCGACTTGGTATATTTGGCTACAACAAATCTCAACCTGCCAAAAAATAGGGCTCGTAAGCTATGCCCAAAATTTTTAGGACCTTATTGAGTCAAAAAGACCCACCTAGACAGCTCCACCTATACATTGGAATTGCCACAAACCCTCCGAGATTGCTGTATACATCCAACATTTCACGCAAACCTATTGAGACCATACCATTCCACCAGTGATAATCTCTTCCCTGATAGGAAAACACCAGAGCCATATGACTTCGGTGCAGAAGATGAGCAAGAATGGTTTGTTGACAAGATTGTAGGACATCGGAAGATCAATGGGAGATCAATTGAGTTTGAAGTACGTTGGAGCCTGGGGGACACAACCTGGGAGCCGTTAGCACATTGTAAAGACCTAGCAGCATTGGATCGATACCTAGAACTGCATGGCACGCGAAAAATCAGTGAATTAAAGACTGGACCAAATATTAAGGCCCTTACCCCTAATATTACTGCTACAAACAAGCCACAGAAAAATTTGCCAGGACCCAGGCCACGTAGACGAGTACGGCAATAAAAACCAGCACTATAAAATGGAGGAACGCGAGAGGCATTGAGTAACAAAAATTGCCCACTCACCTCACCACTGTCCCACTACACATACCTACCATGCCAACTAGCCCTACACCTATGCTTAGAGGTCAAGGGATGCCCCTTGATCACACTAGCCGACCTTATGAACCCCATGGTCGTCAACTGGAAAGGGGGGGAACTGCACACAGCAGTAATGATGACAGACAGAACGTGGGGACTTACCCAAACAAAGGAGACCACCAGGTCACGAGCTGGAGCACATCACAAACCCTGCCAAGCCTTATGAGGCGTAAACGACATGAGGCAAGCCTTGAGGCACCACAGACTATAGGGTCCCACACTAGGAATGATCAACGAGACACCATACCTGACCGATCCCACAATATCTGCTATGAAAGGCCAGCATTTGTTGCACCCACCGGAGGACAGACAAGTGAAGAACAGACCAGCGAGGACCAGCCCACTACCCATAATCTAGAAGAATGGGACTCGCCCGGAGAAATCCCCAAGTTTTGGGGTACATCAATGGTAGATGGGACTATGGAGTGCAATAATGCCATGAGAGGTATGCTACCCTACTATGCATACTACTCCCCTTACAACAACACCACCTACATGGGACACACGGCCCTGGCTGCCTCTGAATTTGAGTCCACCTACAAACAACCATTTGAGATACCAGAGCAACACCCAGCATACCTGGTAGCCAAACGAGGATTGCCCCTCAACCCAGCCGAAGCACAAGCCCTACTGGACACCATGCGCGATTCATCCCTCCCCGGGACAGCCCGCGCAGAGGCATACCTCCTCATCTTTGAATTATTTGCAATAACTACTCGGAGCGCTGAAAATACTCATGACAAAACCATGAGCTGGCTACTCAACAGCTCGGACTTCAACCCCAATGAGGACACCCCACTGGGATCGTACACTGACATGTTCCCCAAACGAATGCCCCAAAGACTAACATCCACGGCGCGATCACTATCCAGAGCAACAGGAGTCCCAGCGCCCAGACACTACAAACTCCTGGAATTAGATGCTCACGCTGAGTATCTACTATGCCACAGCCACCCTTCCATGCCCAACTATACTCCGGGCATCGCAATAGATCACTCACTCCATGTAGACAGACGGTCCGTATTCGAATACAGCCTCAGCAGATACTTATGTGCCTCAAGTGCAAAACTGGCCAAGATCACCTTTGCCCACTACTTTGCCCTCCTCACTGCACTCCCACACTGCTACCACGACGCCCTCCAGTCCTTACCCATTCCATTCACTCCCCAAACCGGCCCCCACTTCTGCATCAAACCAGCCTACATCGCGCCTGAAGGCATCTCATTCATCTCTCTTGAAATCGTTATCGAGGTACTACTCCACAACCACATACCCCCATCCTGGATTGACCACGCCTACGTGTATGGCCTCCACCACCTCGACCACATGTATCGGACCCATACGATGGAGGCCGACTTCCTTGAAAAAATTGACAATGAGCGCCTTGCTTGCCTATGCACCCATGGAGTACCCCCTGCTATACCAGAATGGGCTGGATGGGTATCACCCAGCCCCCAAGACGTTGACTGCGTCATCGACTCCTTTGAAGCTGCTGCCCTAGCTCTTGGAGACGACCCTCGAAACCTACCTGGCTGGGTATGCGCTGGAGGAACCGCTACCTACCACTTCCTACCGTCGCACTCCCATATATCCACCCCCACTGATGATGAACTCGCCACCATCCAACGTACCTTTTGGAGTGACGAAATTTTCAAAGAAAGACAATTAATGGACACGTCCCTCCCGGTCTAAAAATACTATCTCACCCTAATTGTAGCCTGCGCTCGCCACAGCCCCCATCACTGACTACCACGCTCCTTTAACCACAGCTCCTTTCCTTCTCTCATCTATACTGTACATACAGTCTAATTAGGGGGTATTGTAACGGCCCGTTCCCTACATATCTAGATGCCCTACTCACCAGTATATAGGGTGACGTGTACTCACACGTCACCAGTTAGTTACCTTTGGCTATACACCTCTCCCCGAGAGACTGTTCGGATTGAACGACCTGTTCCACCACTGTGTAACCCTACCCTGAAACGCCAATGCATTTCAGAATGGGAGGTGGAGGACTGGAACCAAGGTTGGAGAAGGGAGGAGACCCGAAGGGAGGTATGCTGACCAGAGGAGGGGGAGGGGGAGAGTGCAGCCCGCACCACTGAAGGGGAGTCAGTAAGGAAGAAGAGAGAATTGATACTATCACTAAATAAGGGTAGTAGAGAGGAGAGAGCAAAAGAAAAAGCAAAACGTTCTGCGTCAGTACCTGTCAAAGAGCCGGCGTCAGCGGAGTCTGAGTGTACAATTACATTGTCCACAGATGCAACATAGGAGACTTGGGAGGAGAAACCAGAGAGACAAGAGGGGGGGGGAAGAGGAATCAAATCCAATTACAAGTGTATTCAAAGAGAAAAGGGCCTTAGAGAGGGCTGGGTCAAGAACGGAGTTGTGCCAGGAGGGGAGGGTGTTCTTGGAGCAAGGGGAGGGGGGACAGAGGAAGGTGAAGCAGTCAGTAAATCTGTCTAGGATACAGTAGCCTGGTTGAGCCAGGGGGTGGGAGCGGAGGATGGGATCACCAACAATGGATGGGAGTGCCGCATCCATGAATGCGAGAGCAGAGCCAGATATGCGTTTTTGTCTAGCGGTGAGGAAGGGCAGGGAGAGGGGGTGGCATTCAGTAGTAGAGGCATGAGTGAGGAGGGAGTTGATCCCATGAGTGTGGGGGAGGGAGGCTATCTGCATAGCGCTCCGGGTTTGTAGTTTCCTCAGATGGAGGTGGATGGGCAAGAGGCCTGCGATGGCTTCGACTCCTTGGGATGGGGAGGTGCAGAAGGCTCTGTTACATCCGTAACTATTATGTCCTCATCTCTCCGCATTCTCCGCTTCGGATCAATCTTCCGTTCCTTTACCTTTCCTTTTCAATCTTTTGTTCATTCCTGTTTCACGTTTATATTGTTGCAATACCTACAGCCTTCCCGTCTCCATAGTTCCCCGCATTCCCCGCATACTCTATTCACATTGTAGTTACCATTCTATAGACACTTGTATATAAGCTGTAGGTACTCCAGTTTGTAACCTTAGTCTGAATATCAACTTAGTTCTCCCCTCCTATTCTCCATCCAATCTCCACTCGTTCTCCACACTTCTCCGATAAACTTGGTTCCTTGAAATATAGGATTGCGGTAGCACAAGGGCACAACACATATGTTGAGGCCAAAGATCCACTCCACACCAGGTCCACCATCTCCGTCCAGAGTCTGTACTAGCCTAGTACCCGACCTCTGTCAATCTCCACCTTAGCTGCCCGTACTCCACTCCCGCGCCATAACTTAACAGGCTCCCATGATCCACAAGGCGGCATGCTGTTGCGAGGCCCTGAGTTGTTTAAGAAGTCTCTTGATGTGGGCAGCATTATGGAACCAAAGGGAGGAACCATATGTCATCAATGGGACAACACATGAACGGTAGAGGAGGCGTTTATGGGAGGGAGTAAGCCCCCGGGATGAGTTACCCAGTAGGCGCATAGCACCTAAGAGGGAGAAGGACTTGTTGGCATAGAAGGCAACATGATCCTTGAAGGAGAGCCTGGGGTCAAACCAGAAACCCAGGTAGCGCCAGGTGGGGGAGGGGAGGAGGGGGGTGTTCCCAGTGAAGGGAGCATAGCCTAGGTCCAAGGGGGGGAAGGTTTTGTTATGTCTCCTCGAGAAGAAGAAGGACTCAGTCTTGGAGTGTTTGAGGACAAGGCTAAAGTCTGTAAGAAGCTGGAAGACAATTCCATAGGCTTTAACCAGTGGGGGAGTCACATCCTCCCATTGTTTACCTCATGATACAATGAGGCCATTGTCGATGTACGAGAGGAAGTCAATATTCCTGAGGAGGGGGTCAAGGGAGAACATGTGTTCTGCTATGTAGAGGACAGGGGCCAGGAATAGAGAGGATAGCACTGGGGAGAGTGCAGAACCCTGGACAACTCCAACAGAGCAGTCTATGGGGTCGGAGACAATGTTGGTGCCCCAGGAGAGTGAGGTGGTGCGCCCAACAAGGTAGGACTCGAAGAAGGAGAGGACCTGGGGGGGGAAACCCTGGTGGCAGAGGATAGCAATCAGGGTGGAGTGGTGAAGGGAGGGGAAGAATTGGGCAACGTCAAAGGCGACAACACCCGTGATTAAGTTCTTGGCCCAGCCGGCCCAAATGAGGTGTGAGAGGTAGAGGCCAGCATCCTCAGTGGAACGGCTGGCTATTCCACCCAATTGGCGGGGGTGAACAAGTGCGTGGCGGACAGCCGCAAATTGGAGTCGAGTGGCCAGCATTTTCTTGAAGAGTTTGCCCATGGTGTTGAGGAGGGTGATGGGGCAAAAGTCCCCAGGTTTGGTGTGGGAAGGCTTGGGGGGTTTGGGAATAACAACAGTGGTTGATTCTTTGAAGTAGGAAGGCCAATACCCATGTTCAACACAGGCGTTGGCAAGGGTCAGGAGCGCGGAGTGGCAAGGGGGTCTGGACACCAGTTTCTTAAGATGGCGCCAGGTGAGGTGGTCAGGGCTGGCAGTGGAGCAGTTGGAGGTGCTGGCGAGGGTCTCATCAAGTTTGGGTGGGGTGAAAGGGACCCATTCTCTGATAGTCTGTTGGGGGAGGTAGTTGAGTCCTGAGAGGTCAGTTGTGCGGTCTTTGGCATTGAAGAAGTGGGAATCCAAAGTGTCAAAGAGTTCCTCTTGGGTGACACAGTGTTTGGAAGTCCGGGGGTCAACGACAGCATCGATAGCAGGCAGGGAGCGGGGGCCTACCCAGGACATCAGGTCCCAGGGCCTCTTGTTGGTGGCTGCTATGTCCTTAGACAGGGCATTGTAGTAGGACCGCTTGGCTGAGCAGCAGCCTGAGCAGAATAGACCCCAGGATTCCTTAGAGGGAGAAGTCCTGTAAGAGTTCAGGAGGGATGAGCAGTTCAAGTTCCACCAGGGTTTGGACCAGTGGCAGACCGGTGAGGTTTTTGAGTTGGCCAACCAAGCTGCAGAGACAATGGACATGAGGGAGGTGGCAAAGGATTCAATGTCACCAGTGGAGGAGAGAGAGTGGGTGGAGGGGAGGGAGCCCAGGCTGTGTGAGACTGCATCAAGGAAGGATGTTTCTTCCTCAGAGTCAATCTTTATCACGGTTTTCTGGACAAAGGGAATCTTAGAGGGGATAGGGAGTGTGAATGCCAACAGGGCGTGATCAGAGGGCAGGCGAAGGTCAGGTAGGATGTGGTATTCGGAGCAGGGGAGCCCATTGGAGAAGAAGGCCAAGTCGATGACCGTGGATGATTTGTTTTGGTCCCTGGGGTGGAACATTGGTAGGGGACAGGAAGGCAAGGCCCTGACCAGCAAAAGGGAATCAGCTACGTTAAGGAGTTGGGAGGCCCTAGCAGGGTGGCTGGGGTAGGAGGGGTCCCACTCATTCGACCTAATGTTGAAGTCACTGACCAGGCAAAGGCAGAAGTGAGTGGACAGGGAGAGCATATCTGACAGGAAGGACAGCACAGAGTCTTGGGCGTCATTGTAGATTCCCACCAAGTGCACAGGACCTGTGGGGAAGAAGAGAGACAGCCAAGAGATGTCCCAGTGTGGGGCAAGATCACGGCAGAGGGTGGGTTGGAGGGGGCAGAGGGATTTGTGTACAAAAACCATCGACCGGGGATGGGAAGGGGAGTCAGGATCGTTCTTGTCGCCAGGAGAGACAAGACAGTCCCAGTCAGGATGGAGGGGGCCACCAATAACGGGGGCTCCCTTTTTGTCAGTAGCAGAAAGGACATACCTGATGATTTTCTATGGGGGTTCCTGCACAAAGATCACATCCACTGCCAGAGTGGATAGAGAGACCAAGAGAGTTTCCAAGAGAGAGTAATTTTGTGCCATGTTTTGTCACACAACAGAAAGAGAGTCAGCCATAGGTGCCCTACCAGCAGGGCATTCTGGGAAGGGAAAGGGTGAAGTGGAGGGGGGTATAGCCAGTTCAGGGGTAGGAGAGCGAAGAAAGGGGCGGGCAAAGGTCACATCAGGGAAGAGTAAGGGGATAGTGTCCATCAAATTATGTACAGACATTAGGAGGGGCAGAGGAGGCAGCCGCGGCTTCAGCATGGGCACGGCACTGTTCCGCGCAGATGGTCTCTCTTAGGAGTGTTTGATGGTTGACGCGTCCTTCAATCCACTTGGGCTTGAAGCAATGGTGCCAGAAAGGGCACTTGGTGCTGTTAGCAGGGTGGGGTCCATTGCAGTTTTTGCATTTGGCTCCGTGGGGGCAGGGCTGATTGTGGGGGGTGGCCGGGACGGGGGGGTTTGCCTTAGGTTTGCCTTGGCAGCAAGTAGCATGGGATTGGTGGTTCTCCTCCTTGTTTTTTTTTTTTAAATCAACAATTTATAACGCGGTGCGTGGTAGCAGTCCGCGGCAGCTATCTACTACAAGAGAGGTAACTACAGGGTCTATGGAAGTTCTACAGGAGGACCCCAAAGGGGTCCAACATCGTCCGATGTACTGAGTAAGGGCGTCAAGTGCCTGTGAGGGGAAAGAGACTAGCTAGAGAACTAGGAAGTGAAAGAGGGAAAGGGTTACATACCAGCGGGCGGGCTAGATAGGAAGGGGGGGTTGGGAAGAGTGTTGGGCAGCAGAGCCTCCCGGGTCCAGGGGGAAGGAAAAGGCCAAAGGGTTGTTTTGTAGGAATGTGACCAGGTCATCGAGGTCGGTGTAGAAGTTGGAGCCACTGTCCTGTGTCCAGGTCCAGTGGCGGGTGTAAAGAGGGCAGGACCACAGGATGTGGTCTCGCCATTGGAAAGTAAAGCCACATGGGCAGGAGGTGGGTTCATTGGGGAAGAACCAAGAACGATATTCACTGGTGGGCATGTGATTAAGAATGCAACATGTAAGGTGTGCAGCAAGGGAGAGAGGTTTCTTTGCAACAGAGGATAGGAAAGGGCCGTCTTTAAAGTAAGACGGGCAGATCGGTTCGTCGCAGTGTGCCAGTGGCATGAATTGTGAGCCGAGGGAAGAATGGGGGGATGAGGCAAGTTGCCATTCCCGGATGATGTTTTTAGTGCTCAGCTTCCAGATAGACAACGCCCAAATGGAGGACGAGGTCGAAAAGGGAGGATGTGGTTTCGCGGAGGCGAGGGTATGGGCTTGCCTGTGCACTGAGAGTTTCCATCTTGAGAGAGAGTGAGCGACGGTGATAGAGTGAGAGGGAGAGGCCTGGAACCATGGTTGTAGGAGTGAGGAGACCTGGAGGGAGGTATGCTGACCGGAGGAGGGGGAGGGAGAGAGTGCAGCCCGCACCGCTGAAGGGGAGTCAGTGAGAAAGAAGAGAGAGATAATACTATCACTAAATAAGGGCAATAGGGATGAGAGAGCGAAAGAGAAAGCGAGATGTTCTGAGTCGGTACCTGTTAAAGAACCTGCGTCAGTAGAGTCCAAGCATACAACTACATTGTTCACGGAAGCAACATAGGAGACTCGAGAAGAGAAACCAGCAGGACAAGAGGGAGGGGTAGAGGAATCGAAGCCAATTACAAGTGTACTCGAAGAAAAGAGGGCCCTAGAGAGGGTCGGGTCAAGAATAGAATTGCACCACAAGGACAATGCGTCCTTGGTGCATGGGGAAGGGGGGAGGAGGAAGGTGAAGCGGTCTGAGAACCTGTTGAGGATGCGGAGACCCGGTTCCGCCAAGGGATGAGATCTGAGGATGGGGTCTTTTATTATAGAGGGGAGTGCCACGTCCATGAAAGCAAGGGCAGAGCCAGATATGTGCTTCTGCCTGGGAGTGAGGAAAGGAAGGGAGAGGGTGTGGCGCTCTGTGGTAGAGGCAAGTGTGAGGAGGGAGTTGATCCCGTGGGTGTGGGGAAGGGACACAATCTGCATTGTGTTCCAGGTTTGGAGTTTCCTTAGGTGGAGGTGGATGGGTAGGAGGCCTGCAATGGCTTTGACTCCTTGGGATGGGGAGGTGCGGAAAGCTCCTGTAATCCACAAGGCAGCATGCCGTTGCGAGGCCCGGAGTTGTTTGAGGAGGCCCTTGATGCAGGCTGCATCATGGAACCAGAGGGAAGAGCCGTACGTCATGAGAGGGACAATGCACAAGTGGTAGAGGAGGCGCTTGTGGGAGGGAGTAAGACCCTGAGACGAGTTGCCAAGTAGGCGCATAGCGCCTAGGAGTGAGAAGGATTTGTTAGCATAGAATGTCACATGGTCCTTGAAGGAGAGTTTGGGGTTGAACCAGAATCCCAGATAGTGCCAGGAGGTGGAGGGAAGAAGGGGGGTGTTGCTTGTGAAAGGGGGGAAACCCAAGTCCAGGGGAGGGAAGGATTCATTATGACAACGTGAGAAGAAGAAGGATTCGGTTTTGGAGTGCTCAAGGACAAGACCAAAGTCTGAGAGGAGCTGGAAGACAATTCCATAGGCCTTAACGAGTGGAGGAGTCACATCCGTCCATTGTTTTCCTTGAGATATTATGAGGCCATCATCAACATATGAGAGTAGGTCGACATCCCTAAGGATTGGGTCGAGGGAGAACTGGTGTTCCGTGATGTAAAGGATGGGGGCTAGGAAAAGGGAGGATAGCACTGGGGAAAGAGCAGAGCCTTGGACAACCCCAACAGAGCAGTCCAAGGGATTGGATATGATGTTGGCCCCCCACGAGAGGGAGGTGGTGCGGCCTACAAGATAAGACTAGAAGAAAGAAAGGACTTGGGGGGGGAAACCCTGATGGTGCAGGATAGCGACCAAGGTAGAGTGGTGGAGGGATGGGAAAAATTGGGTGACGTCAAATGCAACCGCCCCCGTGACCAGGCCTTTGGCCCAGCCAGCCCGGATAAGATGGGTGAGGTATAGGCCAGCATCCTCGGTGGAGCGGCCAGCAATGCCACCGAGTTGACGGGGGTGAATGAGCACGTGGTGGACGGCTGCAAACTGGAGTCAAGTGGCCAGCATGTTCTCAAAGAGTTTGCCCATTGTGTTAAGGAGAGTGATGGGGCGAAAGTCCCCAGGCTTGGTGTGGGAAGGTTTGGGGGGTTTGGGGATAACGACCATGGTCGATTCCTTGAAGTAGGAGGGCCAGTGCCCATGTTCGACGCACGCATTGGCCAGGGCGAGGAGCGCAGAGTGGCAGGAGGGGAGGGTAACTAGCTTCTTGAGGTGGCGCCAGGTGAGATGATCCAGGCTGGCAGCAGAACGGTTAGATGTGCCTATGAGGGCTTCATCAAGCTCAAGTGGGGTGAACAGGACCCATTCGCGGGGGGTTTGTTCGGGGAGGTAGTCAAGACCCGAGAGATTCGTTGTGCAGTCTTTTGCATTGAAGAAGTGGGAACCCAGAGCATCGAAGAGCTCCTCTTGGGTGACGCAGGGTTTGGAAGTCCTGGGGTCAATGACAGCGTCTATAGCAGGCAGGGAGCGGGGGCCCACCCAGGACATCAGGTCCCAGGGCCGCTTGTTGGTGGCCACTATATCCTTGGATAGAGCGTCGTAATAGGTCCTCTTGGCCGAGTGACAGCCTGAGTGGAAAGAGCCCCAGGATTCCTTAGAGGGAGAGGATCGGTAAGATTCCAGGAGGGACGAGCAATCCGAGTTCCACCAAGGTTTGGACCTGTGGCAGACCAGTGAGGGTTTTGAGTTAACAGACCATGCAGCAGAGACAATGGACATGAGGGTGGCCGCAAAGGCCTCAACGTCCTTGGCAGAGGAAAGGGGGTGCGTTGAAGGGAGGGAGCCCAGGCCATGTGAGACTGCATTGAGGAAAGAGGTTTCCTCCTCGGAGTCGATCTTTATCATAGTTTTCCGGACAAAGGGGATTTTAGAGGGGACAGGGAGTGTGAATGCCAGAGAGGCGTGGTCAGAGGGTAGACAGAGGTGGGCAAGGATGTGGTACCTGGAGGGGGGAAGCCCGTTGGAGAAGAAGGCTAGATCAATAACAGTGGACGATTTGTTCAGATCCCTGGGGTAGAAGGTGGGTGTTACAGGCGTCCCAGATCGCTCCGGACCACGCTCCTGCCGGTCCGACTTCTTCTCTGATTCCGAGTTCCAGAATCCGACTGGTCTCCTTAAAGCCCGGTTCCCGGATACATTCTTCTCCGATCCGTCCATTCTCTGATGTCATCATTCCGTTCCGTTTCATCGCTCCGTTCCGTTTATTATTCCTATAACTTCTATTATACTCTGAACGCTTATTATAGGCGCCCACTAACTACTGGTAACTTAGTTACTTATTGTAGGACTATCTCCGTTCCTCCGATAGTCCACATGTATATAAACCAGAGTTAGTCCGGAGTAGTTTTCCTCAATCAGAATATCGACTTGACTTGCCTCCTATCCTCTGAACCTCGGTTCATCATCTCATCTCTCTCTCAGACTCGGTTCCCTTCGATCCGAGTTGTATCCTCTCCTCTCCGGGTCCGAAGTCCAAATCGAGACCGCCTAGCGATATCGGAGTGGCGCAACACATACGTTGAAGCCAAGGTCTCGCTCCGCTCGTCCCTCCGACGCGCGCCCTGTTCAGCATCTAACAGTGGGCAGGGGTGAGATGGGCAAGGCCCTGACCAGTGAGAGTGACTCAGCCACATTGAGGAGGCGGGATGGACGGGGTATGTAGGGTCCCATTCATTCAACCTGACATTGAAGTCCCCAACCAGGCAGAGACAAGAGTGGGGAGACCGGTGATAAGCCGATTTTGGGTTTACACCTAAAATACACTATTTTTACCGATTTTATTACTATAAAATCATTGGCAATGCATCTATGAACCTCAGAGAGGATTGGGACCTATCCCGAGGTCGCCAGTTTGACCATGTATAGGGTGTTTGTGCCCTAGCGTATGCCTAATGGTGTCTAAACTCACGCGAGGGATAGTCTTTATGACAGAACTCAGTAAAGGGCAGGCATTTTGGGCAACTACTAGGGGATTCCGGGCTGTACATAGCTTGCCAAACCAACCCAGGTCACAATCAGGGAGGGCTATGCATGAGATAAATTAAACTCAGAGACCGGGAGTGAGCCAAACCAGCTCGCAAGAACTGTAGAATATTCCAGAGACATGAAACGAGGTTATGCAGACAGGCAAAACCCTTAGAAACAGAGCATGGACAACGGAACAAAATTCCTAGCATCGGAACGGCAACCCCGAGCGTCAGAATATTCCAAACGGATTATTGTGCACTAATTAGGTGTAGTTTGTGGGTCCACAATGCTACGGAATCACTCCCCGAGGGAGAGTTCAGCAGGCACGGAACAATGGAAACCATCTCCGAGACACGATCAGCATTTTGATCCGAGAGCTCAGGCATGCGTCATCGAACGTCTGCATTCCTGATGACCTAGTCGCAACGGCCGGACTGCCGTTGACTCGAAAACATATTCTGAGTACCTTGGACACTTGCAGTAATGCAGAAGAACTTTCTAAAATATTCTATCCTTTTGTTTTACCACGGACCGAATTTCCTGTATTTTATATCTCTCTGTTTCGTCTATTTTAGTTTGTATCTCTCTCAATATAAAAATACGGCTGCTGGCCTCTGAGAAGAGGAAGAAGGGCTTCACCCCAACTTCTCAGCAGAGTACTTTGCAGCCGTGATCAAGAACGGTTGAGATCTATTTTGTGTGAATTGTTTAAGTGAAACTAGTCTTCAGGAGAGTTCAGTCAGAGTTATTAAGAGGAGAATCACCTTGAGTTCGCTTTTGTGTGATTTCCTAGAGCCTAGAGAGCAGAGGGATTGGAACTTGAGATTTCTTCGAGTTCAATTCAAATTTAGAGACAGAATAGACTAAGCCAAGTGGGTCTTGAGCTTGAGTCTGTCCCCCAGAGTCCAGAGGAGTTGTAATCAAGTTAGTCTTGTATTACACTCAAGTTAGAGGTCAGATTGTGTACAGTTGTCCAGGACTATCTTAGTCAATAACTGTGTCATTTTGGAGCTCTATAAAATCGGTTTCTTCGATTCTGTCTGTCAGATCCGCACCCCCTCGAACTTGCCTTGGCAAACAATTACTCTTTGACATATCCTACCCCATACCTTTGCCCTAAGCTCCCACACGAGTTTAGTGATTGTGTTTGAATTTTGAGAGTTTGAGTGTTGGGTTTAGTGTGAAAGCTTCCCATCCTTGTTCCCTCAGTGTTGTGCTTCCCCACCCTTGCCATCGAGTCTGTTTTCCAGCGTTTCACCGGGAGAGCATGTCGGACAGGAAGTTCAACGCAGAGTCCTGAGCGTTGTTGTAGATCCCCACCAGGTGTACAGGCCCGGCAGGGAAGAAGAGGGACAGCCATGAGATGTCCCGGTGTGGGGCAAGATTACGGCGGAGGGAGGGGCGGAGGGGGCGAAGGGATTTGTGTACAAAAACCATAGACTGGGGGCGAGAGGGGGAGTCAGGGTCAGTTTTGTTGCCAGGAGAGACAAGGCAGTCCCAGTCAGGGTCAAGGGGTCCACCAATAACGGGGGCACCTTTTTTGTCAGTAGCAGAAAGGACATACCTGATGATTTTCCATGGGGGCTCTTGTACGAAGATCAAGTCCACAGCCAGAGCAGACAGATTAGCCAAGAGAGTCTCCAGCAGAGAGTAATTGCGGGCCACGTTTTGGGAGACCACAGAGAGAGAGTCGGCTGAAGGTGCCCTACCAGTAGAGCGCTCCGGGAAAGGGAAGTGGGAAGTGGAGGGGGGGACAACCAGGTCAGGGGTAGGGGAACAGAGGAAGGGACAAGCAAAGGGCGCATCAGGGAATGGTAAAGGGATGGTGTCCGACAAATCATGTACAGACATTAGGTGGGGCAGAGGAGGCGGCTGCGGCCTCAGCACAGGCACGGCACTATTCTGCGCGGATGGTTTCCCTCAAGAGGGTTTGGCAGCTGATGCGCCCCTCAATCCATTTTGGTTTGAAGCGGTGGTGCCAGAAAGGGCATTTAGTGCTGTTAGCAGGGTGCGGGCCATCGCAGTTCCTGCACTTGGCACCATGGGGGCATGGTTGGTCGTGGGGTGTGGCCGGGATGGGGGGGTTAGCCTTGGGTCTGCCTTGGCAGCAGGTGGCATGTGTGCGATGGTTCTCTTCCTTGTGGGGGCCTCCGCAGATGGGGCAGGCAATGTTGAAGCGCCTGCAGACATTGATAGTATGGCCCCAGGTCCAGCATCTCGAGCATAGAGGGATGCCAGGACAAGCGGCGGCCTTACAGATGCGGCAGATGTTGCTAAGGATAGGTACGATGCTGTTGGCTACTGCATCAGCAGCAGTGCCAGGCTGGGAGTCCCAGATTTCGAACCAGACAGTGGTGGTATCGGCACCCCTGTTGTTATGGGAGGGGCGGGGGGGGGAGACAATCTGGAGGTGGGGGGCCAGGGGGGAGTGGGAGAGGGCCTCGCAGACCATGCAGCGGATCTTGGGGTAGGTAGAGGGGCCTCCGGTGCAGGGCACATCCAGCACCTTGAGGTAAGATTTGGAGCGGGCCTTGCCCGCTGCAGAAATGCCTCTATCGACCACTTTAGAGGCCCAGGAGCAGATAGTGTGGATGTCCTTGTTGTTAGGGACATCACGGCAAAGTAGGCAGGCAGCAGTCTTGTCCCGCGAGATGGATAAGACGTGGCAGGGTGAGGAGGTGGCTGCGAGGCCACGATTGGCGGAGTCAACAATGCCTGGGAGGTCGAGCACCGCTGGGGGTGGGGAGGGAAGGGCCAGTATGACCTCCCAATGCGTTGGTCCCTTGGTGGTGGATGTGAATTTTGGTTTTGGCTTGGCTAAAGCTGATCCCAGGGCGTTCTTGAGGGTGGGGGGTGAGGCGCCTTTGGCGTGCGCCATGCGTTCAAGCTCTTCCGGAGAAGCGTCCGGGAAGGCCCGTGAGAGAGCAATCAGACAGCCGGTCCAGCTGGAGGAGGGGTTGGTGGGGGTTGAGGCAGTGACACTAGCCCATGAGCATTTGGGGCTGTCTTGGGAGGATGGGGGAGGCACCGCCGAGCGCCTGTAGGGCCTAGTGTGCCAGTTAATGGTAGGGGGGGGAGGGAGGAACAACCGATCGGAAGGGTCCAGGTCCGGCTGAGGGGGAGGATCCGGTGTTCGAGGAGGGGTCAGTGCCCAATCCGATCTTGGAGCGAGGGACAGAAGTAGACTTCTGACCACCCTGAACCAGGGTAGACCCTGGATCAAGTCCCTTTGATGTTGATCGGGCAGTGCACTTACCTTTATTAATACGGGCAGGCAAAGGGGAGGGAGGTCTCATGTCCACGTCAAGGGTGGGGGCAGGAGGGGGTGAGGAGGGGGGGAGGAGGGCTGGCAGTGCAGCTGGGGCAGCTGGGCCCAGAGGCAGAGAGGAGGAGAGGGGGGGAGGGGAAGGAATAGGGACCGGGTGGTGTTGTCCCGCTTGGACGAGGTGTTGTAGCCATTTGACTACGCTGAAATTACCGCGGGAGCGAACCATCTCACCGAGTTTGTTGGATGCAAAGACCGAATTGATCAGGTCGAAGAGGTATGGGAGGACGATGGGGTGGTCGTTGTCGACCAGCTCCGAGTGAGATAGGGATTGGAGCCAGTCCATGACCATCTTCAAATTGGTGTCAGCCTCCATGGAGTCGGTGGTGATTCTGTTGTGTGGGGAGAGGGCAGGGAGGTCCTTGTCGTGGGGACAGTTGGACCAGTTGGCGGGGGGGATCTCTGGTTGGGTGGGAGGAGCCATGTCGCAAGAGGTGGGGATGGCCATGGTGAGGACACGCTTGGTGGGATCCAGGGCCTCCAAGGTGTGGGTCGATTCCTCGGAGTCAGAGAAGTTTTCGTCGCTGTCATTGGGCTTGGCGCAGACCCGGTTGCTGGTGTGCAAGGCCCTAGAGGCCGTGCGCGAGGGGAGGCCAAAATTGCCAGCCGAAGAGGCAAAGGGGAAAGTTTGGGGGCTCAATGCCGTGATGGGCGATGAGCTGGTGTAATCAGCAGGTCCGCCAAGCATTGTGGTGATGGGGTTCACCGGGTTGGGAGACATGATACCAGATACAATTTTACTCATTGTGAACTCAGAAACCAGCACTAAAGATTGCTGAAGCGAGTCGATGGTGGTGGTAAGAGGACAAGGAGCCATTGTTATAGTACACTCACAACCTAGTATAGCTATGACATCTCAAGGTACACAAACAGGCCTAGCAGCAATGCCGACCCCAGCTAGCAAGCATGCCCCAGATTTCAACTCCAAGCACCCCAAGGAGTTGAGAGAATTCTTCAAGTTGTTCCAAGAGCAGGCCAAAGCTTGTGGGTTGGATAAGCAAGAGAAGTTGAAGGCAGTGATAAGGTATACTGACTCAAAGACGAAGCAGTTCTGGAAGAGTCTAGAAGGGTATGATAAGGATTATGATATACTAAAGATAAAAATTTTAGGATCATACTCGAAGACAGCACTTGGTGAGAAGTGGACAGTGAACCGACTAATTAGGTTCATAGAGGACACTGTTGATGACAAGATTGGTGACGAGGATGACCTGAATAGGTATTATCAGAAGTTCTGGCCCATGGCAACATACCTGGTGGAGAAGGGTAAGATCAACAGTGATGATTGGGATCGGTACTTTTGGAGAGGACTTCCCTCAAAGGCTCAAAAGCTTATCTGTGACCGTCTAGAGAAGGAAGACAGGACCCTCAAGCGCTCCCAGATTCCAGGGATCAACAAGGTCTTGGACGCAGGAAGGTTTGTATACTCAACTGAAGCTATAGATGAGGAAGAGGATGGAAGAGTACTTGAATACCGGTCAAAGCGAGGGAGAAAGAAGGCAAAAGGAAAGAAGAAGGGTCGACGTGGACAGAGTAGCAGTGATTCAGAGTCAGAGTCTTCGGAATCAGACTCTGAATCCTCAGATTCGGACTCAGACTTGGAATCAGAGTCTTCAAGCAGTGACGACAACAGGCGATGGAAAAGAAGGGAAAATCTAAAAAGAAGGAGGTAAGAACTCGAAAGGTGAAGGTAGAGGAAGAGAAGGGGAAAGGAGGGACAACAGGTGAAGTTGACGAGCTCACAAGGCGGTTGCAAGGGTTGGAGGTAACAGATGCTGCATACATGTCAACTTATGCGCAGCTGGTGCTCGTAGCTCCAGCAGTAGCAGAACTCATCCTACCACCAGCATGATGGGCACCACAGGCAACAACAGCAGCATACATGAGGAACTCACAGGAACCCCTGTTCCAGTCCAGAGGCCCATACACAATGATGGATAATGGGTGCCTCATGTGCAAGGACCCTAGCCACAGACTTCAGACATGCCCTGTCATGATTGAGTACGCATGGGCAGGAGGTATACTAACCTTACCAGGAGGGTATCATGTCCATGCAGACAGGTCACAAATAGAGCGGCACCCAGGAGGATTCAAAGGTGTGATTGACCAGAAGTGGGGAGGCCCACTTCCAGCCACGTCAGGAGCAGCAACTACACCACTGGTGCCTATTCCATCTTCATCAGTGCAGCTGACGTCATATGTTGTAGCTCACAAACCAGAGGAGGAAGGGTTTGTATGGGGAGCCATAGCCGAGTTGGAAGAGGCACAAAAGAAAGAAGTGAAAGGTATGGCAATGACACAGGCACAGGCAAGACAGGAGGTAGCGACAGCTGAAGAAGGGGTTCAGTCAGAGGAGCCATCGGCAAAGCAGCAGCCAGCATACAAGCTGGAGTCAAAGATGACTGACCCTCAGACAACACAGGAGATATACAAGCATATCCTAGAAGCTGAGATTCCAGGAATCACTGTGAAAAAGTTATTCACAATTAGCAGTGATCTCCGAAAACTCATGATAGAAAATGCACATACCCAGAAAACACCAACATCAGGAGCAGTAGTTGCTACAGTGCCAGAAATGCCCCTGGAGTTTTCAACACCACTTCGAGAGGTGGAGGTAACGGTAAAAGGAGGGGACAGAAGAAATGTGGTCGAGATGGGATTGTTGGATGAGGGATTGGAGATTGTGTTGGTAAGACAGGACTTGTGTAATGAGTTGGGGATACAGGTAAACAAGGCAAGGCAGATGGTAATGCAGACAGCGAATGGGTGCAAGGAGGAGTTGCATGGGTGTATTGAGTGGCTGGAGATTGAGGTAGGAGGCCTGAAGATGTTTGCACATGCATTCATAGTCAGGAATGCCCCTTATTGGCTACTGTTGGGAAGGCCATGGCAATGTGGTGTCTGGTTGGGAAAGGTGGAGCACGACAATGGGACGGTTGAGTTGGTGGTGACAGATCCAGTGGGGAAGGAAAAGAAGGTTGTGGTACCGACAAGGGAGAGGAAGGAGGAGAAGATGAAGAGTGGGTTTATGGTGATGGGAGGAGAGGAGAAAGGCGGTGGTTGGGGATTTCAAGCCAAGGAGGACTCCCTGACAGAAGAGATACTGGCATCAACATTCACATACAACACCAAAAAGCACTGTCTGGCTTACAAGAAGGTTGCCAACAAGGTCTGGCCGGTCCCAGTGACAATGCCTAGTGACTACCAAGTGGTCAGGAGGTTTCCCAAGGATCCACTGAACACCTTACCAACTCTGTCGACACATCCACCACCATTTTGGCCAGGAGTTCAGCTCACTCAGGAAAGGATGGATGCACTGGGGCTCTTCTCAAATGATTTTCTGTGGCCAGAGGAGAAAAAGTTAATCACACAGGCTCTGACGAACAACGAGATGGGCTTAGCTTGGAACGAAATGGAGAAGGGTCACTTCAGGGCTGATTACTTCAAACCGGTCAAGATTCCTGTCATCAAGCATGTGCCGTGGACTAGGAAATCCTTACCTATTCCCCCAGGACTTTGTGAAAAGGTGGTCGAGCTGATCAAATGAAAAGTAGCTACAGGGGTATACGAGCCATCCTATAGCTCGTACTGACACCAATGGTTCACTGTGGCAAAAAAGGATGGGAACGTCAGGATTGTGCATAACCTGACACCTCTGAATGCAGTCACCATCAAGGACTCACAAAGCCCCCCAATCATATACCTATATGTGGAACAGTGCGCGGCATGGGGAGTCTATTCAGGTCTGGACATTCTAGTTGGATATGATCATCAGACCCTGGCAGAGGAATCAAGGGACTTTACGACGTTCGATACTCCTCTTGGAATGATGCAATTGACAGTATTGCCACAAGGATGGACAGGCTCTGTAGGAATGTTCCAAAATGACATGGCCTTCATTCTGCAGAAGGAGACAGAGGTGGCACCGAATTTCCTAGATGACATCACTCTGTTAGGACCAAAAACTCAGTATGAGCTGGCAGACGGCACTTACGAGGTCTTGGCAGAAAAGGAAATAGTGGTGGTTGGGAGGTTGTGTTCATATGAGGGCCAGAAACCGGAGGATGTGATGGTGGAGAAGGTTTTGAGGTGGCCGGAGTGCAGGAATGTTTCAGAAGTGCGAGGATTTCTGGGAATGGCAGGAGTGGTTAGGAATTGGATTCAGTCGTTCGCAGAGGTATGCGAGCCACTCAATTGGTTGACACGAGGAAAGGTGGAGGAGTTTCAGTGGGGAGAGGAGCAGAGAATGGCAATAGAGGAGGTGAAACAGAGAGTGGCAAAGTGCAAGGCAATCAAGCCTATTAATCATTCACTCCCCTACAGTGTTACATTGGCCATGGACACATCAATTATTGCAGTGGGGTACATCTTGGGCCAATACGATGAAAAGGGAAAGAGAAGGCCAGCTCACTTTGGGTCAATTGTGTGGAACGAGAAGATTGCTCATTACTCCCAAGCAAAGCTCAAGCTATATGGTCTCTTTCGAGCACTGAATGCCTGCAAATTGTGGCTGGTGGGAGCAAAGGATTTGGTGGTGGAGGTTGATGCGAAGTATATCAAAGGGATGGTAAACCGACCTGACATACATCCCAATGCAGCCATGAATCGCTGGATTGCAGCAATATTGATGTTTGACTTCAAGCTAGTACATGTGCCGGGAGCTAAGCATCGAGGGCCGGATGGATTGTCAAGGAGACAGAAATTGGAGGAGAGTGACAAAGAGGATGTGGGAGAGGCAGAGGCAGAGCAGTGGGTGGATGACAAGGTGTTGGGATGTGGAACATGGGTGTTTGATGGTGATTGGAGAGCGGAGGTGGTAGCCAAAATGGGTTTTGTGGTTGGTAAAGGAGTGGTGATGAGTTCAGAAAGTGTGGAGGAGCAGAGAGGAGGCAAGGGAATGGTACCGTATGGTGAGAAGGAGAAAATGAAGGACCTAGAGTTGGAGCAGGTCAAAGACTTCCTGACGAGTTTAAAAGCACCAGAAGGACTTATGGAGAAAGCCAGGAAAGCTTTTCTCAAATGCGCAGGCAAATTTTTTGTGCAAGGGGAGAGGTTGTGCAGGAAAGAGTATGGCGGGAGACATCAGGTAGTGGTGATGGGGCAAAGGGAACGTTATCAATTGCTGACTAAAGCACATGATGAGTTAGGCCACAAGGGGTACTATGCAACAAGATGCACCTTAGTGGACAGGTTCTGGTGGCCATCCCTCAACAACAATGTCTGTTGGTTCAACACTACCTGCCATCAGTGCCAGATACAGTCCACACAACATGTAGTCTTACCCCCAATGGTGCAGAGCCCAGCCCCACTCTTCAGAAAAGCCTATATCGACTCAATGCACATGCCAGCTTCACACAGATGCAAGTACATTGTCCAAGCATGTTGCAGTCTCACCGGATGGCCTGAATGGAGGGCTCTATCTCGTGAAACCAGCCATACACTCGGAAGCTTCATATTCGAGGAGATTTTGTGCTGATGGGGTGGGATTGAGGAAATTGTGACTGACAACGGAACGGCCTTCATAGCTGCATTGGACTGGCTCAGTGATAAGTACCACATTCAGCACATCCGCATATCAGCTTACAACTCCCAGTCCAATGGAGTAGTGGAGACAACACACCGGACAGTTCGCGACGCCTTAGTCAAGGTCTGTGAAGGGGACATTCGAAAATGGTACGAGCACGTGCCCTATGTGTTCTGGGCAGACCGGGTTACCACGAGAAAAGCAACGGGACACACACCATATTATGCTGCACATGGTGTAGAGCCCCTACTCCCCCTTGATATCACCAAAGCGACATTCCTACTCCCCTCTCCTACAGAAAAGCTCTCAGACTCGGAGCTACTGGCAATCCCTGCTCATGCACTCAAGAAATGCAAAGAGGACCTTTCGCAGATCCATACTCGTGTCCTAGCTGCTCAATACGCATCAATTCGGGACTTTGAAAAGTGCATGGGATCCCGGATTTGAGACTATAACTTTGCCCCAGGTGCCCTAGTCCTAGTCCTCAATAAGAAAGTCCAGCCCGAAATCGGCCGTAAATGTAGGCCCCACTATTTCGGCCCTATGCTCATTGTCAAATGTCTCAAGAGTGGTGCCTATATCCTAGCTGAAGTCAGTGGTGCAGTCTCCAAACTCAAATTTGCTGCCTACCAGTTGATCCCTTACTGTGCCCGGTATTACGCCGAAAATCAAAGCATTGCTAAAATAAGCCATTATACCCCTATATACCCATGGCCCAGCAATAGCTACAATGTAATCATCTCGATATACCCATAACACCCCCTACAATGACCCTAACCTGACTGGTATGTCATGTAAGGACCTCTATGAGGCTACAAAGCACCCCAGGAGTCAGTCAGTGGCTACTAAATAGCTACTGTATGGCTTCGAGAGTGGACAAAGAGTACAACAGGCGGCATCGCCACTCAGAGATGCACCAAGTATCAAGAACGTTGCCAATAAAGTCCCCTGATCATAAGGGAAGGCTCAGAAACCATATAATGGCCATCGAGATGACCTGAGAAGACTGAGGGCCCCTAACTCGACTATCTCAAAGGGGACATCACGTAGCAGCCTAGTGCTGATTGAAACCTTCGAGAAGATTGTGTGACAGGCATCGAGACACTTGGTAGATGGACTTTCGAGATACCTCAATTAATAATGAACAGTGTCCCTCACCCAAATAAATGGCATACAATGTACTAAGAAACAATGTACCAACTGCTATATTAAGGGCAGGGATGATGTTCTATCAAGAAGAGGGAGAATATGGCTATTGCCCAAGAAATGCAGACAGGAGGTGTCGGCCGAGGAAATATATCCGAGGCCACGTCAGCTTGTCTGATCGCGATACAACAATTGGAAGGACCACCAATTGTCAGGAGGACCAATAGAGAAGAGCGAGGAGTGGAACAAATAGAAAGCCTATTAAGCTACGGATGCGTAAGCCTATCAGCCAGCCCCAAGGGGATAGCTATGGCAATACAATACATGCAATAGCATCTTGATGACCGATCGAGTACCTTGAAAGGCCTTGCAGGGTCCAATAGTGGATCAAAAGACAAATGATGGAGTAGTTGGACTATCTCAGACTATCCGCATGACATGTAGGCAACGCACGGCCAGTTCAAGATACTAGAAGGGTATATGAACAGTGTACCAGAATGTCAGGTCGGGAGGAGACCAATAGGGTAGATGCGCGGAGGCAAAAGGCATGCGTATATGGGTAGAGAACATTCCCGGGCATGTTGAAACAGCCGCAGGCCGTCGCGATGACCCACGAAATGACGCCAGCAGCATCTCGATGACTCAAAATGAGTCTACAACAGGCAGCCAGGACCAATACCAGGTGGAAAAGCGTTATTACGCAGGGGAATGTCGGACCGATTGTGTATACTAGTATCACTCTCTCTAATATTTCCTTATTTACTTGGGCTGTTTCCTAGCTACCAAAACATATAAATACCACGTGGAGGAGAGGTGAAAGACAAGCACTCGCTGCCCTAGCTTCGAGACCACGAGATTGGGAATTAACGATTTCATATCTTGTGCTATTGTGTGCATTAAGGCAAACTAAGTGAGAGCTTCGGTCATAGACCACTCAGAAAACAGTAGAGACGAACTGTGATTGTCGAGAGAATTGTTGAGACCATTGTTTGAGTCCAAGGGACTTCTAGAGAGAGATATTGAGGCTCAGGGGTAGTTAGATTCCCCTTAGGCCTAGAGACACAGAGAGATAGAGACTTAGTGGGGTAGTGCAGATTCTCCCAAGGTTTCGAGATCAGAGATATTGAGAACCAGAGGCTGTAGTTGCAAGAGGAGACTTGTGCTACTACCACAGAGACCATCCCCAAAGTACACTTGGTGCCCTTGGGTATATTTTCGAGAAAACCCATTATATATTCCTATTTCCCAAAAACCCCTTTATAAAGTTGAATTCCTCTCTTTGAGAACTGTCTCCGACACCCCAGAATCGCATTTCGAGGTACTGGTTGATATAGGTAGTGGTTGTCCGAGCCACATATTATATACCTACCCTACCAATACCATCACACCAGTCTCCTCGTCATCTCCATGTCACCAAATTCGTTGATCCCCTGGACCTCGCTGGAGTGGAAGAGTCAGTGTGAAGGCAACAGAGTTGCCTTCAGAAAGTGTGGAGGAGATGTAGTGGAGACGCACGGCCATTTGTAGAATAGACGCTTATGTAATCACAGATCACTATACTACCCTCCCGTTGTTTAGGTACATACTTGCGATAATCCTCTCTTTACATAGAAAAACACACACACTCATTTTCATAGCTTACATGTCTTAAATAGTTCCGAGTTTCATCGTATATCGGATTCTCAGTAGCATAAAAGATGTGCCACGTAGCACGAATAGATAGTCTTTCTTTCCCCCGACCCACGACCACTCATTTTCCTTACAATTGAATCTATTTGTTTTGTAAATTATTTGGTTCCAGCTGGCTCATAGCCATGGCTCCAGCCAGAGCTGCTGCTTCTGAGTAGATAGCTGCAGTTGGTTTGGCCATTTCTGAGATGAGCTGCAACCATCAAAGTCAGCTCATGGTTAGCCAAGTTGTGGCAACACTGGGTATTTGACTGTTGACTGTGTGTAGTATTGCATTGTGTATATGCACAATCAGTAGTGTTTGTGCTATGGATTTGCAATGTATAATTGGAGGGGGTTATGGCTATTGTAAGGGTCTGTTTGGTAACAAGTTTTGATTGTGCAAAACACAAACTTGAAATTTCACACAGTTCCCAAAATAGAAATAGCTAATGAGCACACCACTTAAGGTAAGTTCACATGCAAATGGATTATTATGTAGTTCAAAGTGTGACAGGTTATTTCAAAACAAATTCACAATCTCTGTATCTTGAGGCATAGTTAGCACAAACTTGGTACAAGTTCCTGCTGGGATAACATTTTCAGAGAATGTCTTCAAGTTAAATTGGTAAGATATCTTATTAGGGGATATGTTCTTAGTAAATTCAACACTATACTCTGCCATTAAAAAAGAGGTGTCACAGATCATGTGATGACCTTATTTGTGTCAATACCATGACTGAGTAGACAATTAAAATTTAAGAGTATTATAATTGTGTGTCACATTGAGAAAAAAAGAAACCTGTAATGGATATCTGCTTCACTCCTCTTGGATGGTATCTGATATTTTTATGTGACCTCAATACCTCTTACTCACTCATGTAGCCCATTTGAAGCTGAACTGTCACATGTGATCACATGATCAAATCTTGGTTCTACCTTCCCTAAATGGTATGGCCATCAGCTGTTTCCACCTTTGGACACGTGGGAAGTTTCAAGTTTGTGTTTTGCACAATCAAAACTTGTTACCGAACAGACCCTAATCCAACACCTCCTTTATTACATGTACAATGGGAGGGGTATTTGACTTTTGACCATGTGTAGTACCACATGTTGTACATGCACAGTTGGAGGGGATCTTGGCTATTGCAATCCAATACCTCTTTTATTACAGGCACAATAGGAGGGGTATTTAACTATTGACCATGTGTGATACTGCATTTTGTACATGCACAATCAGCACTGTTTTGTACCACAGATTTGCAATGTACAATTGGAGGGGGTTGTGGTTATTGTAATCCAATACCTCTTTTGTTACCTGTATAATTGGAGGGGGTTATGGCTATTGTAATCCAATGCCTCCTTTGTTATCTGTACAGTTAGAGGGGATTATGGCTATTGTAATCCAATGCCTCCTTTATTACATGCACAATTGGAGGGGGTTACAGCTATTGTAGTCCAATACCTCCTTTATTACATGCACAATGGGAGGGGTTATGGCTATTGTAATCCAATGTCTCCTTTGTTACATGCACAATTGGAGGGGGTTATGGCTATTGTAATCCAATGCCTCCTTTGTTACCTGTACAATTGGAGGGGGTTATGGCCATTGTAATCCAATGCCTCCTTTGTTACCTGTACAGTTAGAGGGATTATGGCTATTGTAATCCAATGCCTCCTTTATTACATGCACAATTGGAGGGGGTTACAGCTATTGTAGTCCAATACCTCCTTTATTACATGCACAATGGGAGGGGTTATGGCTATTGTAATCCAATGCCTCCTTTGTTACCTGTATAATTGGAGGAGGTTATGGCTATTGTAATCCAATGTCTCCTTTGTTACATGCACAATTGGAGGGGGTTATGGCTATTGTAATCCAATGCCTCCTTTGTTACCTGTACAATTGGAGGGGGTTATGGCTATTGTAATTCAATACCTCCTTTATTACATGCACAATGGGAGGGGTATTTGGCTGTTGACCAAATATGGAACTGTATTGTCATGCACAATCAGCAGTATTTTGTGCCACAGATTTGCAATGTACAATTGGAGGGGGTTTTGGCTATATATATTGTATTATATCAGTGTAGCTGTACCATCCTACTATATATTTACATAGAAAATATGTAATATCCGCGGTGTTTTCTGAAAATATTGTAACCTTTTTGGAGTCCTAACCCCAAACCCTGACACCAAAGTCTACTATAATCACTCAGGGGTTTGCGCCTTTGCGCGCGAAGTACCATGAGGAGCAGCTTAATAAGCTGATCGAGTCTAAACAGCTCGAGCTCCTGTACTTGGGTGGGCAGACCCAACTCGCTCCCATGGAGGACGGCACCGACGCCCCCGCCTGGGCTGCTTTGCGCTCCGATCTGGAGTTGGCCTTTGAGGCCTATAAAAAGTCGCAGCAGACAACGAGTTATGCGGCCCCTACTGCCGATAGTAGGGGCCCCGTCTTCCTCGGATGGGTTGAGCCCCCTTCTGTGCTCAAGAAATACGTAGAGATCCTCGAGGATGTACCGTACATGTTCGGGCGAGCAGTCCGGCTGGTAGACGACGAGCACGCCGCCAGTCAGGCCCGACTTGAGAAAAAGAAGGAGCTTAAGGACACGGCAATGATGGAGGTGGATGAACACCTCACCTCTAAGTCGATTCAGTCGCTTGTTGACAAGCGCGTCGAACAGAGGGTAGCCGCCGCTGTCAAACAGCTCAACAAAGGAAAGGGTAAAGCCAAGGCGAGTAGTCCATTGCTTGTGGACTTTACATTGCCGCCGCTTTGGTTTGATGACACCACTAACTCCTTTTGTTTAGAAAAACCCACCGAAAGCTGGCAACAGCGCGGGGTCGAAGGCGAAGGGGAAGGCAACTTCCTCCAAGCGCGGCACCCGAGGTGGTGGCAAACGCCCCTCCAAGCGCGGCCCGAAAGGACCGAAGGGAGGCAGCCCCAACAAGAAGGGGAAGGGACGGGCCTAGTTGCAATGCAACGCACTACGGCCGATTACCGCCGGGGTGAAGAACCGCCCCATTTCAGGTATGACGTTCCTTCTTCGTATCCCGATTGGCTACTTAAGGTACCCCTTCCGGTAGCAACGCGTTTCATAGTAGAACGGATTCCTATTGTAGTTTTAGAATCCATGCGCTACCGTTCTACTATACACATGATTAACTGCGACCTACCGAGTGATATAAGTATTCACCTAAGTGCTGGCATGAAATACATGCTACCCGGTAAACCCAATAAGGACTTAATTGTCCGGGCGTGGGACGACTTCGTCGATCGTCTCCGTTGGTCTTGTTTCTTCAAGGCTCAACAACCGAGTGATTACAAAGACGACTTTGATCCGGACTATCATCTCCCTAAGGCTCATCGCGAGCCCGGAGAGATCTTAGATGGAGTCCTGGAGTTTGGCTTCGCACAAGGCCGTAGGGTCATTGATGAAATGATCTCTGATATGCCTAGCGTCGACGCGATGGTACCTCGCCACGAGCAGCGCGCTCTACAGGTTCCCATCACCAAACTCCGTAGCTATTTAACGTCTCACCAGCTCGTCGTTTTAGCTACAGATAAAAACTTAGGTTGCGCAGTGGCTCCGCGCGCCTGGATCATCGAACAGTCTCGGAACATTCTGGCTGACGTGCGTTCTTATACGTCCGTTACGCCCGGGAAAGCTATGCAGCTTCTCGACGCCAAGAATGATCTGATGATTACGATAAGTGACTTGGCATCAACCTATGCCTTACAAAGTCAGCTGCCCCGCTTCTTCCGAAGCAAGCTTGATCGCGATCTTAATTCGATCGCGCGGTTCTATGTGATACCGAAGATTCATAAGAATCCTATCAAAGCGCGCCCGATCGTGCCGTGCCATTCGGTATGTCAGGGTCCGGCGGGGTTATTCGTATCCAAAAATCTCAAACCGATTATTCAATCGGCGCCTTTCATTATACATGGATCTAAGGATCTGGCGATAAAATTGAGTAAGTTGTCGCTTCCGCGATCGAAGTCGGTCGATGGAAAGCTGCTTCGCTTGTATTTGGTATCAGGCGACGTTGTCGCTTTCTACCCCAATGTGAACGTCCCTCTTGCACATAAAATCGCAGAGGGTGCGTATGTACATTGGCTCTCGCAGCTAGCGGAGGAAGATATGAGCGTTCAGAAGGCCGCCCAATGGGCTTCGATCTTTCGAATGTGCCTTCGCGCTGCGGACGACGACTTGCTGATACAGTTTGACGGCGAATACTGGCTGCAGGCTTGTGGACTTGCGATGGGGGTAGCTTCTTCCCCAGATATCGCCAATCTCTACGGCCTGTACCACGAGGTACAAATCCCGTGTCTTAAGGACACGGCCGTCGTACCGTTCTACGGACGGTACATCGATGACTGTCTAGCTCTTGTGTACGCACAAAGCGAAGCTCAGGCTTTAGCCTTGATGCGAGACAACGTCAAATTCGATAGCTGTGTCTTGGAGTGGACATCGTCCGATAGTTATATGACTTTCCTGGACATGACGTTGTTCTTCGATGGGGAGAACAGGCTTCAACATAAGCCTTACAGGAAACCGATGAACCACTTCGAACGTATCCCATGGATCAGCCACCACCCCTTGTACATAAAGAAGGGTACATTCTGTAGTGAGCTGTCCCGGGTTGCCACCTTGAGTTCGCAATTTGACGATTTTGCGAACGCGTGTAGAGAAGTTGCGGAAATCTACATAGCTAGGGGGTATCCGGTGGATTTAATTCGCTCTTGGTTGAGAAATAACTACCAAGCACGGTGGGAAGCGAGACTTCGAGAGTTCTCACCGCCGGCGGCAGACGTGCTTGTCTTGAAAAGCGAATTTAATATCTCCTGGGACTATTTCAACGTTCACCTACTGGAAGAACGGATGAAACAGGCTTGGACAGTTGCGCTGCAGCAAATGTCTAGAGGTGACCGAACTGCTACCGATTTACATCGGGAGGTGACGTCAGCGAAAGATCTGCCTATGGCGCTAGAGTTCTGGCCCTGGTGGCGTTCGCAGGGTTATGCTTACCAATCTGCCCCTGGGGAGGTTGCGTTGGCCGCTGCCCACACGGACAATACCGGATCTGGAATTGCTGGCCGCTATTTTCGGGTCGACAAGCTTGGTTTCCTTGATCGCCGGCTGATCGTTTCTAAGAAACGAACTGCCCAGCTGATCGATCTCTGCGCCGTTTGGCGTAAGACCGTTCTTCTGCAACGAGATCGCCGGGTGTTTGATGATGACGAACCAGTTGATGAACCGGTTGTTGAACCAGTTCGTAGAACCGTTCAGAGTACACTCGACTCTTGGCTGCGACCCGTTACTTCGGTACCGGATCAAAGCTCGCGGGAACGGGGATCGGTGGCTTCTCTTCGGAGGAGTCGATCCCCGGACCCGTGGTTGGCTAACAATCCTCTCTTCGGGGATTAAACCCACGCAGGGATCAGGCACGCGCGTCTGTGTCTTCCCGTTCAATAGCTGGGTTTTATTAACGTGGCAGTCGTGCCACGTCTTGGTTGCTAGCGATGCTGGCGTGTTGGGGCTTCGGCCTCCGCGTTGGATAGCTGGCCTGTGCCTTTACGACCGTCTAGGATCGGGCTTCGGCCCGGTTGGCTTCCACTGCGCCTTCTGCGGTGCGGGACTGAGCCTTGCTGGTAGCTGCAGTTGTTTCCCCACGATCTTGCCTCGTGGATTTACACTACGTACAGAAACACTGTGGCCATCGGAGGTTAAACCGTATAGCGTTGGTGAATATGAAGTAAAACTAGCGGCGATGGAGTAGTGAAAAGCTACGGCATAAACACGTGATATAGACCGTAAGGGACCGTTCACGCGCGATAACCAAGGAGATTCTTGCTGATTGCGAGAATTAGCCACAGGAGAACAAGTATCTCGCAGTAGATGCCTCGGACTGCCAAGTTAACGCCTTCTATGCACACTTGGATCGATCCGACGGATCGCTTTGCGGTAAGTACTATCTTATCGCGTGATTGTGTGGTACAGCATACTAATACTATGTTTCCACCCTAACCCAAACCGAACCGTACAAACTCTAATGTTTGAATAATCGGGTAACGTATTGGGAGGGTACGTACTGCACGTGACCCAATCACGTGAAAGTCCTATAAGGTAGTATGCGCCCACGGGTAATGTCGTGACCGTGGAAAAGTTTCTTGCTGACTAAGCAAGCCTATGATCGATGGGAATCACGTTAGTGAATGCCGTCGCACGTGTGCGTCACGTGTCCGTGTGAATTCTCGGTGATCTCGGTGACTGTTAATTTTGGATATTCCCACGAGTGGGCGCTATCCCGGCCCGAGTGAGCGTCTTTGCCAGGTAGGTTTGAATGTTAAGCGCGCGCTTAGTCTCCGGCGCTTAAATAAGTTTAAACGCGAATAAACTTTAGCGTTTTTAAGTTGACCCGGTAGGGTCGTCGCTTATGTTAGCAACTATTATTAGAAACTTTTTATAGCCTTTGATTATCAAGGCCGATCCGTTGAATTAAATTACATAATAGTAATTTAGATATCGCTAAGATTAGAACTCTTATCGATGATCGATAGGATAGCATAGTATACGTATAAGGGTACCTGATGAGCCATATATAAGGCGAAACGGGTAGGTGTTGTGGTTCCCCCACAACCCCGTTGTACCCCCTCGCCCCCGGACGCTCACGCTCGCTTCGCTCGCGTTCGCGCCCCCCCCTAACCCTAAGTTCTTCATGTTTCCCACACATTCTCTGTTCCCATAGTTCCCTGTGTTTCCTGCACATTCTATGTAGACCATAGTTACTATTCTTTGAGTACCCCCTAATGACTGCACATTTGTCATGTAAGATGTGTGGTGCATGTGTGCCAGCATCAGGTAAGTTGCATACTATAGTCTAATATATCATGTAACACCACATGTCTTAGATCAAAAATGAGGGGAGTATTTGGCTACTGACAGTGAGTATCCCCTAATGGCCACACATTTGTCATGTAAAATGTGCAGTGCATTTGTGCCAGTATCAGGTAAGTTTTATCTATAGTCTAATATATCATGTAACACCACGGATTTTATACCAAAAATGAGGGGGGTGTTTGGCAACTGGCAGTCAGTACCTGTAAGGGGACTCTCAAGTTCTCCCTACTGCTCCCATTACCCCCCTGGTTGCCCCAAGTTGCCCCAGCCCTTGCCATTGCCTGGAGTTGCCTGCTGATGCCTCCTCAAACTGGTGCACACAGCTGCACATGCAAGTGTCTGCTTCCCATGCTCAACACATCCCCAAGCATGATCACATGACACACTTTCCTGCCCTCCAGTCACACATGTGCACACCTACTCCCTAGTTCCCTTTTCAGACATTTATCATTTAGTCTGTACAGTAGTTCAGCCACCACTCCTGTAGCTTGTGTAGCAATGCAGGGACTTCCTCATTCATTTCTCTGAGGATTTCCCTGCAGAGGTATGTAGTAGCTTTGCACTTTCTCACACTTTCACTGTTATTGATATACTGAGGATCTCCCTGCATAGTCTGAGCATGTGCATTTACATTTTGCCCCTCTCTCACTCTAGGTTGCCCTCACAGTACCCCCTAATAGCTGCACATTTGTCTTGTAAAATGTGTGGTACATTTGTGCCCATTGCAAGTAAGTGTTATACTATAGTCTAATATGCCATATAACACCGCATTTTTTATGCAAAAAATGAGGGGGGTATTTGATTACTTCATAATGACTGCACATTTGGCTCATAAAATGTGTGGTATATTTGTGCTAATTACAAATAAGTTGCATGCTATAGTCTCATATGCCATATAATATTTGTTATGCAAAAAATGAGGGGGGTATTTGAGTACCTTGTAATGACCACACATTTGGCTTATAAAATGTGTGGTATATTTGTGCTAATTGCAAGTAAGTTATAGACCATAGTCCCATATGCCATATAACACTGTGGCTTTCATGCAAAATGAGTGGGGTATTTGAGTACTTCATAATAATGATGCATTTGGCTTATAAAATGTGCAGTATATTTGCACTAATTGCAGGAAAGCTATAGACCATAGTCTAATATACCATATAATACCACATTTTTTATGCAAAAAATGAGGGGGGTATTTGAGTACTCCCTAATGACCGCACATTTGGCTTACCAAATGTGCGGCATATTTGTGCTAATTGCAAGTATGTTATAGACCATAGTCTAATATGCCATATAACATCGTGGGTTTTATGCAAAAATGAGGGGGGTATTTGAGAACTCCCTACTGACCGCGCATTTGGCTTATAAAATGTGCGGTATATTGGTGCTAATTACAGGTAAGTTATAGACCATAGTCCCATATGCCATATAACACCACGTTCTTTGTGCAAAAAATGAGGGGGGTATTTGAGTACTCCTTAATGACCACGCATTTGGCTTATAAAATGTGCGGTATATTGGTGCTAATTACAGGTAAGTTATAGACCATAGTCTAATATGCCATATAACACCGCGTTTTTTATGCAAAAAATGAGGGGGGTATTTGAGTACTCCTTAATGACCGCATGTTTGGCTCATAAAATGTGCGGCATATTGGTGCTAAGTGCAAGTAAGTTGTATGCTATAGTCTAATATGCCATATAACACCGCGTTTTTTGTGCAAAAAATGAGGGGGGTATTTGAGTACTCCCTAATGACCACGCATTTGGCTTATAAAATGTACAGTATATTGGTGCTAAGTGCAAGTAAGTTGCATGCTATAGTCCCATATGCCATATAACACCGCATTTTTTATGCAAAAAATGAGGGGGGTATTTGAGTACTCCCTAATGACCGCGCATTTGGCTCATAAAATGTGCGGCATATTGGTGCTAAGTGCAAGTAAGTTGTATGCTATAGTCTAATATGCCATATAACACCGCGTTTTTTGTGCAAAAAATGAGGGGGGTATTTGAGTACTCCCTAATGACCGCGCATTTGGCTCATAAAATGTGCGGCATATTGGTGCTAAGTGCAAGTAAGTTGTATGCTATAGTCTAATATGCCATATAACACCGCGTTTTTTGTGCAAAAAATGAGGGGGGTATTTGAGTACTCCCTAATGACCATGCATTTGGCTTATAAAATGTACAGTATATTGGTGCTTAATTGCAGATAAGTTATATACTAGAGTCTAATATGCTGTATAACACTGCATTGTAATAGCTGCATACAGATATCTGGAGAGTCAAATTGGCAGGGGTTATCAATATGTGGATTTTCCCCCATATTTACACTATGGCACATGTAAATAATGGGGTGATTTCTGAGAAATTCCTAACCCTTTTGTTATCCTAACCCCAAGACCCTGACACAAATAGGTACTATAATGTTAGCAACTATTAATAGAAACTTTTTATAGCCTTTGTTTATCAAGGCCGATCCGTCAAATTAAATTACATAATGGTAATTTAGATATCGCTAAGATTAGAACTCTTATCGATGATCGATAGGATAGCATAGTATACATATAAGGGTACCTGATGAGCCATATATAAGGCGAAACGGGTAGGTGTTGTGGTTCCCCCACAACCCTGTTGTACCCCCTCGCCCCCGGACGCTCACGCTCGCTTCGCTCGCGTTCGCGCCCCCCCTAACCCCTTGCCATCTTGAGGGGCCTCAGCGGTCTTCATATCGTTTCCGCTGACCTGGTTGAGGTAGCCCTGGCTTATGACACCAACGCTGAAACGACGGCAATCGCTGCTGCGGATGTAAGCTAAACCCATGAGTGAGCTAATCCTAGACACTGAAGGGTTATTAACAGATCCTCTACGAAATTCTAAGTATTATGGCCAAGACGCCTTTAGGAAAGGCTATCAACAACTAAGAATTTCGACAGGGGTAGTCGGTATATGCACACCTACAAGTCAGATCGTAGCTATGAACTTGAAAGAATATAAACCGCTATGAGATCGCCCTTAAGTCGATAATAGCTCAAAATTAAGGTTGGGCCTGGCAGAAAACCCTATCCTGAAGCTAGTATCACATAGTTTGCCCACTTCAATTCATACATATATGATCTTAGTAGGGACTTCTGCACGATTAGACTTGCTGTGAGACACGGGGGAGAACAAGGGAATTAAGAAGACGGGATACAATGGGCCGAGCTTTAATGTCTTCGTCTTTTATCGTTGACTGGCAGATTGATGAAGCAGGTAATAAGCAAGGCTTTTTTTATAGTTGGAACCTGTCAAAAGAGCTTGGGTGTGCATTTTAACTAGTATCGCTGGGTCTTTCTACATCCTAAGGTCCTGTTCGGTGACGGCAATCCGGATTTTTCTTCTTTATACTGATCGTGATCGCAATCCCTACTGAAGAGAATTAAATTTCGCTGGTCTTGCTATTGCCATCGGATGCTCAGCTGCAGTCTTTCCATATCATACACGAAGACGAAACATGGAACTGTCACAGTCCGAACACTCCCGTGGTGTGATAGTTTAGTTGAACAGTCTTCCAGCCAGATATTGGAGGCGTCTCCCAATAACAACTACCGGGGAGAAGAGGGGAAACCTAGCGACCACAACCTGGCCAGTGCCCAGTTAACCATAAACAATGCAACGCCTATCCTAATGTGATATGTGAACACCAGAACTCCCCGACGATGACAACTGCGACCCTCTCTCCTTGATAGGACGAATGTATAGTCATTGTAGGATGCCGGTGAGCAACTGGGGCCAATTGCCCGCTGTCTCACAACGGCGTAATCATGAAGCTTACATGTGACAAAAGGGGCTACTGGACAGAGGTGCCGTTGCGCATCCCTGGTCCTCAATATTTGCGTATGTGTTGACCCCCCTAACCCGGAATTCGTAGCAGCGTGAAATCAAGAAAACCCGGGCATAGATGACATTGTGTCGGTAAGCAACAGATATGTTAAATTAACATTAAACATTGAACAGGTGGCGAAGGGGCGAATTCAGAGGAAGCGATTTGTTTGAGCATGTAAACCTTGCCCTGTTCGTAGCATGACAATGTTGCCTGAAAGGCTCGAAAACTAAGGTGCATGTCGTCAAATATCCAAGAGTTCAAACGTTATTGGACTTACGCCATTCCCAACAAAAACCTCGGCCTTTTCCGCAATGCTCATGTCCACTGCAACATCTACTCCTTTTTGCTCCTTGTCTAATGCAAGATCCCCGCTGACGAAAACGTCCTCCCATCCATCTGCGATAAGTTGGCGCTTGAGACCATCGAGCCACATAGACCACGCGTTGGTGAGCACGAATACGCGCTGAAGCTGATGTATGGGTGAGAGCGCGCTGATATCTTCTTCAACGGCATGCGTTGATACTCTCTGTGGGCGTTGTTGCGAAACGAAAGCATCGTACTCGTTGCGGACAATGCGCAGACGCTCGACAATCTCTTCTTGGGTTGGAAGACAACGTTTTCGGTAGTATTCAATTTTATCTTGCTTGCTATCCTAGAAGATGTGTAAATGAAGTAGAAACGGGCGAAAACAAAGCATGTACAGCAGAGGAATTGTCGTAAGGTTTCCAACGGTCGGGCAATCCTTCGAATGAGTTAAAGCCGTGGAAAGCGTTGTTCCACCCTGCCAGTCGTGGACAGTGTCGCTTGAAGTCGCCGCGTCGTATATGAAGTGCGAGTAGGCCGGGGTAGGTGTGAGTCGGGGGCGCGGCAGAGACAACGGATGATGCCCGAGGAATCGGCGAGTCATGTATAAGGGAGCCGAGGAAATGCCTGCGCAGCACGGTGGTACCGCCATCACGAATGTCGGGAAGAATGACGAAATTTCGCTGGACAGCAGAAAGCACAAGTGGCGACCATTTAAACTGGGTAATTACCACATTCTGTGAGAGGGACGGCCAAACGTCAAGAAGCTCACGACCACTGAAAAAGCTGGGAGAAGCGCCATGAAGGGGATGAAGCAATGACCAACCGATAATATACGAGAAACTCACTCGAATTCAAATATGGTTTTCTCGCTCATATCAATCTCCAGACACGGTGCATCCTCATTGGCTATTGTATCCTTCCACCACTGGATAAGGTTGGTACTTTTAAGGCCGGAGGGAGTGAGGACTGAGCTCACGACGCGTCGGCGATCTGGTGGGCAAATAGATTTCCAGAAATCGAAGGCGATTGCGCGTGGGGTAGATGAAGAGGAAGAAGAGATAGGGCCACCAGCGATGGGACCTGCGATGAAAGAATTGAGAGGGATGCGGGCAGGTCTAAGGGCGAAATCGTAAAGGGTATAGGGAAATGGGAGGTGGGACCAGGTATAGTCCTCGAACACGAAGGACCGATTTGTGATCGAGGCCAAGTATGAGAGCATTATGCTTTATGTCTCATCATTTAGTCCCAGTCTACACCAGCAGAATGTCAGCTCACTATTCCTGAAGGACATTGTTCCAGCCATGACCCCAGATATGATCAGGAAACGCGAGGTACTTGATATTGGCGTGATGTGAGAAGGTGGTATTGTGTTGAGGGAAGTGGCGCTCGTATTCACGTATATTAGCGTACAGAGGTGGCACACCGCCGTTGAGTAGAATGGCACAGACGATGAGAACGAAGATGGTTGGTATGGCGATGAGGATATTCCTGACGGCGCAGAGGTGTTTGAGAACGTGGAGAGATGGGCGGTAGTGACGCCGGGAGGCTCTAGGAGAATGGCCATCACTGGCGACTAGCTCGTACTCGACACTGTCATTGCGAACGAAGCGGTCGAGGATGTTACGAAGAGAGGGCATAAGACGGGCGTTTGTTGTGGTGTCATGACACATGCCTCGGCGCAGCAGTTCCTGTGAGAATGATTCTTTGCCGATGATGCCCTAACCTGAGCGACTGATCTGTTCCGGCTGGACCCAATAACGGCCCCTCAACCTGGCCGTGCTACCGCCATACCTGTGAGCCGCCATCCCTCAAGCTCAGGCTTCAAGTCAGTCAATGACTCGTGCGATACATATTAATAAAAATAGACCCTTGGACAATGTAGGAAGGCGATCAATAATCCGATCCCAAGGAACCTTTGCAGTACAAAGTGTGTGAGCAAAGTTGTATGTACATCCTAAGGGGAACTTTTCGGGCCAACGTCCACGTCAGCTGACGTCAGCTGACTTAAGGTCAGATTACATAAGTAAATCATCATAAGGGACGAAGTAAGGGGACTAACTAGGGACTTACTATGGCCTGTTAGTTACAGTCGACTCCGTCTTAACCCATACCTGTCATATACTCTGTAATAACCCATAAGATCTTGCTTCCACAAAAAGGGGTCTTCGGTCCCTATCATAACCCATACCCTATGAGAACCCATAGCTCAGACCTTCCATTAACTGCTATGGGTTAAGACAGAGTCGACTGTATTCGGACACAACGGTTATTCGGACAGATATTTATACCTCATACTCCACTGGCTCCTTCACCATAATTCCTTGTCACTAGCTTCTTGCATGTAATCCCACCCATCCGCAAGCATTTTTGTCACCCTTTGTCACTCAGCCAGGAAAGGTCCGTGGGAGTTTCAGTCCCTTCTTGGCAAGGGCAGGCTACTTAGACGCGTTGCTAGGCTCGCGACCAGCCCCTTCTTTTTCGAACTCCGACGTGATGGCAGCTCGTTCGCGAAAGGGGCTGGGACAAACGGGCACGATTTAGGCGTGTCACGCCTTGTCATGAGTTGGACTTGTGAAATTTTGAAGACCCACCAGCAGAGGACATATTAATACACTCCCCATTTATTAGAAAGGCTAAATAGTAATATTCTTCACCGTATGTACCAACAGAGTCATATTGCATCATAATATTCCCCTTGTCTTCCCCAGTATCCAATGGTTCATGTTGCTCTGGTATTGGGATGTCCGGTGCTAAATTGTCACGCTCAGGTCCCGTGACAGCTGAATTCCCACCTGCGAGGGCAGCTTTTGGTCGAAAAAAAAAAGAATTTTCATGTATATATCAATTGAATCAGCAATTTGTACAGGAAATGTATCACCCCAGAAGTGATATGTTGAGTGACAACATCAAGTCCATGTCATCTTTGGCCACCCGCCTGAACAACGTCCTTTTGTCCCAGTCCCTTGAATGTTCTCTTTTCCTATCACACATGAGTCAAGGACTTTGACAAAGAGAACCAAATTCACCGAAGGACTGGCTTGCGAGCCTAACGCGCTGCATCCTGGCAGCCCCTACTGACAGTGATGGCCATCAGGCCGGAGTTCAAAGAATGGCTGGGTGGGAACGCAAGGACCGATGTGACCGTCCGAATGACCATCGTGTAACAGGCCATAGTACTCTCCTGATCGCTTTGGTGATTATACTCCTAATTTACAATAACTATGATAGCTTATCTGCCCTCAATTGCATCGTATTCATTGTCGATAACTACCATTCCTATGCTTTCGCTGCACTGAATATACATAATAATGATATATTCATACCAATGCTTCGGAGCTATTCATACTAACGTCCTGGACCTCACATCCATGCCTCTTTAATCAACCTACTCGCCCGCTCTGCAATAGCATACACGCTCGCCTGTGTATGTCCACTCGGCACATTCGGCTGATTATTATTTCTTACTCAACAAATCGCGCACTTTACTCATTCACAGGAGGGCACTCACCAAAACAGATGCATCAACAACCTTCAACCCCTTAACCCCCTTGACACCAAAATCCGGATCCACAACACCCCACCCCGCCCTCCTTGGACTCATCATCGCACTACATCCGCCGTGTAAATATGGTCCTGCCTCACTTCTAATAAACTCATCCAGTTTTTCGTCATTATCCATGATATCCTCCGGTGGATATACTATACCAAAGACTGAAGAATGGAATACGGGGGAGGAGAACAGACGTTGTGCGCTTCGTATTCCTTCCCGAAGTATTGCGATATCAATTGGTGATGTGAGGAGTCCTGGGTCGATGAGAGGTTTGGAGAAGGGTGAGAAGGGTGAGGGGAGTGTGATTGATCCACGGGAGACAGGGTGGAGGTTTATGAGTGAGATTTGGATCGTGTTTGTCCCGTTTACTGTTCTCCACATTAGCCAACGTCAATATATATATATATGAAAACTCAATAGTAAATTCACCTCCAGCAGGCAATTGACCAACAACAGAAGAAGTAGTCGCAGCACTTATCTGATTGGTGTTTATCTCAATATGAGGTGCGTTTCTGCCTGGCGACGGATCCTCTCCCTCTTTAAACGCCGGTGCATTACTGGGTAAACGAACCCACACCATTTGGTTCTTAAGAGGTGCAGACATGACAAGCGGTCCTGTTCCTGTCGCATTCCACCGTGCCAGGGCAGCTTCGAGGTCAAAGCTACGCATATGTGGATAATCAGTGAAGGATTTTGAGGGGAACGAGAGGAAGGGTGAAGGGGAACGATGACGCGCAAACGTACGCACTCTGTAGTAGGCAAACTCGTATTAAACAAAACATTAATCGACACCTGATCCGTAAAATTCCTCCCCACACTCGGGAGATCCACAATAGTTTCAACACCAATTGCTTCCAGCTCACTATGACTTCCAATACCGGAGTTCAAAAGAATTTGAGGGGTGCCAACTACACCTCCAGCGATGATTACTTCTTTTTTCGCAAACAAGAATTTTCGTGAACTCTGCTCGTCTTCCGCGAACTCGATTCCTCTGAAATCCGGTTTTTCATCGGTGTTGGTGGCGGGTGTGATGGAGGAAAAGGAGGAGGTGTTGGTAGGAAGAACACGCGTAACATATGTGTTAAGCAACACATGCAAATTACCCCGCCCTGCCTCGACATACGCGGTGGCAGAACTGCTCCTTACACCATGATTATCTTCCGTCCTATGCGCCCAAGCTTTTTAAGTTCCATACCATCAACCACCGGCCCCGCTCATCAGCGTCACTCCAAGGAAAGAATTTGTGAATTGTGGGACTCACATACGCCAATTGGCCTCCCACCATTCAAATCCAACACGAATGGAAACTCTTCTGGAAGTTCTTTTGGAACTTGAAGCAACATATCGTTGAGAGGGTGGATCGTGTACGGAGAAGAAACAAATAGGGGTCCATGGAAACCATGGTTTGAGGGAGAAAAGTGACCTGCTTGGGAGAGGTTGGCGGAGTTTCCGACGAAATTCTCGCCCTAACATTCGACTCGAGCCCAACGTTAAAGACATGAAAACGGACAACGTACGTTCTTCATAAGGGGTAAAATCCGATCCCAGCTCAACCCCTCATCTTGTACGATATCAGCCCAAGAATCATAATCGTCCCTCGAGCCTCTCGTATATGCCAGTCCATCTGTCACGCATCAAGTACGTACACTTTGTATCAACAATATCCTCCTCAGTCGTAGTAGGAACGAACTCACTATGCGAACTACACCCACCCAACACCTTCGCTCTCGAATATCCTAAGATCCGATCATCGGGTGTAACACCCTTCTGTGGGATAGTAGTATAGTTCCATTCGACTAAGGGGTTATCGACGACTAAGCCGGTTAGCCCTGGGACTTTTGTTTCAAATACGTCTTCGTTTCTGCCATTTTGGGAGAGAACGAATAAACATTTGGGACAACGTAGAGGAGTAAAAGGGGAGGAGGGTGGGTGGAAGGAGGAAGACTGAGGGGAGAAGGGAGGAGGACGTACGATGGTCCAGCTTCGATGATTAGAATTTTCCAGTCTGTATTTTCTGCAAGTCGGCTGGCGACTACTCCGCCTCCTATGCCACCTTCGTCATGAAACAGCGTGAGATGTTGCTGGCTCAATTTGATGCGCGGATGGAACTTACATACCTCCAGCGACGATAAAGTCGTATTTAGTGTCTTGGGGTAGTTCGTTGGCGTTCTGGAAGAACACAACACTAGATACGACTTGAACGCCCGTAAGTAGAGATAGGGTGATCGAAGCAAGAATGCGTTGACGACCGAACAGCACCATATTATAAAGAGGAAAAGGCAAGTAATGAAGCCCAGTAACTCTTCGTTTTAAATCGTGTCACAAGCTGGGTCAAACCGTCGGCAACATAGTGCTTCTTTACAGGAATTAGTAGTCCAGGTGCCCAAATATACGCTTGGAGCTCCTTGCACCTAGTCGAAAGCCTCGTGATTACGAACAAGATAAAAGGTTTTGTGGGAGTTTACATTGAGTCTATATTATAGCTCAGTACCCTAGTAAAGGAAGAGAACATTTGTACTCGAGCACGCGAGCCAGCTGCAGGATGAACCACGCAACATATGCTGTAGGTAGTTCGACTGCTGTGGCCGAGCCCTCGACAGTGGAACCGACTCGATCCTTGTAGATGAGAAAACAGCCGAGCCAAAATAACCTGTAATTCCATATCTGTCGCAGAGAAGATAATGTGACTCGGATTCGGTCAGAGTTCGCGAGAAATAGAAGATGGTCGAGGGAGGATTTAAGAGCAGTCCCATGAGGTGCAATAAGAAGCGTAGCTGGCCACTTGCACAGGCCTAGAGAATGGAGAAGTATGTGCAGAGAAATTAGATTGTGCCTCTTCTAAGTTCGAGCTTGGGCGGCTGGCAGTGACTGTGTGGTGACTGCGATAAGCGGGTCATGAAACACCTTAAACACCATAAGTGTAATGACACTCGTGAGCGAATCGACAGTACTTGTTTGGTCCTCAGTGATCGTGTGATACTGGCAATGTGAGAGGAGGAATGGCACAAGCCAGGCTTCAGGGAACTCAGCGTTTACGCTTCACTCTTAGTTAAGGACAGCGCGGATATCGCCAAGACTGAGGCGTATGCGCATCGCTGAAAAGGCTTGGTGGAATCAGAAAGGACGAATAAGGCGGATACCCCAAGATACTGGGTATTACACGGTCGTCCTATGATTAGCGCAATTGGTGATTTAATGGTGGTGGCAAGACGGAACGCTGTGCTTTGACCGCGCATCAGCCCATCAATGTCGAGGGTACTTTCCCCAGTTATTGGGAACGCCACCTGACATATGAACGAGCATTTTCTGCCCTTGCCACTCCAGCCCAACCGCTAATGGACGATCGCCAATCGCTTTGTCTTTTCAGTACCAGCTGATACACAATACTAGAATATAGGCGGCCGAACGACGTCCTATGTTCACCGGAAGCAGAAGGCTACTTATCCCGTAGTCGCGTTGCCTCTCTTATGAAGACCGTACGGAACTTATACCCAATTCTTTCTTAATCCACCAACGCTGTGGCATTTCCATACCCAAGTTTCTCTTGGTTATCGCTCGTTTCAACTTTTACTCTGCTCATCAGTCCGGTCGACGTTGTATCGGCTTATATTATCCTCAGAGAAAGGCGAGGTCAAGAATGATGGTAAAGGCGAGCATGGCCACACAGACTGCCGATTATGACCGCTACACTAACAGGGATATAACTGAACAGCTTATGTGTTCAGCCACCAGTCTGTATATATGTACAATAGAGGGATTGTAGTAAGCCCAGGCTTACATGAGGATGGGTGCGAGAATAAGTTTGAATGGTTCTTTCCCCTCATATATCTTTGGCCCTTCCCTCTGCTCTCCACCCTTTACCAGATTGCCAAATATGCATCGATCTACGACACTGCTGTGCCTTACATAAATCCTGGTGCAGTTGACGAGCCCCTCTTAGCACGGGATCACCATTATGGGGATCACAAACGTTATCATCCTGTGATTTGGATCGTAGTATTGTTTCTCTTACAGGATAAAAGACACACCTGGACTCTTACGGATCGATACTTGTACTGACCCCCATTCAAACCTCAACGCAAGCCTGTAAATTTCCACCTCGCAGCATCAACTCCAAGGTCTCGTTGAAGTAGCATTAGTTCTGTATCCCCGCCTTCTAGATCCCAATCTCACTGTATCTCCGCACCATGACCTACCCAAAAACCCCCATGAGCGGCTCTCGTCTATGGGCTCAGCCTCGAAAGGGTGATAGAGAGACACCGAGGCGACGGAAATCTCATATAGATTGAACATGTCGTTATCGTGAAGGAAGAACCATGGCATTGCCAGCACCAATGCGAGTAGACAAATTTCTTACGTCCAGTTATGAAACCTGAAGTCTTGAACCATGCTTTGGGCTCAGGACGAAGATATAACGATAGTCAAAAGACTTTTCCGCAGTGTAGCCGTCGGGACAACATGTATTTCAATTGATACCTACGAGCGAGCCCGAGTACGCCGTCAAGGAAATTTGATATGTCGATAAGCAATCCAACCCAACCGACGGCTGTTAGCGTGAATATTCCCATTTGGGAATTGTCAGAGAACTATGATGAGGCCAAATCCTATCTGCAAATGTCTCCTCATACCCACGCTCCCTTAATCACCTTGCTTGTATGCTCGGCGATTCCATAACCGCTAGCTTGTGTAGCCACTCGGCAAGACCGACTGAAAGTATCGACCGTCATGAGTTCCTTGCCATAAGTTAAATGAATGCAGTACCTGTGAGAATGGAGGCATCGACCTTAGCCCCTTGGCTAGCCCCGACATCCGAATCAACGACACCCCAACCCACTGGGCGACATCATGGCACTGCAACCAGCGTGGAGATACGATCCAGCATCTGATCTAATAAATGCCTCCAGCCCCTCATTGTTTGTAGTTTATCCTGCTGCGGGTAGAGAATACCAAAACTGGCAACTTGAATATGGGCGATGTAAATAGACGCTGAGTGCTAGGGACCCTTCACATAGGATTGCGAAATCCAAAGGGGAGGTAAGGGATCTAGAACTCACCAATCAAGGGAGGGGCGAAGGGTGACAAGGAAGAGTTTGTGATCGAGCCACATGAAGCGAGATGACCGAAAGTTGGATTGCATTCGTCCTATTCACTAGGTCCTGGCAGTATCCCGCACTTCAGCGTGTACGATGTGTGACAAGGCCATTAGTCGCCCTCAGGAGGAAGTTGGTCATTCACAGGAAAGGCGTCATATGTAAAACTACCCCTACATCTTAGACACTTAAGATGGATTCCACCCATAGAAAGCAGCTAGATAGCCTAACCTGGACAGGTATTTAAAGCCTAGGTTGGGTACACAGGGGTTAGCTCTCTTCTCTCTCTCTACCAATACAATCCCGAGTCCTACGTCCTTTAGTGAGGTCCCTCCTCCTTGCAGCCTTTCATTGTGCTGATCTGTGCTGTGTACACTTTAATGTGCGGCGCGCCCTCCCTAGGAAATGGATCCTCAAATAGGATCCGTCAGATAAACGAACCTATTTGGCTGTTGAGTGGGCAGGCGTGACAAGGGACCGGTATGGGCCTTGTTCTATTGGGCTTCAGCGGCATTAATGTTGTAGCCGCGAATGACCCCTAAGCCTTAAGAAAAAGTGCAGAATGATGATAGAAAGAGGATCAATTTCGATCCCCAGAGCTTCAGGCTCTTCATAGCTCCTAACACTAGAGTTCAAGAGGATCTATGGGGTGCCAACGGCCCCTCCAGCGACGATTACTTCTTTGCTTGCAAAGGGAGCATCCATCGCAAATCCGGCTCCTCAAAATCTGGCTGGGCGGAGGAAGCATGCGTAAGGCTGATCGAAAGAGCGTGCGTGACATGGGTATTGAGAAGATTGATTATGGAGATTATCATTGCCGGTCTCTATGCAGGCAGTGGCGGAGCCACTTCCGGCTCCCTGGTGATCTTCTGAGAACCATACCGAAGCTAATCGGGAAAAGGGGCAGAAGGTGAAAGGTCGATGAGAAGAGAAGGAAAAATACAAGTGCCAGTGGGTTTTCTGCACAATTATGTCCAAAAGAAATGGAAACTCTTCAAGACGCTCTTCCGTGACTTGGAGTAATATATTGTTGAATGGATGGATAATGCGTGGTGCGGAGATAAAGCGCCTTTCATGGTAGCCATGTGCAACAGGGTCGATGTGTCCTTGTTGAGGTAGGTTAGCCGAACCATTGACAACTTCTTGGACTGATCTTAAGGCCTGGTGTGAGAGTTGCTCATGGTGTCGAGAGATAAGATACTAACCTATATCGGAGCATACTATCCCATTTCAATCCTTCATCTCCGGTGATCTCGGCTCAGTGATCCCAATCATGTTGCGCACTCACCATGGGAGCTGCACCCTCCCGGTAGTTTACCCTGGTATAACGACTAATCCCCATGAGCCTGGAGGTTGTGTAACGATAAGGTGTTAAAAATCACTTGGAAAACTGCAAAAGAATACCCATGAAGGCCCCACCTGCATCCATAGAGTTGTGTGATAGATAACTGCATCCTTATTAGCTACATTATTACCATTTTCCGGAACATGTGCCAGGCGCCCCACCCTCCAAATTAATATAAAGGTTGTGAGTATCGATGGTGCTGAGCTGAAAAGGTACAGTAGTATTCTCGCACTTCTGCTGGGAGTGGAATCAGGTGGCGAGTAGTATTTCGACGATAATTAAAGGGGCAAAATGTTTAATCTGTGCCTCATAGCCGCTGCCACATACCGATAGTTCATCCAATATTCTATCTGAGGATGCGTATTTTGGGTCATACCGCAAATGCACGGGGGATAATTGCCGGTATTTCCTGCGGAGACCTGTAGCATATTAGCACTCGGTCGCAAGGACCTTGGGAATTCGCTATCAAATTATGGTCATGACACGACTTATCCCCTCGCGTTTCGTCAACATCGTTGTTCCCGTTGAAATCACCAGCACAGTGGGTTTCATTTCAGGAATAAAGCACATAGGACTAGACTACTGTCCTTGTGGAAATTCGCCCAACGACGTGACACAAGGGCGTGAAAGACCAGGACCTAAACCAACTTGCGGGGTGCTCGGCTAAGAGGGAAATATTCACATAGTGGGCACGTTGGGTCGATCTTCAGATGAAGTAGTTGCCTAATTAATTGTCAACAATATATATATAGTATATGTCACATAGTTATTTTAACGTCCCCAAGGCCTACCTTCGTGTGCAATACATACAGTCCTTCGGTCGTGTTAGAGGCGGTGCCGTCACTTGCATGCATAATGTAATCCTAAGTATCACGTTCACTCAAGCATGGTATATTACTAATCACCATATTCCCGCGAAAACGACGTGCCAACGGAACTAGCATGACCTCACAACTCGCTTAGCAGTAGGTTTGAAACAGCAGCAGCATGTCTCAGAGCTTAGAGGTGTCGATGTGGTGACAGCTGTAGCACGCCCATCTACTTCGCCGGTGTGTAGGATGGGGACACATGCAATATCCTGAGATACTTCATAGTATAGGTATAGGTTCACGAGGGTTCATTCCTTAAGAAGTGCACTGGGATAGCAAAGCAAATATCCACAATTGCGATCTTGAGATACATTAGCCACATCGAGGAAATGTAGTTTTGGGCTCCGGGGTTTCGCTGTTGAAAAATAGACAACCCAGAGACTTCGAAACTTCGAAACACAGGTTCAAGCCGCCGGAACATGACTGTTTTGGACACAGGAGAAACCTATAGAAACTAGGGGAGATCTTAGGAGGGGAAGGAATGAGGGGTAGGGACAAAATACGCTCCTCATCTCGTGGGACCTTGAAGAATAAAAAGGCTGTAGGTTATCTATACAATGAAGGGTTCACAAAAGGTGGACGATGGACTGGATAATATCCCCATTAATAGACCTATATATATTTACGCAGGAGTGATATCTATAAATGTATCTGAAAGTGGCTCGTAAGGATAGAAATCCGAGGATATGATAATAACCATCTAGTGGACCAGTGAGTTATCCTAATTGCCGTCGTATTGGTGGTGGTAATTCCCTATGTGTTCGGACCCGAGGAATAGAGACGCGTGTGTAAGCATGGCCACACAGACCGCCGGTCTATATATATGTACAATAGAGGGATTGTAGCAAGCCCAGGCTTATAGCGTGACGACCATCTAAGGGCCAATAGCTAGTCTTATTTATCCTATGGTTCTATCATCTCTTCTTCCTACCTAGATACCACAAATCCATCTTGAAGATGGAGGCAGATCTTGCAAATATGTCAACGAACCAGCTATTGCAACTTCCGAATTGGCGTGGCTATTGGGAGATATTGCCGTGATTTCATGACTGAGAAGCCAGTTAATAAGACATAATTTTGTGCAAATAGGAGAGCTATTCCAGAAACTGGCTCAACCTCCCATGCCCTACTTTTACTTACTTTTGCAGACAAGTTCTTCCAACATCATTTAGAGGCCCTGGCGGACTATCAACGACCTGTGGGAGCGCTAATCTCGAGGGCGTTAACATTGCTCCCATGATCGGGTCTCGCATACATGTTGACGAGGGGTGGCAAGTAAAAGTCTGAAACCTTATATCCATACTACTTCCTGATTTAACTAGCTTAACAAAGACTAAAAGTAGTCCGTGCCCTCTCACACTTACAAAAGTGATATCTACAGGTAGATATACCTCAGCGGTCCACGAAACCAGAGTGACCCTGAGTACGTCCACCAATAATACGAAAAATCGGCGGTTTTTGAGACTTTGTCGTATACCCATGTAGCGAACTTGGTTACCTCCCTCTTACACGCTCCTTTTTAAGAATTCCTTGTCCATAGGTGCTCTTCTTCGTAATGCTACCAGCGGGAGCGAGTGCACAATGTGTCCGTCGACTAGCGAAACCTAAGACGGGCACCCCGGAGTGTCACCCGACGTTTCACCATTGGTGTTCCGAGTCATTGACTCCCTATCAACGTACCAGTATCCACGGAACATCGCATCCGCCTGCGCGGAAGCTCTGCCCATTGGTTAGATTATTTAGCAAGCAAATTAGAGGACTCACTTTCGGATTTTACTCGACACGATAGTGCACATATAGAAGGCATCGATCCTAAAGAGTTTTTCTCCAGGAGGTAAAATCATGTCCATCGCACACGTCGCCAAGTACCACTGCTTCTGCAGGTACTAAGAGCAATAATAGTCCTTATTGATACCTTATATCAGTGACAGTAAACGGCGTTACATGTTCCTGGGTGGGTAATTTTCATGAACCCGTTGGTATATAGGATGTCGAAGGCGATAAATTTGCAGGGTTGAATAAGCTAGCCACATACAATTCAACCTGGTCCTGTTGAGGGCCGGCTGTTGTTCACCTGAGAAAAGCATCTCTTATAACGGACAGGCGAGCTCAGAAACAAAGCCATGACATTACCTGCAATCTTCATTATGCGTTTGCCAGTGTTAAGGCTGGAAGCTGAGCTGAATGTGAGCTGAACCCTCTATGTAGTATCTGGCACTTGCTATTAGAACCGGTTGGAACTTTGGAGACAGTCCGCGTCCTAACGAGTGCCAGCTTGGAAAGCGATCTCGGAAGCCCGTAGTCCAGCCGCAGAGACCAACCACTTTGGTTGTGAGTAACAAAGGCCGGCCTTGCGCATCCGTAAGCGTCTGTCACTGGAGGACCAAGGTGGACGTAAACCAACAGGGGTGGCACGTGCCAGGGCTCAGGGGCCGCTGAGGCGAGTTGACTGTAGTCATCGTCCCCTAGTATCTCTAAAGGCCGAGCACTTGTTGGTATACCTGTTTATTTGTTACCGAGGATAAAACTTTCACAGCTGACGGTGGGACCGGCTATGTGCAGGTCATGATACCCTTGCTCCGTCCACCACGGCAAGAATCGGTCAGGCGCAGTTTTGTCCGTTCAATATTTGGGTCCGTGCGATGGATGTTAGTACAGTAAATCCGCCCGGTGGGACGCAATACCCGAGCGAGTCGTGAGTGTGGGCAGCCAGCCGAACATGGCTCAAACCCGATGTTGTGCGAGGGCATCTTAGTCCAGCTGTGCTATGGTGATACCATTCTCAAGCACGTTGACCATGTATACTGCTGTTTCTGATAGGCATGTCCGGGGAGGGGGGGCTGAAGGGTATGTAGAGGGTATGGTGTGATATACGGCAGTAAATTGCGACAGCGAAAATGTGGTATCTAGTGATATGATACTTATCGGGCCCGGGGTTAGTGGGAACTGTACTTCCTTCGACCTCCTGTGTGCCCAAGGACGCAGCAGGATGGGCGGATAGAGTGAGATGAAGGGTGAGAAGATGGTTGGGGTAGTGTGACTGCAATACGTGGGGGCTGTGGGCGGGACCCCTCGATACTGGGCCGGGGAAACGAGGAGAGTCTCGATGAAGGGAACAACGTCAATAATGTAGTCCCTGGGTGCGGAGAGAGGTATCCACAGCAGCTACTAGGGCAGTTAGTAAAGGCGGGGTCAGCTGGAGTCATAATAGAGACTGGATTATTTTTTTCTGGGATTGTCGGGTGTTTGTCTTTTCTGGCTGGCTTACACAACAACGTTTCTTCTCAGAGCTCGACCACCACCGTCGATAAACCGTCGCCGACGATTCCACAACACATCTCCGCCTCTCCCCTTCCCCAACTCTCCTATTTATTCCCTGCCTACTTCCATCGCGACTCTCCTTAGTCCCGGCGCCCGCCTCTCTCCCTCCTCTTCTACTTCTTCCTTCCCCAACCCTCTCCGCTCCCATTCCACCGTCGCGCCCCTCCCCAACCCCCGCCTTTCAATCACTCCACATCCAAATTCACCTCGTTCCTCGCTCTACCCTATGGCGCGCCCCAAACTTACTTCCTCCCGGTCCACTCCACGGCCATCGACACGCTCCCAGCAACACTCACCCCCGCGTAGCAAACCCAGCGTCGTCATCAGTATCAAGAACCCCTCAACTGCCGCATCCAGCAGCCGGGGGGATACTAGTGATAATGACGACGACAGCGTCTGTTCGTCCTCTAAATCATCTGATGTCCCGCCCAGATCTTCCACCGCCAAAGGCAAGGCAAAAGACGACTTAGGAGCGGTAAAGGCCCCTTGGCGCCATGAGGATGAGCTTGACTACTTTCGCCCCCACGACTGGTCTGAAGACAAGATCATCTCCCAACTTCGCTCCCTCGTCTACAGCGTCGCGCCCCCCGTCGTCGGCAAACAGCCTTTCATCGAGATCACCCTTTACCTCGACGGCGATTTTGAAAAGCCAAAGGTGGTCAAGGTTCCCCGTGGTTACCGTGTGCCCTTGATGTTTGCCGCCAAGTTTCAGTGGGCAAGCCTCAAGCTTGTCCTCACTAGTGCCCAAAGAGAAGAGGAGTGGTCTTACTACAAATTCGACATCCTTCATCTCTCGCGCCTCTGCGAACGATTTTTCATCGAGGCCCAAGTTGCCTGTAGTAAAGGTATCGTCGATATTCCGGCGACCAAGGCCAAGGTACCCGAGTTTCAGTTCGATCCCGGGGCCATGACGCGAAAATGGCGGTGTGCTACCTTCGATCGTGCGCTTGCCCGGTACAACAAGAACTGGCTCATCTGCCGCGAGGAGTTCTTGAGAGACTTTTACAGAGAGTTTGAGGATGAGGAATACGCAAAGGATGTTCTCAAAATTGGTAAGCCTCATCTTCCGTGGTTATCTTCTGTTCCTATTATCACTTGCGTCCCCCCTCAAACACCTGTATCTATGCTCTTGGACATGTGGGAATTGATATCACTTACACGTTTCAGATTGGTCTCGATGGGCCCTCAAAGGTCACAAAGGCTTTAAACTCACGCAGGATGAGCTTCGATGCGGTATTGACGGTCGAATGATCACCCGTGGGCTAAAAAAGGACGACGACGGAAAGTGGGTTTGGGTAGATGCCTTTGTTATTAAACAGGAGGAGGTTGCTGTGGCAGTGGAGCCAATTCAGCCGAGGCCCACAATGACCGAAGGTCCCGACAAGACTCTTATTCCCGATAGCGAAGATGTCCCAATGGGTGGTCGTGAATCTCCTACACACTCTCAGGCCGTATTTTCAGATTCGCAGACTGTACCAACGAGCACGAATGGTCAAACATCTCGTGAGCTATCAGCGCAGCTATCTTCCCAGGCCATGAGAACGCCTGAACCACCTGCAACGGGGTCTCCTCCAGTGCACCCATTAAAATCGGGGGAATCAAATCATTTAAGTGAAGTACAGGTGCGTAATACCATCCAGCTCCTTGCCCAAGGTTGTAATTCCACATCACCTATAGTCAAATCACCAAAACCTTGAAGAACAATCCTCTTCGGAGTTGGCGCCGAGGGAAAAGGTTCATTATCAGCCTTGATTTAAATGTAATCAGACGATACTCAACGCGCCCCATAGTCACGCTCCCCGCTGAATGATGCCCCGGCCTCAGCATTGTCTAGTAGTCCTCCTGCGGTTATTTCTGAACCGATGAAGGTGTGGCCCTGACACCCGATGATATCAATCTGTGTCTAACATACTTTACATATTCACCAGGGTCCAACGTCTAATTTATCAATACCTTCGTCTGTCCCCCAAGCATCGGCACAAGACTTCATTTCAAGCCACTTGGCCACTCCCCCACCACCTTTTACCCCCGTATCGCAAGTAATACCGCCCTCGCATCTTTCACCTAGCCCCCAACTGCCCATTTTGTCGTCACCTATCCTCCCTGCGACTTCTCAGAGCCCACATTCCCCAAGATCGATCTCCCCAACTGCTAGATCGACGTCCACACCAGTCCCAGGAAATATTGAGGCCGCCTCCGAAACCCCGGGCTCAAATGTGCCCAGCCCTGACATAAACATGGACGACTATGACCATAACTCAATTTGCGAGGATGGTCAAGAAGAGCTGAGGGCGCCCATCATCAACCAGAGCCTTTCCCCGACTTCCATTGACTCAACTCCTGCTCCCAGCCCCGTCGTTGTACCGATGAGCCTCGGCGAGACAACTCCCCCGCAAGCTGTTGTGTCCAATAGTACTTGCGGCGGACCCTCAGAAGCTGCAGTACCTATTTCACATTCGAAACATACAACTCCCGACCCTATCTCTCGACAGGGTTTGGGTGCTCTTCCATCACCTGAGTCGTCATCGAACGACACACCAAAACAGGGGTAAGCTTGTTTGCTGATCCCTTCTACTCATAACTGATCCTATCACCCTGCCGTTTAGAACCAAGCTTTTAGAAACCATCTCATCGCTGTTAACGCTACAACCTCCTCTCTCATACCTTCGCCAACCCACCCCTCCATTGACAAATCAGAATGACTCAGGTATGGATTATCGCTATTCTTCTCGCCTCATATGTAGCCTAACTGGTGTGGTTTGGAAAGTTCCGGAACCCAGCGGGCCCGATAGCAATGCTAAACCCGCAGCGCGATCACAGTCCCCCGCATTCCTCAGTCCTCTTCTACCACCGGTCACGGAATCACGCCCCAGTTCCCCTGATGAAATCCCAGGGCTAGGGGGGCTTTCATCTAGAAGCCCTTTTACTTTTTTACCCGAGCCTGTTGCAGATACGCCTAGTAGGACCATTGTTACAAGCGAGCCAGATCTTCTACTACCTACGTCACATTCATCGACCCGGAGTCCCTCGCCCGTCGCCTCGGAAACACTCGATGGCCCTAATAGAAACAGTACAGACAGCTTGGACCAACCTGCACTCAATACTGCTGAGGACCCCCTACCCCTGTTTAATCTCAACCACACCATTTTATCCACAAAGGTTCGGCCAGAAACTCGCAACCGTCATCTATCCTCACCCACATTTAAGAGTGAACACCCTTTGGTTTGCACAAACACATCGGTTGCTCAGCAGCTCGCCGTGGCATTATCACCCGCCACTCAGTGCCAGAGTCAAGGTCAGAGCGACGAGGATGGCGACGATTCTGACATGGACTTCGGTACACCCGTGACGAGCCCTGTGATTATTATGTCGGGACTCAAATTGGCTGAGAATGACGTACTACCTGCGCCAGTTTCACCTTACCCTCTTCCCAACCCAAAGCTTGGGAGTGACCATTTCGAAATCGAGACCCCAACATCCCAGGAATTTGGTATGGTGGGAGCGGCAACGTCCAGAGCTTCAACTCCAGAAGCTAGAGCTACGAGGTCGGCAGCAGTGATATCAGGGACAGTAACGCCACCACCAGCCGACAGGGCTAGTTCTGGGTCACCGATGGACATGCAATCACCCGTGAAAGATTGGGAGAAGGAAGGAGTTTGCAGGTATACACAAATACATACTGAGGCTTTTTCTCCCCCAGTGGCAACCCTCCCCTCACTACGTTTACCCGTAACCAACACACGATCCGCCACGCAATCGTTGACATTCCCTGTCTCAAACATAGCGCCTCCTGCTCCCACACCAATGTTCCAAGTAATTCCATCAGCGACAGCACAAATCTTAGCCTCTGGAGTATCCCTACCTCATGTGCCAATTTTACCTCTGCCGGCATCCACCCTATCATTATCGACACAAGCTTCAGTGCCACCCATAATTGCCACGCCACGCTCAGCTCCAGATCCACCCGTCACTGTGCCGCCTGTTGTCCAATCTATTTCCCCTCACAAGCAGGCTCGATTAGCCGAATTCGGCAGAAGTAACCTACTTCACCCACAACCACCTACCCTTCAGTCCGGGGTAATGATGTCTAGAGATTTCGTTCGCCGGGCTTCTCTTCAGTCAACCCCTCGCACTGATCAAGAAGCGATCGTCACCACCACCAGGCATCGGCCAGCCTTACAATTAGATCCATATCGAGATCGGGTTTTTCCTCTAGGGCTTCCAGCATCCCAACCTTCTCCCCATCCAACCCTACATAGTCCTAGCCCTCACGATGGTGATGAACGACCGCCCCATGACATCCGGCGAGCATCTCACAAACGCCAGAGAGAGGAAGACTACCCAGACGAAGAGGTTATGGCGACTAAGAGCCGGAAAAGTCGTGAAGGACTCTCGGTTCGAGAAGGCGGAACAGTGGTTAGAAAGGTTGTCTCGATGGTCAGGGATACATTGACTGGGCTGAATGATCTCTTGGAGATAGCAGCGGAGAGCGAAATTATACCTTCAGAGGGGGTGAGAGGGAACGGGTCAGGGAATGAAAATGAGCAAGTCTCAGAAACGCCATATCGGAAGAGTTCGCCTGTACACAGGCACACTTTGCCTTTCTCTGATGCTTCGCCTCCACACCAGCCACAGACAAGTATCGAGCTAAACGAGATTGCATGGTTGCACAACGAGCTTCAGGCGATGAAAGCTGAGATGGTACGATTGAAGGAACAGAAGACCCGTGAAACGCCCGCAGAACCGGATGTGCGCGTAATGCGGATGGAGATAGAGTCTTTACGAGAACAAGTCAGGGTCCTCAAGGAAGCGAAAGCTGCCACACCGGAAGCGCCAGAAGTGCGGGACATGAGAGATGAAATTACTTTACTCAAAAACGAGATGCGTTCGCTGCAAAGCATTTCGAGGCCGTCATCATTTGGTCCATCTACGCCATCCACACCAAACTTGAGTTTCAGGTACAATAGTCACACGGTGGCTCAGGTGGTGCACCCCCTTGCACATTTACTCGCCGCTGAGCCTGATACAGCTCCTCCCACCCCTGTGAGCGCCAGCACTACTGCTGCCACCCAGCACCAATTCGATGCGCGACAAAGGGAACCCGAGACACAACAGATGACGCCATCCGATCCCTCTCTATCCCAACAGTCTGAGGGCCCAGAGAAGCGGCCTCCCGCATCTCCCCACGGCTCAGCCATTTTCGATGACATACCTCTCCCTGTTAAATCGAAGAGGAAAGCACGCACGATATTTTCCAGGAGTTAACTTACGTATCCTTTTACGACTTGCAGTTTTCTTTCAACTATATCAAATGTTTTTAACGGGAGTATAGCACTCACTACCCGATATTGTATGCCCACTCATAGTTCTCATACTTACTAATGCAGGTGTCACGTTCACTGCTACCGTAGATGTGAACCGTAACCAAACTGCATCCAGAACCTCCGGGTCGACTCAGAGCAAACCGCAGCCTGACTTGCACCAGGTCGAAACGGAGGGCAATTCATTTAACCCCACAGCCGCTAAATGGGGTTTAAGAGGAACTGTGAAGTATAGTCCAGACGCCGGTTTTCAGTTGAGTGACCGAGCTGACTGGGGTCAAGCTTAACTCTGCAATACCAAAGCAGCCCCCTGATGGCAAATGAATTCTATCGGACGATCCCCACGGTCTCCTGACAATCTGATCAACTGCTCTTCGGCCACCCATCGGTCACTCTGATACTCGGTTGACATGACATGTCCCAGAAACCGTCTGGTGGCAAAGGGTTGCTCAGAGGCTATAGATGCCACCTCCTGGTGAAATATGACTATAGTTGGCCATGCATGCATCAGAAGCCATGGCGTGCCACTCATACCCAATTGGACATGGTTCATAGTTTTGTGATGATATCGATTAGCGTCATATCCTTCACATCATTTCTCCCTCTGGAATCGTCACTTCGGTTCTGGTGGATCTATCGCCTATTTCACCCCATTACCCGGTTTGTAAACCTGCAGAAGCCACTGTTCAAGACTACCACCGTCCATAGCTGATTACCGATTGAAGCGGCCCTTGTGGTGATCTTCGAGCCTCAGTGAGCAGTTGTGGCGGGGATAATAAACAACTCAACCCAGAGTCCTTTTCCAGTGGGTTCAGAGAGTTCTGACTCGGGAACTTCTGATGCAGTGCATTGAATATTCCCTTTCAACCAGCGGCAGTTGGGTTTATAGAGGCTGCCCTGCTCCCTGGGTCCTTTGGAGTAGCTTAATCATCATACTAAGAACCAAAAATATCTCCCAATTAGCAGCTATATCAGACGGGAATTGATATCTAAACTCGGTTCATCTGGCTGGCCGTGCTGAGTTTGTAAAATACAAGTGAACTTGACTGACACGACTTAGGCTTGCCACGTATACCTTCACCCCCACTGGTTTTGGATCGTGTCCTTACGACCACCGATGCCGCAGCATATGATATGTCGAGGAACAGAGCCAAATAGTATCTGAAGTCCAAATCATATCCACAGACTCTGGGAATCGTCATCTTCTCGGAAGATGGATGGGATTCATCCCGGCGGCCATCCGACCCTGATAGAACCGAGATATTTGAGCCAGCAACTTGATCGATTACAGATATGCGTCATGCGTGCCACACCTAAGGTCGACTCCATGCCTAGTACTGTACAGCCGGAAAACCGGGCTAGCCAATTTCTCGAGCTGGACGAGGTATCGAATTTGGATAGGTGCGGTGTATTTTAGCGTAAGACGTCGTTTGGCATACGACTAGTGGCTTGCTCTTCCGTCAAGTCGCGGGAGATATCCTAAAGGTACATAAACCGCGGATTAATCCCACCATTGCAGAGTTACGATCAGTGGTCATGGACCCGGGAAACTCTTGACTCACATGCAACGTTATCTTGGTTCCTGCCTTTGCTGAGACGACGCTTGGGGCTCGATTGGTTTGTCTTGGTCCCTTCGCTCGGCGTTATGTCTGGGGAAATGTGAGGTGCGAAGAGAACGGCATCATGTACGATGCCTTGTGGCTTTATCCCTTATATTATTAGCAGCAATTCAATTTTATGTAAAGCCCAGAATCTCAACGCTGATGTACCAGCAGCCATTGCACATCGTCCAACCCATATGCTGAAATTAAGGGGGCCAAATCGTTCTTTCCTTCTGATATTGGGACGGTGGCAAAATGACCCACCATGCTACTTCCATCCAAAATCAACCTTAGACGAAGCCACACAGGAGCAAGCCCTAGATAGATATGCAACTTACGGGAAAGCCGGATGGGAATATGGAATACGAATATCTGATTCTGACGGCTTGGATAGGAATTACTCGGGTAGCACGGGCTAGAAAAGTACGCTTGAGAAAGAAATCACTTCACCTACCAGAATAAATGATGCGGAATTAGCATTGATCAAACCATGCTGGAAGTGCCCAATATGAACATTCACAATCATTTTTCTTCTCAGGATGCAGGACCAACCAATGATAGATTGATGCCAGTATTTGATGCTATTAGGGCAAGATCAATTAGTGAGAAAGAATCTGCTACAGAAGATATGAGATTAACTTAGATTATGTTGTAACTCCCTGTGAGAGGACAATGTTATGGGTGTATTAGTGGGGCAAAACAACAAGAGATACATATTGTAGACTACTGTAATTTATATTGTAGTAAGACAATAGATCATTAAGAATGAAGCTTGGGCATTTTTGGGATTGCCCAAATTGGTACATAAAATTTAACACTCCCACCATCTCAGCTTACAAACAAAACATATTTTCTTCAACTGGCCCTCGAGTACTGCAGGTGGATGTGATCTATATTGTCGGCGCCATGCTTTACTATACGCTCATCGGAATGAATTGAGGTGATTCATTGGTTTGCTCGATGAGGTTGCTCGGTCATATATGTTAGAAACAGGCACCCATAATAATGAATACTTGAGCCATGAAAAAAATATCCTCGACGTGAGAACCGGATATATGCACCTCATAAAACCCAGCGGCCATTAGGTATATCCGGGTACTTCTGATTATAGTTCAACTGCGAGGTGGTCCCGGAGCAATTCGGACAACGTGATGAGGCAACGACTCGGTTCGAGAACAGAGGGGCATTTCACACTCGAGTATATTCCAGTCCAAAAGGCGACTATAACGACCGACTGACTACCATCCGGTCGCCGATACAACCCTTAGTTCCTCAGAGGTCGCTGGATTAAAAGGCCGAGAGTTAAAGAACGGAGATGGGTTTGAGAAGATGTTGCCCCGGTGATATTGATCGGTGCGGGAGGACACCCGTTTGATAACTCACCTAAGGTGGTGGGAGTAAATGTAGCGCCCTTCTGCTTATAAAGATAGACTTCATGGTGACTAGCTTGCGCTATCTGCCCCTTCGGCTCAACTGAGCTCATCAGAACCCCGTGGGTGAAGAAATAGCTAACTATCGTCAGGTCATCGCTTCGGAGTGGTGGGACTTGAGCTTAAGCAGTTGTTATCCACTTTTAGGGAGACAGAATACCTGTGTGGGCAGGCAAATTCGTGCCAGCGAGAGGATTATGCGGCTGATAGGCTCATACGTCATGAATTGGCAGTGCATAGGTACTGTTAGCTATCAAGGCATTAGATACTCAATTTTCCGTGGAAACGCGCGTCATATGCCCACTGCGGGGGGTGGGAACTGAATAAGCGCCAACCGTGTGCCTTAACACAGCTGGCGAGGATGGGACCAGTATTTTTGAGCGAACTCTGGAGTATAGGTGCTAACCGCTAGGTATTAGTAGGATGTGAGACATAGCTGATAGATGATGCAGTAGCGGGCATGAACCTGAGCATGTTGTGTGCGGAATTCACATGCCGACAAACACGACGAGCTGATGAGTCAGGCTCTCCGCTCCCCCACGTCGGCCTTTCAGCTGTCACGTCCCCGCATCTCCTGTGGCCCATTCTCTTGTCATCCTTCCTTCGCTCGGCCACATTATATAACCCAGGGGCTTCCATGTCCCCAAAATCGTCCACCGAAGGCGGCACCTCTAACGACCCAATTCCTGGTGCAAACCACTCTGCCTCCACCAATGGCGAGCCCGGCCCAGCGGATAGCCTCAGTGCCGCCAAGGAGCCTACGCCCTCTTGGATGTCCACGTACCGGCTCGGTTTCCCTCCCTCGATCAAGATGCCATACCTACCTGAAGATGCGTTGGAGGATATCCCTGGAGTGAGCTATGCGTTGCAGATCTTCTTATCCTCTCATATGATTGAGGCAGAGGAATATTGTCATAAAGTGGATGAGCCAAAGTGCGTGGTATTCTAAATCAGGCAGCTTTTCAGCCAATTTTTCGCCCTTTGTAGAGAACGTCTCTATTTCGCTAGCGGCTATGGGCTCATTCAGTGCGTCAAAGCCCTTATGTCATACGAAGATGAGGTGTGGACCGGACCCCCTTTTGAGTTTACTCCCTTGGTCTGATTCCTCTCGGCAGGATTTGCTTGCAGGCATCAGCCACACGAAACGCGGTAATCATGTAGCCGATCAGCACCGCAAAAAGCAAGCCTTCCTTGGTTCTCGTCTGGCTGGATATGTCGTTTCCCATCTCAGCTCTAGTCTTTCTCACATCAGGGTAATGACCCCCGTTGAGCGGCATGCCGAACTGATATATGCGGAGAGCCTCTTCGAGAAGGTAAGTTCCCCCTTCACAACTGCTCCTTCTGGCACACATATCAGCTCTCAGGCTTTGCTCGGAATTGTATACTCTGGTGATTGGTTGGCATTCATCAAAGAAGCGTGAGTAGTGCTGCACCACGAACGACTATACCAGATTGATACCATCCTCGTGCAGATTGAACATGCGGACGCTGATTGGAATTTACCGACAACTGGGCCAGTTCCTTGATGCTGTCGATGCTGAGGCTGCTGCCCGTGGGGAGGGCCCCGTTGACACGACTATTGATCCACACTTCCGCTCTGGCGTCTATCTTGGGGTTGGTATGAGTCACATCATCCTAAGTCTGATGCCAGGGAAACTCATGGCCCTCGTCGAGCTGTTCGGATATCATGGTGATCGGAAACTGGGTTTAGAAATGCTGATGAAGGCTGGGGGATGGACGAATGATCGGGATGAACCGCAGATCGATGCTAGTCGGTAAACTTGTCCCACAAATAAAAAATAGCACTAACGTCACATATTTCAGAGGACGAAGGCGTTCGAAGATCTATCTGTGACATGGCACTGCTTATATTCCACCTCGTGCTCTCAAGTTTTACTTTCGACGGCATCGATATTACCATTGCAGATAAAGTCCTAAAGTGGAATTTAAAACGATACCCAAATGGCGCGTTCTCCTGACTCGCAACACTCCATGCACACCTCATAACAAGCGCTTAGGTGTTTTCTTCTTAGTTTGGTGCCGGTCGCCTGGCACTCTGTCAGTCTCAGCCCGCGAAGGCAGTCCACTATTATACCCAGGCCATGGAATCACAAATACAATACCGGAACCTGCATCATATATCTTTCTGGGAAATTGCTATCGCTAGCCTTGCCCTGTGGGATGTCCCCGCTAGTCTCAAATGTTGGACAGACCTGAAAGCGGAAGCTTCAGTAAGTTTATCTATTCTCTTTCCCCTACCTTCTGACATCTTTTTTTTTCCAGTGGTCCAAATCTATCTACACTTATGGAACGGCAGTTTGTTTGCTGGAAATCGGTGACGAGGAACAAAAGAAGGAAGCAGCTAAGCTTATGGAGAAGATTCCTGGGCTGCGACAGAAGATCGCTGGAAAGTCCATCCCCTTGGAAGGTACGCCACTTCGTGTTTATCTGAAAATTGTTTATAAACTCCTTATCAAAGAAATATGTGGCCCGAAAATCTCGGAAATTCTTGCAGCAGGGCAATCGCCTTGCTCTTCCTGGCCTCGAACTCGCATACATATTCCTTGGCATCGCACACTCACCTAGGGAAATTATCATTAACAAGATGCTACCTGAGACAGAAAAGATTCTGGCCAAACTTGATCTACACAAATCAAATATTAGGAAGTATGAAGGAGGCCATGGCTACTGGGATGATTACTGCCTGGCTCAGCTACTCAAGGGCGTTTGCTTGCGCTACGTCGCTTACCCAGTAAGTCCTGATTGTTTCATCAGCACACCTCCATTCATCATTCGTAATCCAGGACCCAGATGCCGTCCTTGACCCAGATGAGGTCGTATCTATCCCTAAAGAACAAACTGTAGAAGATTCCGAAGAGGCCTTCAGGCTTATCCTTAAGCACGGGCCTAAAATCGAATTAGACCACCATATTGTATACCATGCTCGTCAGTCGTCGGCTCCAATGGATTTACTTTGTTCATTATTGACTCCGGCCTTCGTTCCGTAGATTATGAATTAGGTAGGCTGCTGGCCTGTCAGGGTGATCACGATGCGGCTCGCCACGAGTTTGAGCTTGTCATCTCTGGCAAACATCTCGAGGTCGGACCTTCCGGCAGAAAGGTGCTAATGCCACTATGTTCTTGTGATAGCCTAAGACTGATTCTTGTTACGATGGGACACAGGGAAAATATAGCATGGAGGTAAGCTGCCACAGGTTCCGTGTTGATGGGTCCTAACCGATACCTTGTAGAACGCTCTTCATATGAGGTGTCACGCCGCGTTAGATGCCCTTCATCAAAAGCGGCTATGATCCATATCAAACATGTACAATTGTTTGCCTCCCGCCGCTCACTTTTTTCGTCCCGGTCTATTGAAATTACGATCGTGTTATTCGCATGATCTACTCCGTCTATATTTGTTTATACAACGTATCTGCCTCTTTATTACCCTAACGTGGCTCACGGGGTCCTTTATGTCAAGGGTTGGCCTTCGGCAGATTTTGTCATTCCTGTTCGCCGACAGCCCTATACTCGGTACTCAAACTTCAAAATCCTGAACCCGTCTTGCCGGTGAACCTAGCCCAGGGTCGGATGACGCGCTACGTCCTAGGTACCGAGTTAAGCGAATTGTGACCAGCTTCCAAAAGGTTTGAATATAAGACCTAACCACTAGTCTTCCCATGGATGCTTCAAGGGAGAATGAGAAGACCGAAAGCTTCTAGTGTATATAGCTCAATCTAGCCGGGGCCTGCGGTACCGGAAAGCACCCGTTTTTCTATATTCTTGGCAAATGACAACGAAAGCTCGACACTCTGGCGGCCGCACCGCCTTTTAACAAGACAGTTCCGGTGGTTCCGGTGGGTTTGGGCGGCCACGGTCGGGTGGACTGATGCTGCAATAAGCACGGAACGGGGAAATATTGTATAAACCAAACCGTATTACAATGATCGGCTCACAGACGATAGTTTCCTTCAACACATTTAATAATCGGTCGAGGATTTTCAATGGTGGATACTAGTGGATATGCCACTCGTGAGATATCCGAACGATACCTCGTGTCACATTCCAAAGAGTGGGACTTGATGAAGTTCTTAGCCACGCAAAATCCCACGTCGCAGTGTAACAGTCTCGTCCGGAATGCCCACCAAAGGTGTCACAACAAGACATCCCTTCAGTCGTGTTATGCACCTGAAACACATGAGAATCCATAGGAGCCAACGACTTTCCCACATTGGAAATACATTGTCACGCTCTCATGGCACTTTCATTGAGAAATTCAATGATGTTTACAGACTATAAACAACAAATCTGTCTCGAATATACGACTTAGGGTGTGAGTCCTATTGGCACCCTATGCAGGACTCGTCTATTCTTGTACATGCGTCTCGTAGCACGACCCAAATGATATCTTGCCGTGACATCTTTAATGAACACTCTGGACAAAACCGTTATATCGCGTCTTGCTTGCTGCATTTCGAATATCTGACCCTGCCAAGACGAGGTCCTCAGCCCCTTCGCTAGTTTAGTAGACGGTCAGTAATTTCACTGTCAAGTGGGTATGATGCGGAGGAATCAGACGCCACTGATTCTTCAAGGGCGTTATTTGTAAGTGGGGGGTATATTAGTTTATTGACGCCAGCCTATCAACTTAACATTACGCACCTGGGTGTCATTGTCTTCCCATACCAATGACGCCACTAATCTGCCACTTAGAATATCCATAAGTCCAATACAATGAGCTCTTCATCACCTTTATGTGTTCATGATTACAGGCATCGTCGCCACTGCTGAAATCACTGATTCGGATAGTCTGAACTGGGTACGAGCTAGTACGAGTGGGTCATCAGACATCCACTCATTGTGCAGGGTACTCAGAGCATTCTTTACGGTCCGTCTGACTACACTGTCGGGGCCCGCCTTATCGTCGCACAGACAAGATGCTCATCACCAATTTGTGGAAGGCCTGTGATACAATTTCCTAAAGGGGTGTTAGCCGGATGGCTTCTGTGCCCGAAACAGTTGAACGTTGAGGCTTTGTCCACCAGCGAACAAACCCTGTATTGCATATCGAGACTTGAAAAACGTTAATACAAGCGTGCTGCAACTAGTTGAACGCCAGTTACTCGATGCTGAGCAGGTGAAAAGTGCGCTAGCGGATAGAACATTTTGCGGAGCCTTGATCGATTTATCCATTATCCTGGATAAGTTAACCGAGTTCAGCAGAACGACATCAGATGATGTGGCGTTTATTAAGGAATTGAGCCGCTACATTGCCTGTTGCATTACTTCGGACCAGCACTCCATCTCTCCTATACGTCTAGGAGAAAAGAAATAGCTACGGGTTTTGACACTCGCGTTCTTCGAATCCTCAATATCTTAAGCAAAGTGCAGGGCGACAGTATAAAGGAAGTTAACGCCTTGTCACGTAATATAAACACTGAAGGGTCTGCAAGCAAAACGAGCTTGCGTAACAATAAAGCATATCGGTTGGCACGACACAGATACAGGTTTCCATGTAGACACATAAAACCAGTAAGATGGGCCTGAGTCGCCCACGGCCTACCAACGCACGATGGCGGAAGAATATGGAAGTACTGAGTCTGAGTGCTCAGCAAAGCCGTTGACGAGAGTGTAAGGCCTTGTTTGCTTGTCAAATCAGACAAGCCGAACCCAATTAAAATTTGTGCCCTAGACAGTGTCATTCCTTCATTTTAGAATAAACCTACATAGGACTACTGTAAATTCATAGTATCTTGATTTTTCTAGTAATCTGTACGTATATTGCGAAGTAGTCACCCGCATACGTGAGGACAGCAGACAGTGGCCTAGACCCGAACACTTCGACTGGAAGATAGCTGAGCTTAGCACTTTATTTGAGCGTGAAAAAACCCTGTAATCCTGTACTCAAGATCGTTGACTATTCTCTTAAATGTTTAAATTCCTACAATATAACCTGGCTGGCGAAGTTACCGCAAGACATCAAGTTAGTCTTCGATGCGAATGTGTTGCCAATTAACTTCAAGCACCGAGTTCGAACAAACTACTTAGGAACAGCGACCTGTATCGAAAGGACCCGCAAGTGCGGGAAAATATCCAATGGCACTACCAATAAAAAGGCAACGGCCAAAGCTAAAGGTTGGGATGACAAGACTCGGCGTACTTGTTCCTGGACAACGAAGTACGAGGGTCCAACGTGGTTGACAGGGTTCCCGTTCGGACCTTTTGTTGTGTGCCGGGTGCACGTATGTATGTAGCGGCGATGTCGGCGACCTTCGACGAGAACGAAGGGAAATCCAAATGGAAGGTTGAGTAAAATATAGCCTGAAGACTCGATTGATTTTCTTTCACAGGCCGCTGCGGCTGCTTGCTAATATATAGATGAGCTCTGGGTATCGCCGGGTTCTCATCCAACCCAACCAAGCCGCTTCTTCAGCCACGTTGGTCATCGTTGGTCATTGTACCGCAACCTCCGGCGGGTATATCTTTCCCACGTGGAAGAGTTTAACAACATCTGGCATATGGACTGGCCCTCCAGGACATGTTAACAGGGTTAAAATCTCCCTTGACCTGAAAGCCGTTATGTCGAATATCTAGGACACGTGGTTACGGGATATCAGAATTCATCCGGCTTTTGTGCTTATGCCGGAGTTTGGCGTGAGGACCTTACAACTTTTGCGGTAATCTGAAAGATAAGATGATATTCGGAATATCTCCAAGGTGGATAACAACTTAAACGGGCTATTATCTCTCATAACCCTGCCTAGCCACCATTTCGCCTATGAGGTGCGTTATGCAACGATTCACTCAGCTATGCCACGGGTCGACCTGACGGGCCCGCTCGCGTGGGATTACGTATGGGTAGGCGCTGTCTTGGCACTGTTGGCTTGTACCCCTAAGTACATCCGCGGAACGCAGAACTGTCGTATGTCGTTGAGTTGGAGGCGCTGTGAGTGCGACGGTTGTAAAGCACCCAACGCTACTGGAGGCCAAGGTTGCACTACAATACAAATGTCCGATTCTAAGCACTTGCGCTTGTTCCATTCGCCGGCATTACAAGTACATGCCACCCACACGGTGTGACCTCGGTCGCACGGCATACCGGATTTACCTTAGCGACCACCGGAAACAATGCAGGACGGAAAGTCCTATATGTAGTGCTATCTATATTTTGAAGCTTGTTCGGTGCTGCTCGGTGTTATTGTTCTGTTGGCAACCAGTCACGAAAGGGTGAGCTCTCCATTTCTGTTCCCTCAAGAGAGACAGACGGCGGATCAACGAGAGCAGTGATATGAGTTTAGTGACCGAGAGTCCCCTGCACATGGACGCAATGCCGTGACGTGCCGACATCCTGTGAGAAACTTGGCCGAATGTATGTCATGTACCATCTTTTACCACTCAGGAATGGACGCAGGAGCCTCAGTGAGAAAAGCATCTCCTAGGGGACTCGTCCATACAATCACTCATTGGACGGATCTACCTTATCAAGATACCATAGTCGCCACAAGCGGGTATCTGTGCCACCGTTTACATTAGGGTTTCTGATCTTTGCCGTGGGTGGATGTCGTCCTTTCTGTGGCCGCGGCCTAGTTCCTTGGTGATCTCGGAGAAATTTTCTGGGTAGTATGTACCATGGTAATTTCCTTGGAGTGGTGTACATACATACATGATGGCTGCGGGCTCGTGAATATCAGCAGTTTTCACATGTTGATTTTTATGGGAGCTAGAGGTGCAAGCTGGGACCAATCTCAATTGAGTGTTCGGAAATCACGTATAATTTGGCTGGCAGAGCGCATCACAAACTCGATGATCTACGATCGTCAACTCTGATTGGATCTTGCACACTCTCCAGAACACTCCGACAACCCGTTTTTGGCAGGCCCGAATGGGTGTGGTGACTCTCAGCACTGCGTGGAACAAACACGGGCTTGCATTAAGACAACCGTAACGCCGGGAGAATATGTATGCATGACAACCCAAGTAAGTAGCTTGGAACTAGCGTGACAAGTCAATCCTAATCATAATTTCCAGCAGCAGATGCTTATATCCGCCCTTCCAAAGGGGAACCGCCCATTCCATAATTTGACATCTTTTTTGCTGTCCATCACTGCTTGCTTCAACTTCTCGGCGGCGTCACGGACCACGGACATATCTTCAACTAGACCGCTGGCTATTTCCTCTTTGGTGCTCTGCAAAGGTGATGCTCCAGTACCCTTAGCGTTGTGTGGCGATAAGAGCCTACCTGAATAGCTTGACTGATGTCATTATCAATGACGGCAAGTAGGTCCACCATATCTCCTCGCTCCTTCCATCGAATACCGATAGTAGCTCTTACAATCGACGTTAGAAGGGGCAGACTCGAAGAGCCGAAGCCGACGCCATATAGCTTCCGTGCTCGTGATAGAGTTTCAGAGAGAAAGGGTGTGGGTGTGTAGAAGGGGTCTGCTTGTTGTTGGAAGAGGGCAGTCAGAGGGAGGTCAGAGGTGTTGTCTGTTCTGCGGAGTCGGTTACGTGCACAGAGTTTGTAACTCTGTGTCAGGGAACTGGGATTGGTAGCCAGGAGGTTTCGGGTGATGGCTCGCAGACTATACGCAGTCATGAAGGGCATCACGACTACAAGTTGGGTACATCACTCACTCTTCCACACTGGCGTTTGCAATGAAAGTATCGAGCATGAGGTTGCTGCAGAAAGTGGACGTTAGGATAGTTGGACGGTGTGTGTGCTATGGTCTGCTCACACATGACCGAGGGCGGGGGCTGAGCGGGAGATGGCTTCGGGTGCAGGCATGACGGGAGAAGCAAGACTAGGTATCTGTATGAGAGGCGAGTTGCGATGAAGCGAAGGACAATGAAGCAGGAGCATTTTATATCCTCGACAGAATCTAGGTTAACCATCAGGGGTGGGTGGTGAGATCTTGAATCTGATTCCTTCCGTGTTTGAATATCACGGTGTATTTATTACAACTAGATCGGTCTGCCCAAATGGAAAGACCGGCAAGTCATCGCGGCCCTGAAGTTGCGAGCGGTTTGCTGACAGCTCAAACCGAACTTGGCTTGGTCCATCCGAAATACGGTTTTTATACAAGATTGCCGGGCAAGCTATAAAGGGGGTCATGACCCATCCTTCCTCGATACCGATACTCGACAACCAATGTCCTACATTCCTCCTCCAAGCGAATTCACTCGTCTCGGAAACAACCTCGTCCCCCGTGTTTGGACGGGTTTATGGCAGCTTTCCTCCTCCGCCTGGGGGTCTGCTGATATTGAAGATATCAAAGCACACATGAAGAGACTGGTCGATAATGACTATTGTTGCTTTGGTGTGTAATTTGCAGTTCCGTTCTTCAGCATTACTGATCGTCATCACAGACATGGTGAGCCGGGCTAATCATTACCTCTCATCGCATTCTCACTACTTCCTTCACGACCTCTGCAAACCAAAGGGTACGTGTTCTTTCAACATTGATATATCATATCTTTCCGATGGTGACACCTCTGAATAGCTGATCACTATGGGTCAGCCGAAGTGATAGTTGTGGGTCGGACAATCCCTCGCGGTTATATCTCGGTCTGACTGCGCTTAGGGCAAATTTCGCCAGGAGCTTCCGGATCCCGGCAAGGTCTTTGCGGCTACAAAGTGGTGTGTCTTCCACGACTGTGTACCGACGCGGGAGGTCGTGCTGGAGGCTGTGAAAGCTCGGCTGGGGGATTTGCAAACAACCCGAATCGATCTTCTTCAAGTATGGGAACCACTTGCGATGATCCCACACGTTTCATGCTGACGGTTGCAATGATAGTTTCACTGGCAAAACTACAATGACAAAGGCTACCTGGACGCACTCCACCACCTCCGTGATTTTCAGACCGAGGGATACATTTCGAACATCGGGCTATGTAATTTTGACAGCGTCAGAACAGACGAGATCTGCACTCAGCTAGGGCCGGGCGTCATTGTGTCTAATCAGGTTCAGGTCAGATTTAGGTTCCGCCTGTTCCAACCGTGGCTACGCAACTGATTGTTCTCAACAGTTCTCGATCATTGACACACGTCCACTCCATGGAATGGGCGACGTGTGTATGAAGCACGGCCTCAAACTTCTCACCTACGGCACACTGGTATGGGGATTTCGCACCATTCCCTTCCCCATCATAACATCCCTCTGACCCACTGCTATGATCCTATCATTCGCTGCTTCTAGTGTGGAAATTTCCTAACAGACAAATGGCTCGGGCAACCCCTTCCTGATCCCTACGGCGAAGGCAAACTTACCCCTTCACAGCGCAAGGTAAAGCGCCCAAACGACCCTTTCTGATTCTAATTGTTCTCAACTCAGTTTCTTTAGTACCTCGATGTGATCTTGATTTCCTGGGGCACATGGGACCTCTTCCAACAGCTTCTGCGCGTCCTGCGCGAGATTGGTGACCGACACGGGAGTCTGAGCATAGCCAACGTCGCCACACGATGGGTTCTCGATCATCCTTTTGTGGGTGGTGTACTCATCGGTACGCACCACGCGCTCCACTACAGCATGATGGGTCACAGCTAACTCGCGGTTTTAGGCACACGACTCGGTATCACGGAAGCACTTTGCTGACAATGCAAAGGTTTTCAATTTCCGACTCACTCCGCAAGATCGCGCCGATATCGACGCTATCCTTGCACATTCCAATAGCAGGACCATGATTACCACCATCGGCGACTGTGGGGCTGAGTACCGCTCGTAGTTAAATGAATGTACTCTTTTGTCTTTGCCACATCAATGAAATGCTCGGCTTTTACGTGCTCAGCTTTCTTGCCTGCTACAGGTAACGAAATTAATTAATTAGTGATATTGATTGAATGTATCAAATATACTCCGCATCGATATCATACTTTAAATGAAGCTCTAAAAATTACAGAGTGCTCCATTGAGGAGACGAATCATATTCTTATAGTTTGGTCGCCGATGTCCGAGTCGAATAGGTTGGAGGCAGCCGTTGTATAGGTTGTAGTTTGCGTTTAAGGTCTCTCAGAATCGTGGTTTTAGGGTGCCAGTCCCGGAAGGCGTCCCGTAGTGTAACGATCTCTGACCCGAAGAAGTGTTTAACATGCTCATCCGCAATGACATCTCGCAGTGCCCATGGTATCTGGCGGAAGTTGTTTATGAGTATATCAGAAAATTCACTACACGAGTGCCATACCTCATAGTCATTCTGCTCCTGGCTGGCGTTGAATGACTCGAGCGTGAGATCTGGATGATCCGTGTGTCCATCATTCGTGAGTAAAAGATACTTGACTGCAAGTCTGTCATTCACAAGAAGAATGAACCACGACGTCATCAACCAAACTGTCTAGAGAAGACAATGGGAAACAATTGACATACTCGTATGTGGCAAGCTCCTCATATGCCGTGGAATGCCCAACCCCATTTAGGGAGCCGGCCGTGGCCTCCGATAGATGGGCCAATAACCCGCTATCGCTGATGCCCGAGTTGAGAATGCGGAGTAAGAGAACCAATAGGTTTGACAGGAAATCTGAAGAACTATTATGGGCCGAAGACCCGAATTAGATCCGCCATTACTTTTATGGTCAGTATCTCGCGTACTGGTATGCATCGCCATCGATATACAGTGCTCGCAGAATCAACGGATGTGAGACCGCAGTGAACAGCCCAGAATAGATTGGCACTACTTGGTCATTAAGCGACGCAACGTAGACCATCTTCACCTAATTCCGCAGAAGGCGAGGCGCAGAAACCAACAGTTGATGAGCTCCAACCTCAATTGACCCAACGCAGCAATACATAGGCACACTTACCCCATTACCAAGCACCTGACGGAGAGCGTTGACATATGACTTTGACACGGCACTTTCGGTATTCTAATTATCCATCCTCAACGGCCAATAATTATTAATGAGCAGGGGGGTACTGTACCTGAAATTCAAACAGTTCACGGGCGGCACTGGATTCAAAGTACTGTTCGATCATAAATGGCACAAAATGATCATCAGCGTTCTATCATGTAAATCACATTCCAGACAACCTACTTGAATATATGGTTGGAAAAGGCTGCTACTACTCAGGTACCGCAGAGGCCCAAGGTGGATTCCGCATAATGCAAGACAACAGACTCGCTGGTGTTTCGGCGCAGGGGCCACCGTCATCCCAGAAGAAGCAGGGAACAATGCGGCCGGAGCTAAAACTTGGCTATTTTTTGTTGTCCGAATATGCCGATCATGGATAAGTTGGTTCAGTAGATGGGTTGACACTACAGAGCCCTGTGAATGAGTAGCAACGAAAATCGCGTCTGCAGAGTGGAGATCATCCATCCACTCTTTGTTCGCTGTCAAATTATTGTACAACCTGACAAGATCCAATATCATTGAGTGATACGTGTTGAAGAATCAATAAAGGAACAGCTTACTTTTCGACACGGCGTTCGATTGTTCCTTCTCCTTCCAGGGGAATCTGGGTAATCTTCTCCAGAGACACATCATACTCTTGCTGAAAATGTTCCAGGGCCTGGATCATCATATTCACGAACTTGCAGCTAGTCCCAGTCGGCTGTGCACCAGGCGAAACGCGTCAATTAAAGTCGAGCCGGCAACTAATTTATTAGCCCACCCACCTCTCCCAACACCGTTCGAACGACGGCCCCTTAATCAGTCAATTTAGCTCCAAAGGCACAAGTCACAATACGGAGTTGGCTTACCGGGGAACCACCCATGTACACCAATAACCACCACTCGTTTACAGCCGCGCAATACATCACGCACATGTTTACTAGCTCCGAACTCATCCTTGCTCCTATCTAATGACGCCGGTGGCTTAGGTCCGTGCCTTGTTCCCTGACCAAGACTCTTCAACGAAGATAGCGGGGTTACTCGTCCTCTTCCACCAGTTCCGCCTGTCACCGCACTAGCATCATCAGGCTCAACAATATCCCATGCACAGGGCAGCCCCTTCCCAAAATGCTGAAGTCTCTCCTGCTGTACTTTCTCGGCCGCATCAATACTTGCGTCGTCGGCGAAGCCTTCACCACGATCCTGCCTCCTAAGGGCCATATCCGTATCTGTGCGACCACCAGCGTCTTTCGAAAATAGTACTCCACTAACAAACTTCATCGTCCGGCCCAGCAATCTCCCACCTACAGATTGATCCTCCCCATGCGTACTCGCGGCCAGGGGTGGTGGAATCATGCTGCGCGGTGGCACATAGAACGTATCCTCCCAAGTAGGTAAAACAAGGTTTGGAGGAGGGGGAGCGGCGGCCTTCTTTGATGATGGTGTGGGCGAGGCAGTGCGCTTCCGATCGCCTGCGGAGGCGGTGGCAAGACTCGATGGTGGTACGGGACCTTTGCTTATCGGAGTTGGCGCTCTTGAAATAGGCGTTGACGATCCAGAACCGGGCTTCAAACTAGGTGATGTCCCTTTTTTAGCGAGGTCTGATTGCAATGTCTGGCGTTTGAGGTCTTCGGAGTTGGTGAGAGGAGGCGCGACAGACTTCTGTTTCTCAGCTCCATCCTGACTAGTCTTCGGTGCTCCAGTAGAAATCTTCACATCCCTTCCATTCTGCAGCTGCATGTCGCCGACATCTCTATTTTGTACCACTGCCTTGCCCTTGCTCTCCAACGATAGGTCCTGCAAGCTGTCCGCTGTTGTCGCATCCTCATCGAAATCCAGCTCCATGATTTCCATCCCATTCTCATCACGTTTCACACTTCTATCCCCATCTTCGGATGAATTATAGCTAAGCGCCTTGATGACAAGTTTCCTCGAACTGAAGAACGACGCCCAGCCCGAACGATTGGTTGTGATACTTTGTTCAATCGGGTTCGTCAGAGGAGGGTTGTTGGGCGACGTGACCACCGCCGCCTCCGCACCACTACCGGCAGTTCCCTCACGTCCGCTCAAACCTTGTTCAGTATACACACCATCAGCCTGACTTTCAGCTGCCGATTCCATACCAGCTCGTCTCTCCGCATCAGTATCAACCTGCAAACCACCTTGTTGCTCATCGCCTCCCTTCCCTGCAGGGTCGGCATCCGTGGTCGTTTCTTCTGTCGCGTCTTTACCCTCTTTGTCTCCACCGTCGTCATGACCCACGGTGACTGTCGGGTATGAGCGCGGGTACCAGGACCAGGGACTAAACCAGTTCGCGGTAGGAGGTGCTGCATTTGACGAAGACGCCGCCGCGCCAGGTTGCTCCGCCGATTCCAATTGTTGTTGTTGCGCTTCCCCAGCATTACGCTCCTGCGAGGGTAGGGACCGCGGGAGCGACATCTCGGGTTCGGGTGCATTAAAAACATTGTTGCCACCTGAATTCGCAGGACCGCTCGGCGTTGACGACCCTTGCTGTACTTCGTTCATGTGGCTCAGTGCATTCTGGGAAACTTCGGAGGCTTTACTCGGTGCTACGACAGTAGTCGACGACGCAGGCGAGTCATCATTCCCAATAGTTGCGGCGGGCGCAGAGGCCAACGGAGGATTCGGGCTTGTGGGTACTGTGTCAGGGGACGAGTCGAACTGACGTAAACCCAGCTCTGAGGGCGGCGCTGACATGGAAGCGATATCCTTTGAAGAAGAGGAAGCCCCAGGGTTGGAAGGCGTCGAGGCGGATGACCAGCCAAGATATGACCACCATGAAGCGTTTGACGGCTGGGTTTGAATGTCTGAAGGTGTCGTCTCGGCGGTGGTACGAGGAAATGGTGAAGGTGGTGAAGATTCTGCGCCTTTGGAGATCTCCATTTCTACCGCGGTTTTGGAAGGCAATTCTGATACGTGGGCCATGGCATTTGACAATGAATCCTCAGCGGCATCCGCGATTAAGTTTGTCGTAAGAGGTTGGGGTAGCGATGAATCTGGTATGAAATAAGAGTATTTAGAATGTGTCGCAGTGACGTTAGTTGAGAAGAACTCACCCAATTCCTCGCCCTCGGCACCTTGCCCCTCGGGAAGCCCGTCCACTATATGCGCCTCCTCCTTTGTTCTCAGCGCAGTTTCCGATGGCACCTTAGCGCGCCCGAGGAAGGGTATGCTAAGCGTGAAGTGACTGGAAGATGTATTGAGGGTGCCAAGTTTGACATCGGCGCTATTGGAAACCAGAATGGAGGGCGGGGGGAGCTCCGCCGAGAGATTCACGACAGGAACCTCCTCGTCGATGGAAGACGGAGGGGAATCGTGAGCGTCAGGGCCGGGTGGTGGATGCGTTGGTTCCGAGTTTCGAGCCGGAGGTGGAGTTGATGGTGCTGATGCGGGAGCAATTAGCATGGGAACGGCTGCAGCTGACGAGGGCGAGCTAGGGCATTCAGCCTGTGTGATAGAGGGTGAAGGAGATGGTGACATCTTCTTTGACGGAACAGCAGCATCTTCGCTGATGCTACGTATGGACTGCGGGAGCAGTGGAGTGCTTTCTTGTGTGAGGTCAACAGGACTGCGTCGGAGAGTCTGGGAAGGCTGTGAGTCCTGCGACGATTTCAAAGTCTCCATCGTTCTACCCTTAGCACGGTTGAGAGACGAAAACCAAGGCTTCTTGGCGGGAGGGGGTGCGTTGAGAGACACTAGGGAAGGCTCCGCTGGGGTTGCTATGGTGGATGGGGAGGGTGCAGCATTCAGAGCGGTGGTGGCCGTCGTCGGTGAAGCAGTGTAAGGAGAATCTGCGTTAGCCAACGATGAGCGATGCAATCGCCTGTGCCGAGTTTGGCTCGCGTACTTACAGCTCACTTCACTTTGGCTGCCTGGGCTGCGGCCCGATCCACCAGCCTCGTGGATATCCAGCGCGGGCGGCCGCTCTATCCGTATGCTGGCAATGGATGGTCTGGGCGTTGGGCGCCGTGAAGAAGTCGAGAGGCTATCATTTGTGTGCTGTGCAGAGAGAGCGGCTCGGGCTGGAGGAGGACTGTGCTCGGGCTGGGCAAGGACGAGAGAGAGCGAAGCTGAGGCAGATTTCTTGCTAGATGGGGAGATACGCCAGGAAGGGTTGCGGTAGGAGGAAGGAGTCGAGGAGGTTGTCATGAACAGCGACCAACACGCATATAGCCACCCGGACACAGTTCACCCCAATCGCCAGTTCTGCCCCAACATTGTAATCCTGATCACGTGTGTATTTACAAAAACGCCTCGTTCTTAATCCACTGTGCTACAATCTCCTTCACCAGCGCCGGCTGATCTTGTCCCACCTGCACTCCAAAGTCAGCCCTGCGCCTTGGGTTTTAACGCATCCTACCCACCGTGTGCCCCGCATCCTGCAGGAGGACGTACGTAAGGTGCCCTGCCCCTCCAGGCCCCGACTTTCGCACGGTGATGTTCCTCGAAGGCCAAGGAACATCCTGTGCACCTATAAACTCACGCTGGTACGGCGAGTCCAACAGCTTTATCTGCGTCGCATAGTCAGCCACCATGCCTCCATTAACTATCACCAACCCACTGATGACAATATACCCGGCCAAGCACAGTTCGCATCTTGCGCCCCTATGTAGACTACTTGACGTTACGACAACAAAGTTAGCCAACATCGAGAGAACTTACACAAAATACGTATTCCGTCCTGCAACAACGGCGCGTACAATTTGTGATGTGGCTGCACACTAAAATTCCCCGTTTGGTGACCGTTTCTTATAATAAGTCAACGCAACTGAGATGGACTCACATGTCCCCCGCCGCAATAAACTCTGCCGATACTGAATCACCTAGTCCAACAAAATCCACCCCATTTGGAGCACGTAGTATTCTCTTGTTGCCAGGACTATTGAATAGGTCGTTTGCCCAAAGGTACTCGGGATAGCATACAAAGATGTCATCGCTATCGCACTGACCAATCCTGGTTAGCGTATTTCCCATCAGGATCAACCCCGTACCACTTACCCTCTTCCTAATGTCCTCGACGAGAACCCCGTTCGTGCTCCCCGCGCCCAGCTTTCCCAGACAAATGTCCTGAGCCATTACGCTGTTCTCCACAGAAGGAAGCTCAAATGCCAATTGTATAGCCTCAACGCAAGGGCCAAGAAACGCCAGCGTTTCCTGGCACGTCGTAGCATTGTAAACCTGGTGCAAAACACATCGATAATGGAGCAGCCACTGATAGTGCGACAGCACGTCCTAATCCCTACAACTTTAGTGCTAAATCATCCGCCGAAACACGACATACGCACGTAAATAGGATTGTGCAACATAATCGACTCCAGGTTGATGTGCACCTGCTCACCCTTCTCCCCCTTTTGGATCTTCTTGTTGTTATTATTAATTACAGACCCTATGTGGGCGAGATACACTCCTCCATACGACCCATCTGCCATCATAAATCGGTTCCTATTGACCAAGTGAGTATGGCTTTCAATCACTTCACAACACTCCTACACTCACCTCGCCAACCCCGGGTACAGCTTGAAAAACTTTTGCAAGAAATCATAAACATCTTCTGCTGCACTCTGACTATTATTCACTCTCGTCCCGTAGGAATACCCAACACCAATCGGCTTCCATTCTGGGTCAACACTAAATTCTCGTTCCGAGGGTCTAAAGCCACTTACATGGTCAAGCGCCAGTAAATTAAATTTCTCAGTCCACCTGTCCTTGTTTGGCGTCGTTGTACCGTTCGGTCCTAGCAGACAGGGCGCTTCATACAGCAAGGCGTTCATCATCCCGCTGGAACCCGGTCCCCCACCCATAGTTAATCTATAACGCAGTGAACATTCTATCCGCGGATCGCCAGTGGAAAATAGTACATAATGGGGGCATCCCCTGCATTCTCTTCTGCCTCAAAGTACCTGTCGAGTAGCAGTAGTACGTTAATTTCGCCCAGCCCGGCTGGACACAAGAAACTCATTGCACATACCAGAAAAACGACCTCTTTGGCTTTGCATCACTATCCCCCTCTAACCCAATCCATCCAGCAAACGATGGTGCGGGACCATTCACGCCGGTACATAAACCTTCGGTCCTCGACACTAAATGATAAAAGCCTAGTCCTGTCCCTGTGGCTGGAGCACTCGCGCCATGCCCCAAAGCTGCAAGCACATTCACCACAAACGAAGTCGCCAGAAGCGGGCTTTTCATATCACGAGCAACACAATGTACATCCAACCACCACATTGAAAGCGTTAAGTATCGCTTACAGCGACGAATATGACAGTGCCATGCATCACAAGCCCAAACCGTGGGGAGCACCCGACTGATACCTATCTCACTACCACATGGCCTGTGTGATCTAGGCTCTAGCCGCGTGGGCTGCCGTACGCTCGCGTGATCTTCGCCTCAAAGTTTCCCTTTGGCATCGCCCCCCCATCCGAACGCAATTATCTGTATACCGCCCCCCAGGTCGTCGTGGTGGAGGCGTGACACATATGGCTCCCTTAATGCTGATCGTGCCGATCCCGACGGTAATCCCGCAACTCCATGCTATTATCGTCTTCTTTACTGTTGCAGGGTGGTCCCGTGTGTATCCCAGTTGGTACGTAAGCTGGAAAGTCCTTGAGATGCTAGTCATCACTCAATTTGATTCACCACTCCTCTCCTTCTGGATTCTATCGCTTCTGGCCCCAACCCTCACAAACCCCAACGTGCAATGTTGTTCACCGTCAAAGCCCGCATGCGTGTACTATATCAAGCGTAACAGCATACGGCTAAACACCCTAGCAGGCATTGGTGACGTCATCATATCATCAATAACCCCCAACACTGCTCGAGCGTACACCCGCAAATCAAGGGTATTCTTAACGGGCTCGCAACTCGCTACAATAGAGGGGGCGAAGACGCCGACCCCTATCGGAGCACAAGCGAGCTAGATCAGAATACTTGCCAAAGTAAGTAGCAAGAGATGATCGATAAAGAGTCTATGATAAACCTAGCACTGAACCTCTTACCGATGGCACAGCGCCCGTTTTAACCCAGCTAAGCGCTGGGGGTGTGCACAAAAGATGGACGTAATATACGGATGGATTAATTCTACGTCGAGTCTCAAGGGTGTTTGATTCATAATTTCATCCCCTATTTCCAACCCTGACTCAAATTTTTGAGTGAGGGTTCGCAGGGGTTCGCTCAACCACTTCTTGCAATCAGCTAATTATCTGCTCTCTCCTTGTTTAATTTGAGTTGTTATGAACACGTCCTGACACTTCTGGGGTGGGTAGTAATGAGATCAAGTGATTCTCTTCATGTCTGGATAATAAGGTGTGTTCCATCAGGGGATCTCAGGATATCCATCATCTACCCCCTACCCTACTGAGGGCTAAGGATGGGCCATGGAGCTGCTTAGGGTACCAGCATCCTATCGGCACCCACAACAGTCATAGAATCGTTCCCTACGGAGCCTGAGGATGATTGCTCTGATTATTCTTCCCTGTAATTATCCTACTAATGCTGAACCACGAGGAGCCATGGATTGAACATGGACCTGGTCCCAGATAATATCTTCCCTGGAGCAGGTGATCAAGAGTTATTTGCCCCTAAAAAAGGAAGTTGGCGCGATTAGAGAGTCTGTGCTTGACAAAGCTAAATTAGCCTGTCATATGTTAAGATGAAACATATCTTGATGTTGCGATCAGGGAAGCATATGCCGGGTTCAACGATGTTTCGGAAAAAAGAAACAATCAAAGACCATGGAAACGAGATATCACTGGGGATTCTATTAGATTTTATTGCACCGATGGCGGACATAAAAACAGTTGGGGATTCACATGTTGAAAGATGAACTGCGATGAGTATTCGCTCCAGTATTAATTTGGCTGGTTCTTAAAGGTCTTACGGAGTATTGGGTTGAGGGCTTCGATAAACTTACATGTATGTAGGAATGACAGCCGGCCGAGTGTATCAGAGAGTGTGATCAGAAGTTCAACTTCTTGTTTCGGAGGGCTAGCCCGGGGCTGGGCTTTCGGAATTTACAAAGTTTTATGTTCCTCGCTCTTCTCCGCCGTTCATTCTTCCGGACCACTCAGCAATTTGATATATCAGCTGATCACTGGCAGACTCCAGTAGACTCCAGTGTTGGCTCTTTCGCTAATTTGTCCAGGTTTAAAGCAAATTCGTACCTGACAACGCCGGGTAATTAATTTTCTATTGTATATACGTATGGTTGGAGGTCGGTCTTACTCCTAAAATCACAGAAACAAGCAGATGTATTTGGCGAGGCTGGGAGGTGTTTCTATCTACCATCACCCATTCTTGTGACATGTTATTGGTCGGTATCAAATCAGGCCTGGGCGCCCTTCTTCCGCTTTCATGACCGTGACCTCATCAGATTTAAAACACCGGCTTACTTGCCTGATGGGATCCCCTGTTTAACTTCAAATTTGAGCAGAAAATTTCTAATTACCAATCTGCGCCAACCTTCAAGAACTAGGAAGGAGTCGAGGCCTTAGACAATGCGGGCCACCCGGGCCGACCTGTATCATAATAGAGGATAACCTTCAGAAGTGTATTATGACATTGCGGTAGAGTTAGCACATGATCGTATTAATAACACCTACCAGTAACCATATGGACTAAAGCACGAGCGCTGGGTGGATGTACTGAATAGGTACTGATGCGTGTCGGGGTGACTCCTTACTGTCAAGTGGCTTTGATCACCGAACCAAGTCTATCGTCTATCATCTCGCAGCAACCTGTCCTCTATTCTGAATAACCGAATTATTCACGTTGTGTCTCCGGCGTTACGCGGGGCCAGAATGTATCCCATTATGTTAGGGTCGGTTACAGCTGCGGTTCTGTGTGGCTTCTTCATCTATCATTCGGACGAATGAGCCAAAGCGGCACACAGCCATGAACTTTATTGTCCATAAACCCGATATGAGACAGGGTCCTTCTGACCCCATTCCTTATGCGGGGCATAAGCTATATGGAATGATTCCAAGTTCTCTCAATGATGCCTCTACGAACTGTTCTGTAAATCGATCAATTTAGCGATAAACGGGCCAGCTCGCCCAGTACAGTTGCGTATTCTAAGGCGACGAACCGGCGGTATATGCATCACTAGGCTCGGCAGCTGAGTCTATCGGTAGGATCGGCTAACGTTCGCATGTTGGGGGGTTTGTGATACTAATTCTCCCCCTTTGCCTGATACATGCGGAGTGAAATAAACGATTACAGGAGAGCTACTGTCCGCAGAATCCCTGGTGTTACCCATAGAATGTCATGGACGAGTCTGTTGAGCTCGATTCGGTTCGAATAATAAGAAGACGGGATGCTGAGCTCCGGACGCCATTCGGGCCTCCATCGGCTGTATTAAACAATACACTTCGACTGTAAATTCTAGATTTCCATCATCCCAAAACGGCTGGGATAGATGAGTACTTGATATCTTCTTTATCCAGGTGCCAGCCCGATCTCACGGCATGGGAACCACAAGGAATAATCTGTGTCGGCAACTGAGAGTTTTATCGCCAAGGAATGATGCAACTACAGAAGCGCGAATCGGTACTATTTTGCTCTATCGTGATTGGAAATGCCGCGGACCTACTCACTAGGTGTTGTAATGAAAAATAGATCGTGAAGATAGGGGTGGACATGCTTTCTTGTGGGTTGTCGGCATGTCCAAATAAATGTCCAGTACCATGTTAATACCGGTGCTATTTTTATCTTAGAAACTTCCCCGCTTGCATTAAGCGCTGAAAGCACTGGCTGAACCGCTGTTTTCCCTGTTACAGGATGAAATCAGAGTGCCCCGGTGGGATCCGGGGTTACGAAATTTGAACGGGTATGAGTGTGGACAGGTCCCTTTTGGAGCCGAAGACATAGGATGGGCAAGAGGAAGTTTTTCGCGCCGAATGATATCTCCAAGGATGGTGCGCCTGCTGATCTCCCGATCAGAACGTCGACCGTGTGGGGTCAAGTCTTCTGAAATTCTTCAGGGGGGAAATTATAGGCACTCAGCAATTGAAATTAACGCACGTTGGACCAGAAGATGACGATGCGGGTTGCGCCCTGTTGCACCGACCTTTCTGGCACACATGTAAGTATTGTTATAATCCAGGGGGATCCCGGACCAGTTTTAACCCCAATTGATCGAATATCCGACAGGAGAGCCCACAATGCTCTTAGGAAATTTCCGGATATTAGGTTAGGGGTGTTGGGGCTGATGGGGGTTGTGGGATGCTGTGGGCAGCAGGCAGCGGCAGGGTGGCTAGGTGCTCGGATTTCAACTCCGGTCGAGCGTATCAATGTTTTTATCCTGTCTCAGTGCCGTGATTTACGCGTAGGGTACTGCGTATAGGACAAAACTCACCACTCTGTGCCTCACCGACTGACGCCAGCTGGGCGTCATGTGTATCGCCGGCGGGTGGATTGTGGGTGCGTCGTCGTCATGTGTATCAGTGTGCATACTGTGTGCATCACCAACGATATCAAGGGTTAGCCAGGCTATAAATAGTGACGAATATTGGATTTCAAGTCGTGGATTTATGAGCCCGAGCGGGCCTTAAAGGTTCTCAGTTGTGTTGGCTGCTCACAAACGCTCACAAACGATGTTGCTGGACAAAGGGAGTTGTCAGCGAGAATGAAGACTATCGAGAGTTGAGCATGTCTGGGGAGGTCTAGCGTCTTCCCAGACGGTACCCGGTCCTGGGCATTTAAGAAAAAGATACATCAATTAAGCCTTTCAATTCGAAGTTGTCCCCAAGGGTGGGTGGTGGTGGCTGAGTCACACATGGTGTCGGAAAACAGTCACGTTTCTTGTCACTAAACCTTAGGTATACAGTACTAGGTGTGAGCAAGGTGCACCTGAGACAGGTCATGCTTCCTTGAGGTCACGTGAACGCGTAGTGGCCAATGACAGAAAAGCCTCAAGCGGCGATCGATTCAGATTCTCACACTCCGCACAAAAGCCTCATTCCTCAAAAACAGCTCTCCTTTCACCTTGTATTCACTTCCCATCTACCCCTTCTTCTGCTTCGCCTATCCTCTCAACTCACTCTAGCTTTATATGGCATCCTCACAACCATCGTTGGTCTGGACGGGGTGAACGCGAGAGCGTAGTCCTCACGAAGCTGAATCCCTAGTCCACCCATCGCTCTTTGACGGTTTACTCAACACGGACCCGAACAAACTCGCATCAGCCTTCAACTTCAAGGACTCAGCTTCATTGATTATCCTTAGCAACACCACCTCTCTCATTTCCCACGCACAGACCACAATCCCGTTGGCTCGGGGTTTGACTCGGGAACGTTGCCCGCTTTCCAGGCCCGGCCGACGGCAGCCGGCCCAATGACATTCCCCTAGTTCATACGTGTGGCATCACTTAACTTGGAATCACGATTTCACACTAGCGAGCTCGTCGACATTCGCCCTTGCCATTCAATACACTACGCGGCACACATGCGCTCTGTAACTCGATCCATCTGGACCTTACTATACCGTGTCTCTCTCGTCCTTGGACAGCATGTGAGGCGCGATCAAGTCAACCACGGGATGGACATGGACATGGATATGGGCATGTCTCTCGCCGAGGGACAGATGACCCCCTATTTACACTTCCAACGCGGCGATATTCTCTGGTTCCAGGGCTGGGTTCCCCAGAGCAAAGGCGCCCTCGCGGGAGCATGCATCGGTCTCTTCTTACTTGCGTTATTTGACCGGTGGTTAGCTGCAGTTAGAGCTGCTGCTGATGTATATTGGAGGAAACAGTATGTCTCGATCTCTTCTTGATTTCCATGATTGATGACCCTCCATCCTCTCTTTCCCTCAGTGCTCAAATCCGACTCACTAACCAGCTAAATGCCGGTTCAACCGAAGCCAAAGGAAAAAGTAATCGGAAGTTGTTGTCAATCTTGACCATGCGTACAATTCCTCCGTTCATCCCCGCTCATGACATTGTTCGTGGTCTTCTTCATGGTGCCCAATCACTCCTCAGCTTTGCCTTTATGCTTGCTGCTATGTAGGTTGAACCCGCTCATTTATTTAGCGCATCTGATACATTATTCCCAGGACCTTTAACGCCGGCATTATCATTGCAATTGTAGGCGGCCTTGGTGTTGGGGAAATGCTTTTTGGTAGATATGCCAGTCCCCACCTGCACTGAAACCCAAGCCGTCCTATTTGTGTATCATAATTAGGCGGAATACCAACGGCTGTGAAAGTTCCCAAAGGCGTGGCGGGCGGGGAGACAAAATATTTTTCTTCGCACACTGCCCATGTGATGAGACTACGTTCCCGTTTCGGTGTAGCTGTCAACTACACCACCGGGCTTTACACCACCCCTTAACCTTCGTTTCCTTCGGAGAGAACGAGCGGTCGATGTCAGCAGATACTGGGACTCCTCCAACGTTGCCCCCTGAATTCCAGATCTACGAGTACGCTCCCCATCGCGCGGTTTACTAGTAGTAGTTATTCCTAATCTTCATCCAGTTCGTATGCAGAGGCGCCAGGATGGCAACTCACATTCTCTATGGTTTGGGTCGCTGCTGTCGGAATATCTATAATTTTCTCCCTGCCCCATCTTATCCGTAGTATCCGGGCACGGAGGGCATGGAGGGACTGTGTTCGGAGTATCAGAGGATGTGGATGCCTACATGAAGTTATTTGACTCGGATGACAAGTCAAATGATGTGGTGATGCGGAATGTAAAGAAGAGGGATCTCAGGAAAGACTTCGTAAGGAGGGGGCTAAACGCTCTCGGGTCGGTTGTATTATGTACTGTACCTGGGTTGGAGCTTACCCTTGGGCAAAGTGAGTTACCAAGGACTACTACCGTATCCTATCCCTTTCTCTGACAGACTCCCATAGTTACGTTAATTATTGGATATTTGCTGACTGTTATTCTCTGTGTGATCCTCCATGCGCCCTTGTCAGAAAACTCCAACCGCGCAGGTGAGTTTTTTTTTCAGTTCCTATCGGAGCTGTCAAATCTCAGACCTATCCCTCATTTCACAGGGTTTATCGCTTTGGCCCAGTTCCCCGTTGTCTTCCTCTTTGCGACTAAAAACTCCGTTCTCTCTCTCCTGCTAGGCCCCGGAAATGGCTATGAAAAGCTTAATTTTGTGCACCGCTGGGCGGGTCGAGGGATGTTCATCGCAGTACTGGTTCACGCCTCGTTTTGGATCGCCAACCACCTTAAGTGGCAATTCCCCATTCTCGGGCAGCAAAAGGAGACATCTGGTGTCGCAGCACTTGGATTACTTTCTGCTATCGTCATCACGTCGTTGAGGCCTGTTAGGAGGGCGTTCTATGAATTTTTCTACATTGTACAGTAAGCGTCTTCTTTCTGTTGTCGAGGAAAATAGTACTCATCCATTCACCGCGAAGTCTACTCGCTTTTGTTGCATTCTACGTCACGATTTGCTACCATACGATTTACGCTCCCCCTTGGGTATTTCCCCCGCTCGCCTTCTTTGGACTCGACATTTTGTTGCGATTCTTCAGATTCCGCATTAAAGACGCCATCCTTACCCCAGTTACGAGCCAAATGACGATTGTAAGCTACACTCCCTACACTCCCCCCCTCCCACTTACCAAATACCTACAGGTCAACATACCCTTTTGCACGGATGGTTGGGTAGCAGGCCAACACGTTCGACTGCGTGTCTTCTTCGGCTGGCCGCATATTCGAATCACACCCGCTCACCATTCTCACCGCCCCTCCTTTAATTTCATGCTTATCCAACGTTTACGCTCCAGGGATAACTCTTGGTGTTCGCTCCGTTGGTGACTGGTCTCGCGCCCTGCAACGCGCTTCGCGCTGAATAAGGGGATACCTTGAGTACGAAGGGCCTCTCCAAGCTGCAGCCACTGAAAAGTCTGATGGCGAAAGCACCAAGGACTGTGCAAGTCCCCTCCAAACTCCAGTGCAAGTTATGCTGGATGGCCCATATGGTGGATGCAGTCTTGACCTCGGACAGTATGAGACAGTGTTGCTATTCGCTGGCGGTGCGGGAGTAACATTCACACTTGGAATGTTGGATGACATTATCGGCCGGTGTGTGCGCTTGGGTCGACCCAACGGTGAAAGGACACGGCGTATTGAGTTTGCGTGGTGCATCAAATCATTCGGTAAGTGTCTAATCCCCTTTGTCTTCCTCTTCTCCCCATTTCTCCCCCCTTGTTGTCTGCCCCGAACACGTCACATTCCTAAGGAACCCTTAAACTATTTCTGACACCGGCTCCCTTTTGGTTCAGGCACCATGGAATGGTTCGTACCAGCTCTTACGGAAATCGCACGACTCGCAGCGTCCTCAGCTCGCTCGTCTACGCCTCTCGCGCTGCATATATCCGTCTATGTCACATGCCTCTGCAATCCTGAGGCGGTACCTCCTATTCCAAACTCTGATGTTACAATCAAGAGGCCAGACGTTCATCATATTCTCCAAGACCTTGTCACGCGGCCTTCCCCCTTCTCTTCGCAGTCGTCATCAACGCCAGAGATATCAAGCTCTTCAACACCATCGCTGTCAGGAAAAGAAGCTTCCCCAGCATGGGGACTTCCTTCCGTTCCAGATCCTATACCAGACCGGGTCTCCGCATCTACAGACAGTATCAATGTTGATGATCACGAAATCATAGTCGTCTCGAAGCGAGCCCACGTCACTACCGCACCCGCGAACGCGAACGGGTCCGTATCTGATATAGAGTCGGATGGACTGGATCCCCACGTGTCGAAGAAGCTTCCGTGGGTTGGATACGGTGGTGGTGTTGCTGTGTGTGCGAGTGGACCCGCGAGTCTCACACGTGAGGCGGCGAACGCCGTTGCACGGCTAAGAATCTCGCAGGGTGGGAGGGAGATGGGGTGCGTGGACATTCATACTGAAGTGTTCTCCCTGTGATGTGATAGAGAAGTCTGATATAAATTTGTCTATTACTATTTACTTTCTAGCAGTCTTACACGATTGTCAATAAGTCTTTGTATCATTTGACATATCATGCCTTTTCTATGACCATAATTCATGCAACACCATACACACTCCCATATGGTGGGCATAATGCGCCTCTGTATCCTCAGGGGTGAATATCACACCCGTCGACGGGTAGTCAAGCATGCAGTACCCCGCTCATACAGGGTTTGAATGCTCCGGCGCAAACTTGATCTCCGAAACCCCATCCCCAGATTCCAAAGGCACGACTGTCTTGAGGTGGATAGACGAGCCTCCATTTGTGCCCGTGCCAACGGTTGCCGATAGGTTTGCCGTGCCGTCGCCAGTGTCATGGGTGTGGATAGGCAGCTGCCAGTTGAGGGTGCTGTCGGCAGGACGCGTTGTCATCAACATCCTACTCGACCTCATTGCGAAGCGAACAGTCATCAATGTAAACACAATTCCTAAAACATTTACACGCTAAGTCAGCATCATCCGTCAAACGCCAACGCCAAACAAATGCTCGCCGATCATATAAAATGAAGCTTACTCACCAACGGTGGGGACCACAGCCTCCTGCACAATGAATTGGGCATTATGCTTCAATGCATACAATATAATGAGGACGATCAGCTCAACCACATAGATTGCCGCACTCTCTATGATGATAAACACGACTGGCAGGAGGCTCGAACGTTCGCTGCGGCCTGAGGTTACACCAATACCTTGTGAGGAAATGTCTTGCTGCCAAATACGATATGCGATCAATGCAGTGGTGAGCGTATTCTGAGTGAGAGCGAGTGCATAGATCGTGTTCATCCAGTGCACAAGGGTAGGTCCAAATATGGTTCCCAGTGGAACCTGGGTGAAGAGGTGGAGCGCTATGCTGTTAGCGACTGGGTAGATGTGCGGACGGAGTGTGCGCAAATGCAGTGATCCATGTCGTAGTGGAGTGAGACAAAGATGAAGCGTGAAGCGATCAATTGTCGTGCAGGGACGGTGTGAGAGATCATAAGGGGAAGATCATCAGTGGAGGTCCCTGAGAATTTAGAGGGGTTTTTCTTTGCGCACCTATGCTCATGCATAATAAAATTGCGGGGATAGCGATGATATAGTAGTTGTTGTTCCACACGAGAAAACATCGGTAGATCTAGGGCCGACCATGAGTGTCAATGCTCGGTTTATGCGCTCCAAGGAGAAAAAACATACTAGGAGGAAGTCAGCAAACCACGTCGTCAGCGCGTTGACCAAATCATGAGCTATGTTATCCCATCGACCCAAGTCTAGGAAGTAATTCTCCGGACCGACGGTATCTCGCAGCCAAACGTAGCCGCGAAGGAGGCGATATAAGTTGAGTCCTAAACCAAGTAAGTACATTATACATGTCGCGTACGGGTTGACTCACCTATATGAATAGTCGCCAAAATCCACATGATTATGGACACAGAGAGGAAGACCTGAAAAAAGGTGCTTGAGATAACAGGCATTCAGAATCAGGCATTCGACTCACCTTGGCTGGGCGAGTTCTCGACATGTGCTTCTTCCAAATGATATACACCGCCTGAAAAAATAACGTGCAATATAGTCCTGCAATGTACCGTGAGTGGCACATCGTGCAGGTTTTACAGGTAATGCGTACCATAGAGTAGGACCTGCCAGGACAGATAAATGAGTCAGTAAGCTGGCTTTGGGGCAATAGCGCCCTTCTGCTTACCTCCAGCCAGACGGAAAGCGCCCCTGCCTCATCTAGCGGTTGTTGGGAGATCAGAACCATGGTACTTTTATTTTACCCTCGATTTTTTGGAATACTATCGCTTCAAGCAACGACTGTAGTGTAGCGGGGAGAGGGGGACCAGAAGATGACCAGAAGCATGGCGAATGGGCGTATTTGACCTCAAAACCGAAGGGTAGGAGCATCAATGGCAGTGATTGGCGCTAACAGGGTAGCGTTGTAATATCCAGGACTATGGGTTTGATGGGAATAATATAAAAGAGGTTGTGAGGATTGATCATGCGTGCTTCCAGTGGCTGACGGTGAAACCCCACTCCAACATTCGTTGTTACATAGATCAATTTGTGCTGTTGAGGCGCTTATATATCGTTGCGGACGGTGATGCATACTCGAAAAAGGACCACTTGTTCCTCATACTTCCAGTCAGGGCTGGCGTACAGTTGTCTGGGGTCTTGACCAGTGGCTTCTTTCTCCGACTCGGAGATATTGCAAAGAGCACAGGGTTCATGTAATTCATGAAAATCATAAATTCCTTGAACTGCCCATGTATCCCTCACAGGGCCCTTCTCGTCTTTAATCGAACAGCATAGAACGAAATATCTACCGGTGGTAGTCTAGCGAACCAGAGTGGTGGGTCCAGACAGCCTATTAAAGGCGGACGCTGTCGACTTGCTTAGTACTTATTTATAGACGTTTCAGCTGGACAAGCGTTCGTCTGAGCTAGAAGTCCAAGCTTCGGTACTTTTATCCATATATACTTTGGTGCCAGTGCACAATATGGACTCTTAACTGAGAGTGATAAGACACCACCCTCATGCACACTTGTCTTGAACCAAAATCAGAACATCAAGGTACGAAAGATAGTGGTAAACTATCTCAAAACAGCTATGCCACTACGCCTCAAGCTTCAAGCTTCAGGCCTCGCTTCAGAATTATTAGACCAGCTGGATGATAAATATTCTGACAAATGAGCAACAAGTAGACGACCCATGTATCGGCCAATGATTGTTCACGAATCATCGTCTTCGCAATCGTCGCCATCGTCGTCGTCGTCGTCATTGTCATCATCATCATCATCATCATCATCCTCATCCTCATCCTTCTCATCCTCATCCTCATCCTTCTCATCCTCGTCCTCATCCTTATCATCGTCTTTGTCCTCATCCTTGTCTTCCTCATCGTCATCCCATCCTTATCATCATCATCCCATCCTATCATCATCCCCATCCTTATCATCATCATCCCCATCCCCATCCTCATCCTCACAATCTTCTTCGTCATCCCTGTCCTTGTAATCTCCGTCCTTTTCGCCACCGTCCCCCGCAGGAGCCGCCTTAGTTGCTTCTCGTACATTCAAGCTACCAGGAAGCTGAGGATTGACAGCCACGTTCGGATCAGCACCATCAACGTGACGAATAACGACATTCATGTTGTTCCCGCCGAGCGAACGTTTCTTCTTCTCTTCATCACAATAGTCGGAGCCCTTGCAGTTAGGATTTAGGCCAATGTAGGGCGCCACGCCGACAGGTGGGGATCCCTTTCCCGCACTATACTTCTGTGTGAGATACCCTGATGTTGGGGGTTGGGTAGGAAGTCCACGGACGGCCGTGCAAGCCAGAGCCGAGAGAAGCCAGAAAAGTATGGCGGTCTTCATTGCTGAGGATGGTGTATTTATCTGACAAATAGAATTACCAACTCGAGCATTAAGATCACTTCGCCATTGACTCACGTTTCAAGAGAGTGTGGATAGTTGGCTATAGACGCTGTTAAACGAATGCTGTTCGCAGGTGAGCGGGTTTACCCCATAAGAGGTATCAAGAGGACTCACTGCAAGGTAGGTTCCTGCTGCGGTCTCGAGCGGCAGTTTGTTTACTAAATGTTGAAATTTTCGCGGCCGGTTCTTATACCCACCCCGGCGCTCACATTAGCCGAAAGCAGTTAGTTGCGAACGTGCAACTTCTATTCATCTACTCACATAAACACTCAATTCGGATCTAACAAGACAGCTTGACAGTCCCCCACCCCAAACTAAATTTAAGAGTACACGTAGTTATCATGTATTCACGAACAACAAAGTTTATCTTAGTACAGTTAGAGACACTGGGAATAGTAGTCTGGACGCAAGATCAGCCCTGCGCTGCTTGAGGGAAGCTGAGGGTCAAACATACCGTTGAGGACGGTGCACTTGAATGGAGCAATGCTACGGATGCCACCAAATTAGCATATTTTTTGTCGAGTCAAGGGGTTAGCGCCTACCATCCAGTTGGCCCGGTGTAACCAATTCCACCGCACTGGCCATACTGGGCAACAGTTCCTGGAGTCTGGGTCGGTGCTTTGGTGGTGGTAGTGCTACCTGGAGGCGGTTTCGACGTAGTTGGTGAAGGCGCAGGAGAACCCTAGTAAATGAATGCAACGTCAATAATCTGAAGAGAACCATATGTGTCGCCCGGCTCACCGTTCCCTTGCCGTAAAGAGGAGGGCCAGGAATAACGTATGTGGTCCTATGTATGTCTTAGAACAATATCTGACAATGAGTATCATGAACACTCGCTGTGTCTGCGCTTCCTGAGTGTATAAGTTAACAGTAACTAGATCCAGTAATTTCCACATCAGTTGCCCTTTTCTCCAGAGAGCGATATAAACTCACGCCCAGGATCACTATTGGAGTAACCTCCAGGGAAGGAAACTAACTCATCAGCAGTAGGTTGTCGGGTACCACCACCAGTAATCTGGAGCTGAGCACATTCGGGATAGAGTTGCTGGAATTGGTGGGATTGTAACGATCAACAACATTGGTGGGGAACAAACTCGCTTACTGCAGGGAGAGAATGCAACGCAATGGTCTCAAAACGAATGAGGTAGGACCCGCTTGGCACGGTCGAAGGGATTGTGGTCGTCCATGTGCAGTTCTGAGAGATCATCTTTCCAGAGCCCCACTGGCCATTGCCAACAGTCCCCGACAGTAATCCAGCTTCATCAATTTTGAACTACGACCGATTCAATACAATCATCATGGTGGAACTATGAGGGTACCTACCCATTTGAGATTGCGAGCACTAACACCGTCACAACTACTTCCCGGACATTGTGCGAGGTAGGTAAGCTATAGGGCAAGTTATAATTCTCCATCAGCTCATCTAAGGATGGTCAGTTACCATTGGTCCGTAAGGATGAGGCCAGACTTGGTTCCAATACGCCGTGATGGGGGTTCCGGCGGCGACCTGAGCCGTCAGTTGGAGGGAACCAGGTTGGCCATCATCGTTACAGGCTACAGTTGAAGCAGTAGCATCCGTAATAGGATCACTGACCGGTAATTAACGATAACCGCTTGATCGGGAAATACAATGCACCTACTAGGTGGCCCAGGGCCGTTGAATGGTGGTTTGACCAACGGGAGTATTGTAAGGGTGCCAACCATCGTACCACTTTCCACTCCAGGAATATGCAAGGACACCACCATGAGCTCGAGCCCTACTTATGTAGAGGGACAAAGCGAGGGAAACAAGAACTAACATCACAGTATGGTGTAATCGGGTAGCTGGCTGTCTTTTCCCGTTCTACTCGTGGGCTTAAATACCTTTAGAATATCTGCACATAGACTTAGTGAACCTCTCCCCAAATCAGCCCCATGATTGTATGTATGCCTAGCGGAGAAATAGTATAAGTACACGAAAAAATAGGAAACGTGCCTGAACGGCCGGCAGCTCCTTCTATACATTCCGCGGTGCCAGCGAAAGAGTGCCAGCCTGATGTCAAAGAGGTGGCCATTCGTCATGTGCCCATCATGAAAGATCCGATACGCAGCGAAAGGGTAGTTCCTTGTGAAAGCTCTTGCAACTATGACCTATGCAATGGCGTCTGAAATGATTCGTGTAATGGGAGGTGACCTTTTTATCCTGGATGTTAGAAGCATAACATAGAAGCACGCTTGAGATGAGGTACCACGTTTTCTAGCTCACTAAGAATAGGCGAACACTAGTTGGATGTGATATACCGTATTGGTATTATTTTATGTGAAATACTCGTCAAAGAGGGTGTGTGTCCTACACAAATGCCACGTTGTCAGGACGATCAACGTATCCAAAGCGAAAGGTTGAGGATCTAGTCGGACGATAATCGATTGCTTACCTACGGTCCTCACGAACCCCACATCCAATGTCTTTTCTGCGTTGCTGGAAGGCATCACGCGATGTAGGACTCCTTATTCACCAAAGGGGGAAAGAGAAGTACGTGTACTCCCACCGCCATGAACAAACACCTGAAATAAGTGCCAAAGAGCTGTCGGAACCGCAAAAATATCTCCGGATGCGATGGTGTAACCACCGACCAGTTGCACCCTCAAACGAATGCACGTATTCAAGTTACCCTGCAGCAAGTATGCGCATATGAAGAAACAAATGTCAGTGGAATCTCATCCGTAAAAATATGGCATATACATGGCCTTTATTCATCTGCAGATCCTACTACCTAGTGCCCGCTTTCGCTTGAAATGTTGGACCCTCGGCACAAGTATAACAGAAGTAGATCCGAGAGTTCGCCAAATCAATATCAAATGAGGTTTGAGGATCAACCTCGCCATAAATATACCTCCGATCAGGGTTGAATTACCGAAGCTTTTTCGGAAGTTCATAGTAAGGCAGGGTCACTAATCCGCTTATATGGCCACCATAAACGCAGTATCTCGTCACTACAAACTGACCAGTAGAGGCTAGAGTCTGCGGCTCCTCTTGTACGCGAACCTGGCAGTCAAAGTCATGACGTGTAAGATAATGGCAGCGAGATTTACTGGGAGGTTTGCTGAACACCTCGGGTAATAAGAAGCTCATTAGATCGACACCGTATCAGAGGCCAGCGCGATGTATTCCCAGGGCTTGTAGGTTCCTTTTCGATCTCCGAGGTTTACTCAAGGCTTACGCGGAGCTGAGTACCAATCATATTTTCATCCCAGCCTAGTGTGCAGTGTCAATGATAGACCCCGAGTTTTTCGCGCTGGGCCCGAACCCGGAGTAGCCTGATTTATGTAGCAATTCGACATGTAGCCGGGGAATTGGGTGTTCGGTTTTGGCAAGTATTATTGTGATACCTATCTGAAAGCAACTTATCCTCAGAAGGGATATTGTCATTACCTCTAACTATTATAATCTATTTTGAGTCGATCTTCCAAGTGCCTCTTGCATTGAGTTTGCGAAAGGATAGTCAATATACCCTACGTCGGCATCAGGCCGGTCGCCACGGATATAAAAGGTCTTTGGGTTGGGTTTGTTCAATGGGATGTTCTCCCTCAGCCGTATTGGGAGGTCCGGCTGTTTTGAAATCACACCGTTGAGTTGTGTAAAAACAATGAGTGCTCACAGGAAATGAACTGACATTAGAGATGAACTGTCTGCCAAAGGCAACGAGATCGCCCTTCTCTTCCGCTGTTCGGATGGCCGAGTCTCGCTCATACCCTCCTGCACTGATGAAGGCACCCGGTTTCCAGATTTTTCTCAAGAAATCATTTGATTTGTCAGCAAATTCAGGGCCACTGGCGATCGGCTCAACCACGTGTAGGTAGCCCAAGTTGGGAATGCGTTCCTTGAGCGCTAAGACCAGATGCGTATATTGCGGGATTGGATCGTCGAGCCTCATATCTAAACGACTGTCAGGAACATATATTTTGGAGCCACCAGTGATTACAACTCCCCCACCTTGCCAAATACCCCACGGACTGATTCGCAGTCCCACCCTCTCGGCGCCGACGGCATCCGAAACAGCAAGTGTGATTTCCAAAATAAATCTGCTCCTGTTTTCAGTGCTCCCCCCGTACTGGTCTGTGCGCTCGTTGCTGATCTCTTTGATGAATTGGTCAGGGAGGTATCCATTCGCGCCATGGATTTCGACCCCATCAAATCCGGCTTCGATCGCATTTCTCGCAGCTCGGGTGTATAGCTCTGCATATTCCTTGACCTCGGTTATGGTCAATTCCCGTGGTACATGGACGCGAGAGGATAGTGGAATGGGTGAAGGGGCAATGTAAGGAAAAGAGGGATTCTCTTCCTTTAGCACCTCTACCTCAGCTGAACGGCCCAATGCCCAGAGCTGGCAAAAAATAAAAGATTGGTTGGTATGTACAACGCCTGTAATCTGCTTGTGTGATCCCCGTTATATCTGCTACTATATATACAAGGGCTGGACTAACCTCTTTCCAGGCCGTAACCTGCTCCGAACTCCAAATTCCGGGAACATTGTAGTACCCGCCCGCCTTTGCTGCAATGAAAGTAGCTTCAGTAATAATTAATGTACCCGGTGTGCTTGACCGCTGGGCATAGTAGGTTTTCATCAATCCGTTTGAAGGGACGTGAGTGAGCCGGGTTGCCTTGTAACGGGTTAACGGGCACATTACTACCCGATGCATCAGCGACATTCCGCCCACTCTACAGGGTTGAAAAAGCTTTGGGGTAGTAGTAGACATCGATCCGGGAGGTTGGGGAGACAAGGAAAGGGCGAGGAGAGGGAGATATGGTAATCATGAACTAGAAGATGTCCACATTTTGCACACGTGAATCCCTCTCATTCCCAGCGTGCCACGTTCTCCTACGGCCAAACTAAAAATGAACGACCATCAACAGCTCAAATTGTAGCGCTTAATTATCTCACGCTCAATCCGAGTATACTGATATGCGTTCCGTGTCGAATGCCGTGTAGACGTTTCCAATAGTCCAATATCCGTAGTTTAGCCCCTGCTAATAGTAGGCCTGCAGGTTGTATCAAGTATCCAGGTTAGCTTTGTTACATCGGGTTTCTCACCAGTAGCGCGAGCGTAGGCCGGGGCGACGTCTGTGGAAACTAGCACCCCGGAACTAGGGAACTGGCGGGACTGGCAAGTATACTCTGCCCATCGCTCATCATGCTTACAAAACTTCATTGATCATTATTCAAGTGGGATGCCATCGCAACGACTCGTGACGTCTGTTGCGGCGCGAATCGAACAATGATAGGCCGATGCTTGGCCCCGATGCGATATTCCTAAGGACGCCCCCCATTCAAGATGTGAATATCTGCGGTGCGTGGATACTCCCCTCCCTTTACTACGTATAGAACGTTGTCCAGCAGGGATAGCAGAAATAGACATATGTCCGCTGAGATACTGTTCGTAACATCTTCTCCTTTGCCCGAGACGTCAATCTCTGCAATTTGTATGAATCTTAATTGTACCTTCATTATCCAGAAATTATTATGGCAGAGCGGCCTCTAGTGTATAATAGCCTTGATAATAGCCACGTCCCGACTTTCAATTTTAGTATCAATATTTGTCTATACCGAGTCAAATTTAAATATATTCTGTCTCCCCATCGCACTCTGCACGAATCAGATCTACGGCATCTGTCGAGCGAGGCACAAATCGGCAGTTGAAAGACTCCGGATGGCTAGATTGCACAGAAGGGGATGAGAAATGGTAGTATGTACGTTGAATGAAGTGACTTACGCAACCACTGTCTTACCCGCGTATTCCACCTTGGGTTCAATTTCATTCCCGTGCTCATCAAGTGCTGGCAAGATATTAAAGCAAGCAATAATTGAGGCAGCAGCGATCCAGAAACCGGGAAGAGCCACATTAGAACCAGGGCATGACCTATGGAATTGTGTCGTTCAGGATGGACGAAAGCCACGTCTTCGATCATGGCTTACCTTCTTCCGAAACCAAAACTTGCGACAGTTTCTGTGTCCGGTACATCTGTTCGAAGGCCCCCTTTATCGTCTATAAACCTATCGGGGCTGAACAGTGATGGGTTGGGAAAGTGTCTCTCGTCCTGCAAAATGCCCCTACAAGAAAATTCAGAGGAGAGCTCTGGGTGCATTTCTACGTGGTCTATGCACTTACCAGACATTTCCTATTACGATTGACCCTTTCGGTATGAAGTACCCTTTGTATACATCATCTTTTGTGGACATGTGAGGGAATGCTGATTTGAATTGATATGAGTAGTTTATTTGGAGTAACGGTTGGGAATAGTACCTATTGGAAGCATGGGACGCCATCTCACAACACACATCAGTCACAATAGCAAGAATAGAGTTATAAAATGTCGGCTCACCGAAAAACCTCTCTAATGACTGCAGTAAGATAAGGGAGTTCTTGCTTATCATGAAAATCTGGTAAGCGGGAATTTCCAACAACTTTGTCGATCTCTGCTTGAGCTTTTTTCTGAACCTCTGGGTGCAAGAGCATTGCCGCAACAAAGGCTTTGACGGCGGCCGTTGTGGTATCAGCTCCTCCTACATCCCCACAAACAGAATAGTCAGTGCACGTGTTTGGGTAGCAACGGTAATAATCCCAACCTGCAAAAAAAGCTCCTGCGGTGTTTTCAATCTTCGTTTGTTGGTCCCACCCCCCATCCTTTTCCCCCAATTCGCTAAGCATATCAGTCACGAAACAGGGTTCTGCTGTTCCATCTGCCTATGTATATGGGTCAGTACTATGAGCAATATCCTTATCAATTTTATCCTGCTTACCATGCCCTTTCTAGCTGCTTCAAAAGGAAGCCCAAGGAAACGCTTCATCAGCTCCCGACCCTCTTGAGCATCTTTCTGGAATCCAGCGCCTGGCACCCATCGCGGAACATATTTCAAAAACGGGAACACGTCTACAAGATACTTTCCTGGGACTGCTGCGGATGTAAGGCATTGCATCGCATCCTCTGATAGCTGAACCCATGGATCGTCTATCCGACGAATACGAAGTCCGTATGTGAGAGGAATAATGGCACCTCCTACTCCGCTGCCAAAGAATTAGTCGGAGGACTAAGTTTCTCCAGGAAAATACATACTTGCGTATATGCGTCAAAAAGTCTTTCGGGGTCAGGAGTACGTTGGGTAGTAGGATCTTTCGTACGGCATCACGTAGCCTAGTGCGTATGAGGGTCTGGTCGGTGGAGGCGAGCCATTTAGTCATCAGGCGCCGCTCTTCTCTCCACTTATCATTGTACGGAACTAGGGGGAAGAGCCTATTCCCGTCTAGCCTGTCCAGTGGTCAGCGGTGATGCGAGGAGAGACATCAGTGGGATACACACAGATCATACGTCATAGTAGTGTGAAATCGGCTAGAGTAAATAGCAGATCGTTTGTCCAGCAGATCATTCGCCGCCTCTAGGGAATTAAGAACGATGAAAGGCGTCCCTGCGGCATTCAAATAAATGATGTCTGATTCTTTGAGAGTATCAGATTGAAGTTCAAAAGGGTAAAAACAAACAAACCAACTACACACCAAGTTCTTTTGATAAGGCCGCAAATTTCTTGTACGACAACGTCCGTGGGATATCAAAAATGTTTCCCAGGATCGGCCAAGGCCTCGGCCCCGGGGGATAGTGTTTTTGCTTCTTTTTGACTACCCAAACAAGGGTGATCGCGAGAGCTGCGAGAGCCAGGCCGATAGCTCGATGAATCATCGTGGACGTTAAGTGAGGGTGTCCATAGACAATAGCCTTCGAATAAATAGTATTCCGAGTCCTGCGCGCCCCCCATCCAAACCGGCAAGCAAGAGGACCGATGCGCTGTTACCAATCGATACACCTGTCATTGAGGAACAGCAATCGGTAGATATCATGGGAGGACATGAAGCCGATCATTTAGTGTATCGGCGTCTTTTCCGCTAGAATCCTCTGCAGTGACTCCTAGGTGCTCGGTACCAAAGCGGCCGGCCGGTACGCCCGCCGGTGATTTCAAATGCTCAGAGCAAGTTATTGAGAGCTCGGTTCGAGATAAAGTACCATTTCTCCCGCTGAGAGATACCAGGCCAGTTTCTGCGACCGTTGCACCCCTCAGCTGTTTCCTTGTTCAACTTTACAGCCCATAATGTGGATGAGGGGGTTGGGTAAAGTCGGCTTGGGCTTGTAATTTACCGCGCCTTCCAAGGAATAGAAGCCCCCATTAGTTTGGGTCCACTTTACTATATGCAATCAATGAAAATACTTTACCAGCAGAAAAGGTTGAGAAGTTCACATATACTAAATTCGCATTGTCAGCGGTGCGTATAAGAAGCCCGGCCTGGGCGACTTCCGTCCCGGCAGACTAGGATCGTAGAGCCGAGTCCCGGAAGATGTAGGGGTCGGGTATGATGAAGCCTATCCCAGACGTGGACATAACACGGAGCCTGTGAGATCATCTGATATAGGACACACAGTGTTGGATCCCTGTTCACACTGACTGGTCATACAGCTTTCCTATCGATCTATTCCACGTGTATTCTTGATTGTTTGTAGAATTTGTATTTTATTTGTCAGCTTGTTCGTACTACATCAATATTTTCCGTCTATGATGTACGCGGACAGTCCGTTCTTGATTTATTCTATTATTTTTGTTTTCTGTCGAGAGAAATAAAGGTTCTGAAGTGTGGTAGCGATTTACACAAAAGAATACTTAAGCATGTTATTTCAAAACACCCAACTTGGCATCCGTTGTTTATTATAGCCCAGATAACTTGTAGTATGCATAGCCTAATCCTAATTGAGGCAGGGGCTCTTTCTACAACCGGAATTCAATGTCACCCCAGCCAGGAACAGCTGTTTATGGCTGCCTTGCGCCTAAAGCCGATGATTCATTGTAGCGAGTAGTCAATACTTAACTTGGTCCTTCTGATTTTCTTCCTCTCCTGTAATTATACCTAGGTTCATCTAGGTGTTGATCTTTGAGAATTCTGGATGCCCTCTTCCCAGCCCAATCGATCACTAGCAGCATTCCTGTGCTCATTAGAAGTGCTTAGTAGTCGGTCCTCCCTCCCTTGAGGGTTTCCTTGCCCTACTCAAATTCCCTGTACGATAACGCGCTTGAGGTTCTCATGGGCATATGATGTATCCAAGCCAAGCCTAGGTGTTGTCCCTCTTTGATTCGTCTTCGGAAGCCTGATTTTTATATTTGGCTTGCAGACATGAATATATGCTCGAATTACATCAGTATTATTTTGCCACTCAGATCTAGGTTCGTTTTCCAAGTGCATACCGGCAAAATATCTCCTTCACCTATTCCGCAAGCTCGTCTATCCTTGGCAACATGTACTATTATTGCAACGATGGATACATCTTCTCTCTCTAGTCCAATTCTCCTTATCAATTTAGCACGAATCTATAAAAACACACGGGTGTGCCTTGGGCCTCGTCCGTCTTTTATGTATTTTGCGATGAGCCCCGAGCGCTGCAATATAACTACAACATCATCTATAGTACCAACAGTAGCCGGTGCTCCTAATCCGAGCTTTCATATGCTGTATCTGTTTTTTTTTTTTTTAATCTCAAGTGCGTGAAAGCGAAAGTGGGGGTTGCAAAAAAAACACTATGAAACATACACTAAAATATACAAGCTCAGGCACAAAAGGCACCAGGACTTAGCCAACGCCCCAGACCTCTACTCCAACACACTCGAAACCAACTGCACCGCCGGCCAGCCGGGGACCAGTAGGGGAACACAAGACATCATTGGCGAATGTTATTGAGGTTGCCGAGGTTCCGTCGCACAGACTGTCGTCAAGGTACAGTCCGTAGGAACCATCCCTAAAGGAAAAAAAAAATGGAGACTCCGTGAGTAATGGAGCGAATAGGAAAAAGGAAAGGACAAAGAAATGAGATTGGATGCTTACCCGCCCCCAAAGGAGATAGACTCGGGCTCGCAGAGGGTGATATAGTCGTTCCTCCCCGTCCACTTGTAGGCTGTCAGTTCATCGTTCCGTTCCGTCCATCTCCACAGGAATGACTCTCCGCTACCGTAGTAGCCCTCGTTGCCTTTACTCATCCTAAGCCCATCACCAATCCACGCGCCAAAGATCCCACCATCCGAGTCTTTTACCACGAAGACCATGCCGTGCAGCTTTGATCTAGACCTGAGGGCCGCGGCGGTCGCGGCCTCGCACTTTGCGTAGAGTGTCTTGAGGGAGATGCCGTGCTGGTCGAGAGAATAGATCAGAGACCAAGCGCGCGGGAGACGGGCTAGTGCTGGGAGGTGTGCGCGGATCTGCAGGCATCGGTTAAGTGAGAATACGCGATTATAAGTTTCGATGGGGGGGTACCTTGTCAGCAATGCCAACGGTCAGAATGGGGAGAGTGGTGATTCTTCTGCCCGCAAGCTCGATGCTGCCGCTCCTCTTCTCGATGTATTCACCCAGGTTTACAGAGATCGGGCTGGGAGATTTGGTCACAGGGGCAGGGTTCTTCGGTGAGGAAGGGATGATCGTCGTCGGACATGATGCTGCTAGAGACAGCCTCGTGTTCGAGCTCTTTGCTGAAGCCCTTGTCCCAGTCGTAGCCGTCGGGCTTGAATCCCGGGGCGCCAGGGATAGGAACAAAGACATGAGACGCAAATGGAGAGGGAGCGTGCTTGACGGTGGCGGTGGTGGATGGGGGTGCTGCGGAGACGGTAGTGTTTGGAGAGGAGAAGAAGGAGCGCGTGAATGGGATGGGGTTGTGGGTGGAGGGAATGCGCTCGTGGAGAGTCGCGAACCATGATGCGGACGATGCGGATGCGATGGGGTCCTCGGACGGCGTTGAGTGGATGGTGGGCGTCGAGGCGACTGGCGGTGCAAGCGTGGAATGGGATGGGCGGTGCCAGTAGAGGGGGTCGTCCTGGTGGTCGAGGAGCTCGTCGAGGATGGCGCGACGGTTCCTGGCGGTGTTTGCCTTTGCGTCGGCAAGAAAGCGTGTGTGCGGCCTGTTGTTGCTCTCGTCGTCGTCGGGGGACGGCGGGGGCGGGTCGAGGGGCCCAAGGAGGGGTGCCGGGGAGGAGGAGGAGGGCATGGGGTGTGGGTTAGGGTTAGAAATAATAATAATAATTAAATGGAAGGAAAATGCGCACTTTGATTTCGATCAATGGCGATCCTCCCCTTCGAGCTCCTCGACATCCTCATCGACATCCTCAAACACGACAGACCCGCCCTCAACGCCCTCGCACTCACACACACCCGCCTCGCGCCCCGCGCCCAGCAGCGCATATTCGCACACATCACCCTCAGCGGTGAGCAGGACGACACCGACAACGCCAACTCCATCCTTCTCGCGCTCACCCACACAAAGCACGCCCATCTCCTCACCCATGTCCGTGCACTTACCCTCATCAACCACGTCCAGCCCCGTGGCTCTGCCGGAAACTCCCACTACGTCCCCAATCATCTCATCCCCGTCTTCATCGACCGCATCGCGCACCAGCTCTCCTCTCTTGTCCTCCGTGGCTTTGCACCAGGCTGGGACCACGAAGCCTCTGCGCCCCTGCGCAGTTCTATTTCCCGCCTCCTTGCCTCGCCACAGCTCACTCGTCTTGACCTCAATGCCGTCAGCAGGTTCCCTATCGCCCTCCTAAACCACGCTTCCACTCTCACTCATTTTCGCTTCGCTACAATGTATCCCTCACATACGCCAGTGCCAGGCACAGCCTTTCCTCATGGCTCTAACATATATCTCGATACGCTGGATATAGACCTCTGGGGTGAGGGTGCCCCCTGTTCCTTCATTGAATGGATTCTTGGCGACTCTCGTCTCTCTGTCGCTCGCCTACGCAAGTTGTCTATCAATGGCGCGTACACCCGTCAGGTCGCCCTTTCATTTTGGAAGCTCCTCGATGAGTGCCACTCCACCCTCCGCCACCTTTGTCTAGGCCCCGGAAACTTCAGTAAGCGCACCTTTCCATCTTGACCTCCCACATCCGTTCTCACCGCCCCAAGGCTACGAGAGCTATAATACCCTACACAACCTACATTCATTGCGCACGCTACAACTAGAGATGGAGATGATCTGTCACAGGTTACTCGACTCAAACTCATTTAGCTTTCCGATCTATATCCTCAATGGCCTCCCCTCACCAAGCGCCCTCCATCAGCTCGATCTTCTCGTCCGATATGCTTGGTGGGGTGACCTCGCTCGCTTCTACAAGGACATGGATATGTCCTCGTGGGACGCTCTGGCATCCTTCATCCTTTGCGAAATTCAAAGGGGCAAGTTTGCACAACTAGAGTGTATTTGTGTTGGCGTGTCAACGGGTTCTACAAATCCTGATATTGTTAAGCCCCAGGATATTTTCCCCATGATTAAAGGTAACTTTGCTACGCTTTTACAAAACTCGGCCATTTCGCTCGAGTTCTTTGAGCTTGTATAGGGAATTTTGGGTCATCCTGTATAAAAATGATAATAACATATGGACCTCCATTTGAAATTATAGAGATGCGTTTGTAAATCATGTGGTGTGCTATTTAAAGCATTATCTTATCTTTGGAAACAACTTCATCAATCCCCGTCTCCGACCATCAAACACTCGAGCTACATGCAGTTCTGGTGCGATGATGGTGGTAGTTGCGGCCCCCAGCCGCCATCTCTGTCGCTCACTACTTGAACATATATATATATATGACTATGACACTGATGCAACCAGTATACTTGACGATGATGATAGATACATACCTCGGAAATGTGATGCATGCAAAACCACCCTCCCGAACACGTACGTAGCTCACATTTACTCATATTCGCATCTTCCTACCACTTACGCTTGGAACAACCAGATACACCAAGAAGAGGATATCCAGAGGATAAGTTGTCCCGAAACTGTGTTGCATATGCTTAGGCGTCGCTACCGACCTTGATGGTCCTGGTGCTCATTTTTTTCTGAAAAATTGGAGAGTGATCGCGCGTTTCAAGCTCTGCAGAAGCGCGAATCTCAGCCATAAGTAGTTTTTCTCTCAATCCCTGATTGAGGGAGGGGATGCTGTACTGTGACACTAACCTGCATAATGTGCTAAGTTCGGCAAGGTTTTTTCCTGAAAGCTGTCAGTTCCGATGTGCAGAGTCTGCTCAGACCCGACCCCTAGGAATCCTTTCCCTGTTGGCAAAGCATAGCGGATGGAATACCAAACGTAGCCATCAACAATTTTTTCAAAAATCAGGCTGCGCAGAAATATGACAATAGTGTCTCCTGGGGTTTCTGTGTCGATGAAATATCCAATTCTGTGCAATTACAAGTAACGTGGAGGCACCCACTCAGCTAGGTGTGGGACCGACCAATTTCGAGCATTTTAAGATGTACATACATGGTGTAGATAAAGAAATCAGTTTCCTACCTCCTGCCACGTTGCATCCCTCGCCCTCAGTCAGAGACAAGAGCCTGAAGCGACTGACGGACGCGCTCGCAATTAATCGGTGCGCAAGCACAATTGTTATTCTTCAGTGGCATTAGAATACTGGGTATGTGTTTTTAGTCACATGATAATCGCGCGTTCTACATGAGCCCTATCTTATGGCTGGAACATTGAAACTTTCTAATTTCAACTCCCTGATCATGAGGGATTCGGATTTAATTCGGGCTTATAAAAATGATGGACTATCAGTTCAGATGTCACCCCCGGTTTCTCCATCAGCCTCCAACAATAAGGGTAGTAAACCGCTACTTTGCCCATCAACCAATCTTTCCCTTTAACCATCAATATTTTCTGTATAATATCTTTCGAAGTATTTCTGTCGACATAAAGATTTGTCCAGTTAACAATCAGTCTTACTCCTTCGCAATCGTTACGAATTTACAACACCTAGGGTGGTTACAATGACAGTTCATGTTGTTTCCATCTTTATGGCTCACGATCCGAACAGAGATGTGATATGATATTGACCTGGCGGCTGCATTTGGTGAAAGTGCTTTTGAATAAATATGGTGAATGTTAAACTCTTGCTCTCGCTTCAGCACATACAGCTCACACATACAGACACTTGCATCTTGATATTCCCTATCTTTGGGCTAGCAGCTTTGTCGGACTTGAAGATAGAGCCCAGAAATATGCTTACTACATACTCTATCGTTTTTGCACCTGAACCTACAACGTTAGACGCTGGAGGGCGGGGCGAAACTGGGCCGCCTCGGATCGCACGGTCTGTGCTCAAGGGTCACTCTGGCATCAGTCACATTGCGAGAAGCGCAAGCGGTACCAACCCTCAAGTTGTTAGTGAGGTTGGCCCCCCGGTGACACCCGCGTCCTCTATTAACAATCGGTGAGTCAATTCCTTGTCATATCCAGCTATTCCATATTATTGACTTCCTAAAGACCCACTGTAACCTCTGTCCCTGTCACAGGAACGTAAGTTTTGATCTGGAAACCTTGAATTTGAAATACGAAATTGAATCGGCCCCGTGGTTCTACCAGTCCCCGATCCTTTGACCCGCTTGAAATTTTGGGTGACATCGTGCATGAGCTGACCCCTCACACACAGAGTGCGCTAAGCCAAGCTTCGGCTAAACCGCAAGCAGCTAGTGTGCCGAGTCCTTCACCAACCCTAACTACTTCCCGAACGGGGGGAGGATTGAATTCGACTACGGGCCAGACAAGTCTTCCGATGTCAACAGACGGCGTTGCATCATCAAATACAATTAGGTGTGTGGAACCATGGATCAGTAAACAACGACTGACCCTAGAACAAAATAAATAGCACTTTGACTATACAAACTAGTAGTAGCTCAGAGACTCTGAGCCCAACGACAACAAGCCAGAGCCCCCAGGGCGGACAACCTCGAGATCCACGAACGGGACAAGTTCAAAGTTCATCAAAGCTTATCGCTATCCTTGCCACCATTGCTCCACTAGTTCTTATTATCATCCTTGCTGGAATATATTTCTGGCAGAAGAGCCGACGAGAGAAGAAGCAGGCAACTCAGGCGGCGGTAGTTTCCCCATACCGCCGTCTGCCGTCCATCATACGGAGACCGCCTTTGGCTCAAAAACGAGAGGTACAAGGAGTGGCATTTAGCAAGGGACTACACCAACGGAGTGGCTATACCTATACCAATACGACTAGGTTGCATTGGCCAACAAAAAGTCGACGCTGGTCTCCCCTTTCCCCTTCAACAGCTGTCGCTACTACCATACCGAAGCCAATTCCATCTGCATCGCAAACAGCACCAACAGACTTGCCCGCGTTGGGTGGAGGTACAGGTCCAGGTACTCCTCCGGAATCTCAAGCCAGTTTACTACCTCGAATAATTGGCCGAGGTGACGGGTGGACATGGGCACAGGAACGTGAGTATGGACATGAGGCTGAGGTCGGACGGATTATGACGGAAATGAATAACGAAGTTACAATAGTGAAGGAGAAGCTTGAGAGACTTGAAGCGGCTTTAAGAGAGAGGAGCTTCAACCAGCGAAGAACATCAGCGGAGGGCAGTGTCAGCAATGTTGGCAACGTTGTGGGTGAGCAGATGGGCTCGGATCCACCACCTGATTATGTTTCTCGTGGGAGCATCGAAACGCAGGAGAAGTATCCGTAGATTGAACAGCTACTGTTTCTCTTGTACTATGCCGTGCTGGAAAACCGTGAGGAGGGACGAGTCGATGGAGTTGAGGGGTTGAAGTTGGAACGCTAGAGTCCGATGGACCCTCACCATTCTTACTGGAGTGCTTACAGACACCCTATGTGCTTTAAGAATTGGGGAACCAACGTCATCAACGAACTATATTCATGTTGGTTGTCCAAGCCGGGGTTCCAGAATTTACCGCTACCGTATGCCACCGATACACTGCCGCACCCCTACCGCTACACTGCCACTACATTGCCACTTCATTAGGGTCGCCTTTAAGGTGTCAAATTGGAGTCTAACATGCCTCGATTAGTCTCATAGGTCTCTAAAATACAAATATGAACGACGTGTCTACATTCAATCAGACTTTGCACCTGATGACAAGCCCAGTTGTACTTCAGTATCATAAAAGTCTCTCTCTCCCCTATTAGAATCTCAGAGTGGTACATGATGAATCCTACTTCTGTTGCAATATTTGAGTTAGAATCAGGAAGGAAAATAATAGAAATCAACTTCTTCACCTTTGTGTAGCGGGGGTGTAGCAGGGATGTAGTGCCTGTGTAGCACCTGCGTAGCGGGTACATAGTGGGTAGTAGTGGGCGCGCAGTGGGTGCACAGCAAGTTAATAGTGGGTATGTGGCGGCACTATAGTGGTACAATGGCAGATACATGGCAGTAGCGTGGTGGGACCACAAATATTATTGGGGTTTATGTTGTTCCAAACCAAATATCCAACTGAACTACTAATTAACTCAGAGCCGAGGCTCTATATTGATATTTGTAGGGTAACTAAGTGTTCAAAACAAACCTGATTGCTGCCTGCCGTTGGCCACTACCGTAGTACCAGTACTAATGAGCAGGTTATTGAGAAAATACACAGATAGTGTGTGATGAAGGTGTAGAACAGCCGTCGTAGCAATTATGTAGTGACTGTGTAGCGACACTGTAGCGATACTGTAGCGAGGATGTTTCGGTAAGGTGCGACACTGTAGCGCTAGAATGCGGTAGCGGTAGCGGTAAATTATCGATACTCGTCCAAGCCCACTCGTGATGTTTGACTTTGACCTAGCCAGCATACCAGCAGTCTACTCTACAGTCCCTATTATTAGCAAGCTGATGGACATATTGATCAACGCTACTAGTAGGCTATATGTCACTTGATCCGGTCAAAAATACAAGCACGCACTAGACTCTACTATGCCCCCCGGGTCTCGTGGGTCACGCGTTAGTCATGCCTTGCCGACGCAAGCCGGGTGATGGTTCAATTGAGTGAGTCTGATGGCGCTGATGCGTAACCCAGGCTCCTAGAACCAGCCTCACTGACGGGTTCATCGGAATCTGAAGGAGGTAGTACAAATTGATAGATTATGTCAGTATCTCCTTAAATGTACAACAAAGTAAACAAGTACAAGCACGACACCCCGCTTTTATCTCCCCTCGCTGTACCCTTGTCTCTGCGGTCGCGGTCAACGGCATCCAGGTTCTTTTCTGCATCTTCGAGATCCATAACATTACTTTCCCAACTGCTGTCGCACCATACCTATTGCCACCCGCATCTAAATCATAACCGAAACCTATATTTATCCCATATGCTAAAACTTCAATATTCCTGTCTTCGAGGACGATCGGTTTTGTTGGTAGCTCGGCTGCGAGGAAGTGTACTTTGGCTCAAGTGCAGCAAGGTAGCAGAGATGAGAAGCTAGAGGTTAGTGCTAAATGTATTGCTGGAGGGCTGAAAGATCTGTTAAGTGGAGTTTTGTGATAAGTACCTGAGCACTATTTGTGCTTTGACTGCACTACTTCGTGCACAAACTGATAGTAATATCTGTACGAAGATCAATATCGCCCGCCTAGCTCAATCGGATAGAGCGTCAGACTCTTAAGAACTGCTATGGCGGAAAAATGATATCTGAAGGCTGCGAGTTCGACCCTCGCGGTGGGCTACTTGATTTTTTTTTTTAACTGGAGCACTTTGATCAGGGAACCCGTTGTATTCATACGCCGCGCTCGCACCAACCTGCACACCTGCATGACACTCCTGCTGTCTATTCTGAGTGACTGCTGATTGTATTCTCTAGAACTATCTCGAATGACTCACATGTGAGTCATAACGAGTCATTGTGTATCGGCATAAGTCCTTGTGAGTCACTATGAGTCACTCATGGGCACAGTTTGAGCCTGGGAGATAGCTCCTTATAGTCCAGAGATTATAATAACGGTAATATGGCGTTCGAGGCTATTGAACACTGCGCGGCTTGGGTCCAAGGGTGCGTGCTGGAACCGAGTTTTCCCTCTATTTCTTAGCAGGTATTTGTAGGCTCCTCGGTAATAATTTGGTCAACATTGGTGAGAAAACTTGAAGTTTCACAGCGAGAGTTTTGACTGAGCGCGTTAAGTGCTCAGCATTTCAGAAAGTTGATGTAAAGTGAGGGGTCAAGTTGAGTGGTCCAAAATCGGGTTAGTTGTAAACGATCTGGTATCTACTAGGAATTCCAATCCGTCCAATGGATTTTAATCCGAAACAAGTAAAATAGCAACAGTGAAGAACGAACGCGGGCTAAGTTAATTCTGAAGCACAAGAAAGGTGAAATGTTATACATAATACGAATAAAATTTCAATCACTCCATACTTCCACCTCGCTTCGCTCACCCCTCCCCAAATCTAAACTCTCCATGTCACCCAATAGGACTTCATGCTCAGGCTTCAGGTACAAGCTCCCAGGGCTACCCGTGACGAGGGAGATGTTTTCCGTGGGTGAGGCACTCATGTGCGATGACATGGAATTATCCACCACCTGCCGTCCTTGAATTGGTAACGGTGATGCAGCTGTTTTGAACCCGTTCAACGAGAAAAGATCGGCGCTGCTGCGGTTACTGTCGGGTAGACTGGCTGTTTCGTCATGTAGTAGCATAATCATATTCGGAGGTAGCGCTGGAAATATCGAAGAGCTCGTGCTTAATCGGCGACGATTTACTCCCAGAGTCGATGTCGAGGCAGTCGCGTCCTCATTACGATTCTCCATCGCAGCCCGAACGTCCAATTCCTCTTCGCGAAGAGTATGCTGCTGTTCACGTAGCCCCATCTTCGACTTTAATGCGGTACGGTCTTTGTCTTCGTAGCGTTCATCTCTGTCCAAATCTTGCTCATCTCCTCGCTGCCATTTGCTAGCCAAAGGCGTTATACGACTCCCTGGCACCGAATCTCTTTGCCTTGCGAGCGGGGTTACCTGCTCTTTTCGACTACTCACACTGGGACCAATACCCGCACCTAGTCCCCCCCGCCTTCGCACCCGCTCTCGTTCCCAGTTCCGCTCCCTTTCCCACTCTTTTCCCCGTTCTTGCGAGGACCTCAGCCTCTCCACTTCCACCTCCACCTCCCCCAAAATTCTCCTCAACTTCTCATTCTCTCTCTCCACATCCGCAAATCTTTCTCTCAGCTCCCCGTTCTCTTCTCTCAACACCCGGCATGTCCGCTGTGAATCAGACAGTGCGCTCAACAACGCTCCCGTCTCGACACTATGTTTCTCCTTCAACTCTCTTATTTCCTCCCTCACTCCAGCTTGGGTAAGCGAGCTCATCGACACACTTGTCGCGCCTGTAGACGCACTCCGCGTCGTCTCTCGACTCCCGCTAGCAGTTGTCGAGATTGTAAACGTCGGGCTATCCGTCAATCCACTATTCGCAACTGAGAATGCTCCACTGCCCCTCCGCCCGTGCCCGCTCACACCACTGCCACTAGATTCTGAGAATGCCATTCGTGAGGTCGATCGAGTATGTGTTGTCGGGTGGTGTGGAGTCTGGTGTTGTATTGATAGATTCACAGCCGATGCACTTCCGCCGAAGTTATACTCAGAGGTGCTCCTGAGCGACGCATATCTCCCCAGCGTCCCAATCCCCAACAACGCCGAGGCACTTCCACTCCTTTCCCGATAGTCTCTTTCTCTCTCCTTTTCCCGTTCGCCGGCGCGTTCACTAACGCTCCTTTCTATTCCATCCAAGACAGGACTTTGCTCTCTCTCATCGTCCAACAATCCCGTACCGCGCACAATCCTCCTAGTACTTTTCGATACCGATAATTCGGACTTCGAGCCAAGATTTTCCGTCCTCCCGCTTCTCATCGACAAACTACTCCAAGGCCTCGCACGAGCACCAGGATCGCCCTGCCTTGCCCTTGCGAGCCTTTCCCTTGCGCTCAATTTCGTGCCGCTCCCATAGACAGCACTCCCATTCGCAACGCCGAGCCCAATCTCATCGTCATTGTTCTCTCGCATACTCATGCTTCTTTTCCTTGACCTCAACCCCAGCTCGTCCCTCTCTCTGAAGCTCGTAGGCGGCCGCGACGGCTGATTCTCTGAGGCATGGTTCCTTGTCAATTCTGTCGAGTGCCTTTGATACCTCGGTTCCGGCGAGCGCCGCATCGACACCCCAGCCGAAACCGACGACACATAAGAGTCCAACGAGGGCCTCGAAGAATCCATCGAGGGTCTGACCGATCCCGATCCGGATGCAGTGGACTCCTCCACGGAATACCTCGCACCTCTCTCCGGTTGCATTCTCTGCTCAGCCTTATCATTTCTTCCACCGCTCCTGATTTCGTCCCCATCCTCTCCTTCTTCTCCCCCTCCAGATCTATCAGCGCGCATAACACTCCTCAGAGGTGAGGGCTGTCTCTCCACCTTATCCTCTCCGCCGCTGCTTCCGACATTCCCCCAGAATAGCTTCAAGGGCACAGGGGCTCTCCTGCTCGGTCTCCCACTTAAATTTCCCGAGTCCTCGATCATCACTGGCGAGCCCTCCCCATCCATTTCCCTGTCACTCCGGGAGTTAGGAGTGATGAAATTAGGTATGCAGCTCTGAGAGGAAAGACGGGAACTTGGAGTAGAGTTGAGCATAGTCTCCTTGGGAGTGGGGCTTGCGGTACTGGTGCCGTTGATATACTGAGCAGATGGATTGGGGCTGGGATATAAACTAGAAGGGGGAACTGCCGGTGAAGGTGAAGGTGAGTGGGAAGGTGATGAATAAAGCCCCGGGCGTAAAGCTGAGTTGTTTCATCAGAAATAAAATAACAAAGAATCAGCCGTCTAATTTTCCAAGTGGACGCATAACTACTCACCATCACCCATTCGGCCTCCGTCACCTAGCCACCCATTTCCCTCGTTGCGTCCCCCCGGTGTGTGAAACGGTGATCCAAGGACACGGGGACCCTCCCCTCGAATAGCCCCCAGGTGCTCCTGATCATGATGCGAATTCGGACCAAAAATAGGACTCTCTTCGCCCTGTCGGTGCAGAGAACCAGGAGACCAAGTGTCGGCACTCAATCTACGTTCATTTCCTTTCTCGCTGCCCCATCTCTCAGAACTATCATTCCCCAGAACATCCGGAGTGATTTCAGCTGGAGAGCAGAAAGGCGAACTTAGAACCAAACAGAGAGCTGCCTGGAGAAAAATAAAGGGGTACTCACTACTCGCTTCCAAAATCCTGACCTCCTGGCCCAACTTTAGATTGCAAAACCTGTGCTCCCCTCTCACGTTCATCCCTACTGCAGTTGGCTTCCTCTAGTCGCTCCTTCTGTCTCCACGACGCAATCGGTACAGAGGACTTTCTCGTATGCCCTTCCAGGCCCTTCTTCGCTTTGGGTTTCATCGGCGTCGAAGTGACTACGGGAACGGGCAATACTTCTCGTGTGTCTTGCCCTTCCTCGGGACCTGCTACAGTCCTATCTGCAAACACAACTCCAAATTCCGCCGAAACGGGTGATTGTCTTTTAGTAGTTGAAGGATTAGAGGCGCTGGGAGAAGGCGCCCACTGGGCACTCGAAGGCACCCCAGGACTCTTAGGAGTGGTCTGCACTTGTTCAGGAGTGCGTGGATCCGCAGTGGCACTAATGCTCCTTCTGGTGGGAACAGAATCAAAGCTAATCTTGTGTGGCGAGGGCGAGTTTGTAGCTGAGGATGTAGTTGATCGCGGTGTGGGGCGCAGACGAGGAAGGAATGAGGAGGCAACACGACGTTTAGACTGAGGTATTCCGCCAGCAGGGAGTTGTGGCTTCGGAACGGGTATCTGAACTGGCGCTGAAGTCAATTCTGGAGGGACGAAACAAGTGGTGATTGCTCGTGGGAGAGGTTGTTGAAGAGGTTCGGAAGGGGAGGGTGGAGTGGTTTTGGAACTGAGTGTCGATAAGTGAGCAGTAGATGAAGGAGATACAGTGTTGCGAGAGGTGTTGGTTTGACGGGATGTGGAGCCAGAAATGGCAACGCGAAGATCTGGGTCTAGGGATCCCAAATCCAGTGTTGCGTCCTCCGCTGCATGTAGGTGATTTGGGTTGACAACCGAGGAGAGGGAGTTGTTCATATGCGAGATATCGTCACTCACAGCCTCAAGTGTAGAACATAATGATGAAACAGAACCGACCCTAGCGTCCAAGAACGGCCAACAGGCTTGCATTATCGTCTCCTCCATCACCGTCTGCATCCTCCTCAGAGGAGCTACTACCGGTATGAAGAAAACTCGCATCAGCATCTAGGATGACAGCTTTATCATCGCCTGTCCAGGAATTTCTGGCCATAGCATCCTTGACCTGGGACACCAAATGTGAAGTGGATAGTTCGAGATCTTCCGCGTCATGTGCCGCGGGTATGCCTGCACCCGATGAGGAGCTGGAAGAAGGTTGGGCGGGTGTACTTGGGGTAAGAGGAGTTGATGCAGTCATTAAAGGGGTAGTGGGGTGTAGGGAAAGGGGACGCTTGATGGTATGTTCTTCGGGGTCGTCACAAATGGGAGAATTGGGCGGCGAAAGAGAGTGAGAGGATTCGGTAGAAGGTGTGAGCAAGGGGACGTATCTCGAAACGCCAGAGTTATCGACCTCAATAATGGTCGACAACTCAGCGAGAAGAGGGGGTCCAGGAGAAGGTGTACGGAGAATTGGGATAGCTATACAAATAAATCAGACCTTGAAGGGGCAAAAGTAAAGAAGAGCCGCACAAGGGAGGATAACTGTCTCGTCCTGCTTTTGTCCAACGGTGTCTTCGTCGTGTTTATCAAGGCTGACTTCTAGACGGGGGAGGGATATAGACCTCCTGAGAGGCGGATCATCCCGTATATGGGAAGGCTCTCTCTCGATGGAGATGATGGGCATGTAAGTATCATTGGAAAGAGAGGTCTTCCTTTCCCTCTCCCGCTCCTTTTCCCTATTGATGGTAACCGACCGTCGCATTGACCCAAATCCTGCAAAAGGGCTACGTGACGGGGTGGATGGTACACCACTCGGCTGTTTTGGTGGACCGAAGGGAAGGAGGTTGCGCAGAGTACGGAAAGAGGAAATACCAGAACCCGCCGGGCTTCCATTCTGACCAATATTTGGGATATTGTGAGGATAGTTGAGTGGAGTCGGAGAGGCTGCGACTGCGGTAGCGGTTGAAGTTGAGCTGAAGCTCGCGCGGGACTGTATCGAAGGGGAGGTAACGCTGCTGGTGCTTGGACGACGGACTGAAAAAGAAGGAAAAGAGCGCTTGGGAAGTGAAGGCGGCGTTGCTGGGGAATGCTGCTGGCTGGGCGCCATGGGGGTTATAATTCAGGAGCAAAAATGCTCCAGAGCATTTAAAAGCACCGCGGTCCCCGTTGCTGTCGTCGTCGTCGCCGTCGTTGTCGTTGGTGTCGATAGAGGCCTGGAGCGCCCGTGTATTCTTTTCAAAATAACGGATGTGGGAATGTCCTCATACCGTTCTAGTCTATTTCTGGATATGGGTCACTCGAATATGTCACGCCACGAGATGTGACAGATCGCTTCTCCCAGACCAGGATTGGCGCTTGTCCCCATATATGCGCTGGGTCTCTGGTTGATATCTTATTCGCTCGCTATAGAATAGCATCGATAGGTGGACACCATTATGCTCTTCCTGAATTTACAAAAGCAAAGAAACTGGACTACTGAGTACCTCCCTTCGTCTTTACACGCCGAAATGAGCGGCGCCGACAATTTCTCATCAGCCCCATATCCACTTCCAGAATGGACGACGGTTTCAGACTTCCGACCGCCCTATGTGGCACCCAAGGGCACCCACGGCTTGTCATATCGGCGCTTATGAGACTACACCCACAACACCAACACAGGGGCCACAGGCCCAGCGACAAAAAAACTGTGATCGTAACTACTGTTCCAATATAAGAATATGAATATGTTACGTACATTGCAGCAACACAATCTTAGTGTACTAAGTGTGGTAGGTGCCACCCATACCACACTTACACTAAGATTGAGGCCTCTAGAAGTCGAAGCTGTATTCCTCTGAGTGATAACGAGAGTGGTAGTGTACTTACGGGACAATGATCAGACTGACAGCGATTTGATATAACCGTAACCAACTACAGTCAGCTAGGCTTGTACCCACGTAGCATTGAAGGATGGCAGTAAAGGCACTCATCTGGAGCAGAAGTACACGATACAGGGCCAGAAAATTAGCAACAAGCAGTAGAGACTGACCCGGCCGGGGATTAGACTCCCTGCCTAGCAGGAACCAGTCTCAAGCGCAATGGAAGGTAAAGGGATGAAGAAAGAAATATGCTTAAGCAGGACGTTCCTGATTTATACAGCTTCCGACAGCTTCCGACACACATCGCTTTCTGTTGTTCTGCCGTGCCCTGCGAACCTGACCGATAATTATATTGAAAATGAATATATTATAGGTATCATTCTGGTGATACCACTCATCAGCTAATAACTGCTTCCTTGAGTGGCACTTAACACCGGGGATACCTTCCTTTGATCTAGGTGACACAAAAAAAACACGTGAAGAATAAAGAACCGAATTCAACTTCCTCAAAAATTTCTACGATATATTTCAACACTGGATACGAATCATCAAGTTCTTAGTCTATGCAATACGCCAAATGTTCATTTTGAAGTCGTACTTAAGGACAATGAAGTAAGGGCGTGATAACTGATGACAATCCTGGGCTTTACTCCATCTAGGGAGAAAATAACAGAGAAATTGCAACCTAGACACTTTGGTACATAACCTCATGACGTCCAAAACTGAGCATGTGGACCTACAAAATAATTGCGAAGTCTCAGATAGAAAAATTAAATATCAAATTAGCCCACCGCGAGGGTCGAACTCGCAGCCTTCAGATTTCACTGCCGCCTTAGCAGTCTTAAGAGTCTGACGCTCTATCCGATTGAGCTAGGCGGGCTTAGCAATCGAGTCATGCAGAATTAGGGAGATTGGAATTGCCGATGTCAGGATCATATAACCCCCAGTGTTGACGGCAGCATGCTGGCTCCCACATCCCTCTGCTATCGTCATCCCAGCCGGACCTATCATTGCCATTATAACACGACTGTACCCCCAAGTGCATGTTGCGGTCACTATGCTTGAACAATATACAGGCCGGACCTCTCCCTTCACAGGATGTATGTACATACACACAAATAACCTATTTGTCCCGCCAACTTGGATATCTTATTCTTACATATCCTACAACCTGGCGACGATCCTTTTCCCTCCAATTTATGGGGTTATGCCCAAAACACGGGAAAGGAAAAACGGACCCTAGGAAATTGTTCCGGAGGAGGAGTAAACGGGAAGGCTCAGTTGTATCGGAGGAGCGGTTGTATCGGAGGAGCGGATGTATATTTGGCATGGAGCCCACAAGTGGGACCAAAATCTGCATGACTGCAGATCCGCGAGCCTCTTGTTTCCATGCTGTGTGCAACAGCGCTCGCATACCCCCTAGGATAAGTCAATGGTGACGCAGTTCAATGACAAAGGAGTTGCATGGTCTGTGCCCTCTGAATCGCATCGGATGAGTTTATCAAGCGGAGACGACCATTCCTTCTATGATATCTATCGGGAGAGAGCTCTTGTAGTTATCCTCAATGCTCTCCCCGAGAAATGAACTACACAAGAAGGAAAGCATGGACATACCCGAGCTAACGAGAATTGCGAGCCGGTGAGGGCGCATTTTAAGTCTATGTCAAGGGTAGGGCTATACACAGGAATCGTTGGCCGGATGGATCTATGCGGATGCTTGCTACCCAAAATAGCTATATGCATAGGACTGTCCTGCAGTACGGCAAATGACTATAATTGGTTCCCGTTTCTTGCAACGAAGATTATGGGTTTGAAAGGCATACCACTCTTTGCTCGCTGGTCGAAGGGGACATGTTTTGGAAACACCTCTATCGTCGATCAGCTGTCATCGGGACTCGGGACAAAGATGTATGATCTAGCGAGGAAGAATAATGGAAGTCAAATCATACTTCATCCCATGCCTAAAAGTTTTGAATTCGCGCATTTCCCACTTACGCTGGTTGATAGATAAAGGATATCAGATCAATCAATAATAATCATAATCCTACTCACACGTCACGAGGCTCAGTAATAGCAAGAAAGGCTCATAGATCACTTCGACAGGCTAAGCGGGGTAAATATATGCCATGGGTCCCTTTCATGACTGATCAACCTCCACCTGACAGGAGGTCTATCGTGCTGATTCCCCGAAGGCTGGCGACTATCAACCGGTTGTCATCATGATGGCCCAGTACCAGGCAGGAGCCTTGAGATAATTTCCACGAAATGATCAAGGAAGAATGTTTTGTTCTCATTATATGGCTGACCAACGGTACGGTCCCGCTGATATGCCGTACAGCAGAGTAATCGCGAGATATATAAGCCCTGGCTCCATGCCGTTATGCCAGGAAGCAACATCGATCGAGCGGGTACTCTCGAATCCTGGGAGCTAAGACAAGCCCCCACAATAATCACAATGGACGGGCGACATCCTTACTCTCCCAAAAACGATGGGCCTCGCCGGCCGCTTCTTGTCCGGCTCACCTTGTTCCTAGCCTTGGAGCTGGTTTTCATTGCTCTGGCAATTTCATGTTTGGCTACGTCCATCCCTCCTCCCTTCTCATTCTCCAAAGCCCAGTCGCAATTATTTTTCACCGTAGTATTCATCGTGTGGCACACCGTTGCGATTATGAACGCCAGGGACTGCGTGTTGCATGACTTTAGTAGCGAGTGGTACAACCGATTCAAAGCGACCAACCGGCTGGTTCCAGGCGACACTGATATTGTTTCGACAATCACTTCGGGATTCTCCGAATCAAGTTCCGATATTTCTTCACTGTGGGTGCGACCAAACCATACCGCAGTTCGTTTCTTGCTTTATGGGGTCTGGTTGCCCTGCAATCGATCGGGCCTGGTGTGATTCATGTCGATGATGTACTTACCTTCACCCCCACATCAATCAATATCACCAACTACTCTGCCACCGACGGGAACACGACCACAAGCTTACTCAATATCTTGCCACATGGAACAATCGCAGCTAATCTCGAGTTACAACAAAAATCCTCCTTTGGCTTTGGAACGCAGGTGGGAGCTATTGTAGGATGGCCAGATATGAATTCGGCCTATGAGGGTGACCTGGAATACGAAACCGATGTGTTGGAATACGATATGAAGTGTCGGTGGGAGGCACCTTCAGTTCAACTTGACCTTGTGGAACACAACATGGTATGCAGGTGATTTCGCGTGGTATCCCTGCAACCCATTCTTGACAATTAATGTGTCAATTGGCGGTAAGTGCAATTCCTATCATAGTTCGTATGGAGTTTGATGTTGATATCGGACAGGGATTATTCCAATGTATCGTTTCTCACCCAACCAAAAATTCGAGCCACACCAACTCCCAGATATACTTCCGGCGACAGACTCTCAGATAGGGCTGTCCGGCTATCTGTTCATTGGATCAAATAGCTCCTTTAACAGTCGGCCAAACCAAAGAAGACTCAATCTTGACCATCTTCCGACGTTACACAGTGCTTCTGGATTTCACATGATTGACGTGGATGGCAATGATGGCTTCTTCGAGCTTCCCCTCGCAACCTTCCTCTTGTGTGACCCAACGGCTCGTATCCTAGATGGACGAGTCTCATTGTCGCAGGCGAATAATAGCCTTACTGTTCTTTCAACTTCGCATCCATCGACAAATACTACCAGAATAGGAAACATTACCCCTGGAGCTGCAAACTTTATCCTTGGGATTGGTATATTGGGTATTCTCGATGACTCCGGTGAGCTCACTGAAGACATGGCCTTGGGAATTTCAGCTGCTCAAGCTTTCCTCAACGACACATCCTTAAACTTCACCACCACCACATCCACACCATTCGACGTCGGGGTCCTCCCGCTTGAGGATATTCAACCCACCCTCAACGTATACATGAGATCCAGTGCTAAAGGCTTCTCTTCATATTTCCGAGATCGAGATACAAATATACCAAGCTCATTTTACCTCCAGCCCGTTCACGGCTCTGTCAAGATTAGCAAGCTGGAGCTCATAGCAAGCAGACCTCTACTCGGTACAACAGTCGCTTTGTTCGGCGGGGTTGCCTTGGCGCTTATAACAAACCACTTCCTTCTACGCTCGTGGCGCATTCCATCGTTCAAACTGAAATCATTGATTCAGAACTGCCGGATTAGTGACAAGTTAGTCATGGTTTGAACACTCCTTGGAATGGTCTAGTTGCTTACTCGAGGCACAGGTCTTATACCGCTGATCGGAAGATCCCCAGTGTCGGCATACGACGCTTTCAACATCTCACATATCGCCTCGCTGCTTTCATGATCTTAGAGGCCGCATACCTGATTCTGATTTTTGCGTGCTCTTCCCGCGAAGTTACCATTGATCTCCCATTGTCGTCTACAGATGTCAATGGAGGATTCACCGTCTTGCTCATTACTTGGCAATCCTTGGCTATTTATTTGGCTTCGGAAGTCATTACATTCGCATTCAGCACCGAATGGTCTCGTCGAGAGGAGCACATTGACCGTGTATCACGATTAACATCCGGCTTCGGCGACAAGGCTCGATATTTCCTCACCCCCAAGCCCACGCTGATCTTCCGCATCGCACTCATCGCCTCACTGCTTGCTGACAGCTTTAAATTCACTTGCGCCTGGTGCTATATCAATATCAGAGCTAGCTCAACCAGCAAACATTTCACTAGATGTGGCCGACTTCCGGAGCGTAACTAGCTCTGAAAACCTCAATGACTTTGTCGTCCATGAGAGTCGATCTCGCCTCATAGTATACCTGGAACATCACGAGAACTTGACCTACGAGTATTCAGTAGAGCCTCTCGCCGTAATAGGCTGGCCGAGCTACCAACCGGGGGCGGACGAGACCGGAGATATTGAATATTCGACAGATATCATCCGGTTTAATTTTTCGTGCTCGTGGAGAGTGCCTCACACAGTGCCTGACGAGGGAAGACACAGCGTGGATCGTTGATGGCCAGGAATGGGTGGTCTGGGACGTGCCTCCAAGAGATATTCGCTACGTTGGAGGTCAGTCTCTAATCTTACTATACTCGGCTTTTGGCCTCACGATTGTGCAGGGATCATACCACTGGGTCGACCGATGGAGTTCGAACCAGATGCGAAATCGGCCTATCTTTTCGTCGGGACGAATACCTCGCTCCCGGTCATCTCGGACGTCGATCGGCGGCCTTTTATCAATCTCGACGGTCTTCCTACGTCGCCTCATCCTTCCGGATTTTCCATCAACTCATCCTCTCTGACTTCCCACTGGAGCTCACCTCTCTCCACTATCCTACTCTGTGACCCAGCACATCGAGCTCTCTGGTGGTCGTGCAAGTCTTACAAGCAGCACAAAGAGCCTCAAAGTCGCTGAATCTGGGCTCCCGCCTGTCGGCAACATCCCTATAGATGCGGCCAATACCATCTTCGCTGAATCTATGCTGCGTACACTGAGTCCAGATGTCTTTCAGCTCGGTCAATGGATAGGACAAACAAGCACTGAAATTTTCCTTACAAACGCTACTATGAATTGGGAAGCGTTTCCCAACGGCGTGCCCGTCCTGGATCTCCATACGATAGGCAGAAAGCTGAACGATCTTGTCCCTTCCGTGAGCAAGGCTTTCACAGACGGACTCTTCGTCGACGGATCGGATCAGTCCAACGTGACTCATCAAGTGATGTCTGTCGCCTGGGATCACGCAGGTTAGGAAGCTAAGGCTGGCTGGAAATCGTGTGTTAGGATTCGTTATACTTGGCATATGTGCCGCTGTGGTTCTAGTGTTACGGGACGCTAATGGGCTTGATGAGAGTACATCCAGGCGATCTTTTCGACCTGGAGCACATACTGGAGGTAGTTTGGGAGTGTTACAATTGACTCGGACTCAAACTTCTAAAAACTGGGACATGGTTCTTTGTCCCACAGTTTCAATCAGCGGGGAAGACAAGCGGTTCGATAGTGCATAGTGTTGATTAGGGTAGATGAACTACGGACGTTTTTGGGTATGATACGACATCCTACAGTGTGGCTCAAAGAGAAGTCATAGAGGGTGTCTTTGTTTGAATTTGTCCACCATATGGAGCTAAACCGCTACCAAATGCACCCCTCCAATGTCCAGAGGCCTGGAAAGGGCATCTTGCAGGTTTTCCAAAGGCACAGCGTCCAAGCGCTGACAGGTGCTCAATTGATGTCCAAACTCTCCGTGTAGAAGGCATCGATCTATCTGAAATATAGTATGACAGTGGTCAGAACTTGTTTGACCGTGGAACTTTTCATCACTAGATCTGACTTTCATTTCTATTACACGTAGCAGCGCCCTTCTGTACCCTCATAATATACGAGTTAACAACAGTATGGGTCAACGAAAGAGTCACATTATGCCCTATACCCTTTTAAGTCACACCCAACAGTTCATTGAGGCCAGAGTGAAGGTGACCACGCGCCGTCAGCAACGGGCAGCGGGTTCATATGCGATATTATTCTCATCCACAAATCCCTGGCTCTTTTGAGAAGGTACACGCTTATGATTCCGCAATTGCCTCCCAACTAGTTGTGAGAGTGATTACCTTTCTACAAGTCTACAAGTCTACCTAGCCGAAGCCTTTTGTTATCCCACACTTTTTAACGAGGGATAACCCGATATAAAGTTGAGAGCCTGACAGCTGGCCTTCTGCTCATTGTTCTAAGCCTAATTAATGAGTTGGTAATTACATCCCTGTCGCTAGGTGGTAAATAATACACAATATTATCAGCTTCGAAACCCGCCATCCAGATGAGATATCCTGTGAGGGGAGCCCCCACGCTACCCTCGATCGGTACACAGGAACGCCCTCCGAACGACCTGCCCGGATCAGGAAGACGGAGCGCCCATGATAAGACACGAGACCCCTGCGTTCGACAAGAACAAGCGCCAGGGGTTCAAATCATATGTGTCCCGCTGCTCCAGTAGGACTAGGCCGCGTCCCCTTCGAATTCGCCGTATTTTCTCTATTACCCATCCTCAATAGCTACCCATTTTTGTCTACCTGAAACAGCCTCTTACGCTCTCGAAATTATGTAGATATTCATGTCCTTCCCCTGTGGCTCCATATCCCCCGCACACACCTCAGAACGAAGTGATCGAATGTTCATGTACAACGATAGCCTCTTTATTGTGTTGTAGTTACTTATAAACAGCCTCCTGTAGCCCCAGGAAGCCAGCAAAATATTACCGACGCTCATCTCTTGTTTCTTTTCCTCGCACCATCGCGAGCTCTCTCTCGAAGTTTTTCTCTTCCCAATCACCTCGCTTCTCCCTCATCCTCGTGCCCGCTGTGCACAACTCCTCGCCCCTGTCTTGTTTGTCCTTCGAAGCCTGGTGGTCGTCGTAGACGATCACGCTCGCGTCTATTTTTGTTCGTAAGCGAGTTTCACTCTCTTCAATCCACAGCCTGAGGACACGTTCCTATCATTACGAGAATTGCCGCACCACCGGTAAATGTGCGTTTCAGGACAGATGAAGGTCAAATAGCTTCGTCACTTGATCAGTCTGCTTTCCTAGATCATCTGAGTGTGAGCGCAGAGGAGCAATGGGATTGAGCAATCTGTTACGGATACATTAGACATGATAGATGATTGATGACATCCTGCCCCTGTCATGCTTGGAAATGATGTGAGGTGTAGTCTCTTTCTGCCTATATATGTAGTAACTTATCTCACCCACCATAACCCTGGGGAATGCTGTGCACAATTATCCGCTGCATACAAATTGATTATAACCACGGCTCCAGTTGAGGTGTTTATGCAACTTCCCAAAAATTTCCTCAGCACCCGCATTCTTATCGTCGACCAAAATTTACTCTAGCCTATGTTCCTCCCACCTTACCGCGATCCATGGGACCTTGATCCTTTATCTCTCATGCACCCAGGTGGTCGCTTGTCATCAATTCCTTGTGGATAGCCTTCCCCGCTGGCAGATTGAGATGGTATAAAGATGGTTAATGACCAGCAACTCCATGGTCATGTATATAAACATCGTCGCGCATAATTGTCCCTTAGTTGATTCCCAATGAGCATTCCAACCCTGCTGGTCAACCACCAGGTGGGGACCCTCTTCGTTAGCAGTTCGCTTTATGGGGCATTTGTTGTCTTATTTATCCTCTCTACTCTTGTCCTTCATCATCAAGTCACGCATACCGAGCGGAGCTCTTCGGGACCAAATGGCACTACAGTGCACTTGTCTCTGGGCTACCTACTCTTCGTACAATAACCCTGGTTTGCTCTCAGGTACAATAGTTAGCTTAAGTATCTGATGCCTGACTATCATGATAGAGCTGGATTTTCCTGTGGGTTCTCTTTGTCAGGCCCGAGGTTATTACTGCCGAAGATGGCACCTACAGTACTTTGGCCTATGTGCAAAATGCTACAGGATACCTTTGTATCTTCATCGCTGATTGGATACTTGTATGACGGGTATTAATTCCCCAAATTTAATCAGTGCTCACTGACATATTATAACAGGTGTTCCAGCTGTATACTATCTGGGGAAACAAACAAGCTGTCCTATGGGGTGCTGCTATTGTAGTCACTGGGGTATATAGGTATGTGCCTATTCCCTCCGAAAAATATGAAGCTTAATTATTCGCTAGGCCCTGTGATACAATGGGTTTATTTATTTCGCGGAGCGGAAATTGGTTTGGTCACCAAGTGTCCAGGTCTTTATTATATCATCACTCTGGTACTTTTCGGAATGCTTTCTGCGCTTGTATGGCGAAACTAAAGCATTTTATAGCATAAACGTTGTTATCACATCACTGATCATATGGAAGATATGGACAAGGGGTAAACTAGTTCGAGCTTCGGGCAACCAGAAGTTTATAGTAGTGGGTAAACGCTGCTACGCATTCCACATGTTTCTAACGATTTCGCCAGCGAATGATGGCAATAATCATTGAGAGCAGCTGCACTCCCTGCGTATGCCCTCCTTATCCGACTATACTACCTAGAACGTGACATTCTTACATCCTTCTGCAGGGTATGGCTGATACTTTTCCTGATCCCATACTTTTTGAATGATAGCATTTCACACATTTTTCTATATGGGTTTCCTTCCATTTCCGGGATTGCAACCGCACTTGTTAATGTCCGTGTGGGTCTCGGCTGGGCAGGTGGGGGAAGAAAGACGAACAACATATTCTTTGCACAACTCCCCTTTTTACCCTGGTTCAAATTTTACATAGTACTAGAAGAGGATATACTACATGATGCGGAGTAGTACTCTGAACGCGGAATTCCAACGGCGTATCCAGAAATAATTGTTGAGACAGACAATCGATCCCAGCAAAGCCAAATCACGTCGCCGTGCCTCGACTCTGATTCACCTAACTCACGGGCACCTAGAATTTAGCGAGATGGTAAGCGTGGGCCAGTTTGGTAAAGCGTGGTCAAGCGTGGCCAAGCGTGATCAAGCGTGAGTGAGCACATTCACGCGTGATGGTGTGTGATAAGCGTGAGTACTCAAAGTCAAGCGTGAGGTAAGCATGGCCAAGCATGAGTCAAGCGTGGCCAAGCGTGAGTCAAGCATGGTCCTGCTAAAATATGTTAGTGATGATTGTTGTACCTAGAATTTAGTGTGATGCTAAATGCGAGTGAGCGTGGTCAAGCGTGAGCCAAGCGTGGCCAAGCGTGAGTCGGGTATGGCCAAGCGTGGCCAAGCGTGGCCAAGTGTAACTGAGTGTGAGCACCAATAGAGCAAGCGTGAGTTTTGCAGGGTCAAGTTTGGGAAGTGTGAGTAACAATCGACAAGCGTGAAGGAGCGAGGAAGCGTGAGGAGGCGTGAGGAGGCGTGAAAAAGTGTAAAAAAGCGTGATACAAGCGCGATATAAGCGTGAAATCCAGCAAAACTTGACAGTTGTCAGTGGTTATGTCTTATCTCTTGAATATCCATCCACCAAGATCGGCATGCTCAGACCACAATATATACTGATCTGCAGCATAGGAGTTGTATGATTGGTGTAACCATGTGGGTACAAAAAATTCCTGGTTAACTACTGGCTAGATCATGTTATGGAGGCAAAAGTACACTGATTAGATTACTGTAAAGCTTATCATCCTAAACGTGAAGTGGGCTGTCAAGCGTGATTGGACCCTTCACACTAGCCACGCTAGCGTGAGGGTATCACGCTAAAAACATGTTGCCCCCTAACTCACTAGTGTCTTTTCAAAGAGCCCATTGGCGACGCTCAGGGGCGCAAAGACATCTTATGTTGATAGATGCTGTCCAAACGCTTCATTTATTCCCACAGCGGCCAATTGGCGTATTTGGGTATGAGTTGATGTTTCACAATACGGCTCAAGGAAAAACCAGAGGGGGAGTCTTTGTTAGGACTTTATCTATCGTGTGGAGCTAAACCGCCATCAGGTGCACCCCTCCAAGACCCAGAGACCTAAAAAGGACTTCTTACAAGCTCCTCAAAAGATGTAGCGTCCAAGCGCTGACAGGTATTCCACTGATGTCCAAAATCCTCGTGTAGAAGATGTTGATCTATCTGAGATGTAGTATGACGGAGGTTAGAAATTGTTTGACTGCGGACCCTTTTCATTACTAGATCTGGCTTCCTTTCTATTACGCGTAGTACCGCCCTTCTGCACCCTCATGACATGCGAGTTAGCAACAGCGTGAGTCAATAACGAAAGAATCACATTATGCCCTATACCCTTTTGAGTCATACCCAATAGTCTCATTGAGGCCAGAGTGGAGGTGGCCATGCGCCCTCAGCAATGGGCAGGGCAGCGGGTTCCTATACGGTGTTATTCTCATTCACGAATCCCCGGTTTTTCTGAGAAGGTACGCGCCTATGATTCCGCAATCGCCCCCCGGCTAGCTGTGAGAGTGATTACCTTTCTACAAGTCTACCTAGTCCGAAGACTTCTGTTATCCCTCGTTTTAAAAACGAGGGATAACCCGATATAGAGTTGAGAGCCCCGGCGACTGGGCTTCCAGAACAACTGGCGTCCATTATGAGCCCAACATGCGTTCGTTCTAGATCCGCGAGTGCAGTGAGTGTCACTTCAGGATGACACAAGAGCTAGTCATGAGTTCCTGATCGTTTTCGGGTACGAATTTGGATGTTTCTGTAGATGACTCCCTTAGATTGACCATAAACTGGGCTTCCCATTAGAAACACCACCCCACGCCCATCTGCATCTGTCCGCGTCCGTTACTTGATACACTCAAATTTTCCTACGTCCTATGAGGTCATCCAGCATGATTGCAAAAAGGTCGTTGGCTTCTCTTCTTATACTCGAAACGCGCCGAACCCAATGTGCACCGGTCCTTCTCCCTGACAATAGGACAAAGTTAGAGTGCCTTGAGCCTATCGGAGATCAACACAGTGGAATTTATACACAGGGTACACGAGGCGAGGGGTAAGCATGCCCGATTAAGCGATCGTCTGGCTGGCGCGTGCACCGGTGACGCAATACGCACAATGACGGTTATTTCCCGGAAGCATGTGCGTTGCAGGTCTCAGTCAATCGACGGGGTCGTCTAATGATGGGGGGCGAAAACGTGTTGCGATGACGAATGGTGTCCAAATCACTGGCTGAAGAGCTGGTAGCCCTGCAGAGATGTTCTTCCAGATCACACGCGCAGAGGAACTGGGTGATGAAAAAAACAAAGCAAGCAAGCGTCATGTCCAATTATATCTTTCTTGATCAGTTGATAGAAGAACTCTTGTGGGTGTCTGTTTGCGGCTCCTTTCCTGCCCACTTTTGAACCTGCATCGGGAGCATATACGCAGCGTCTCCGTTGACAACTCTCCCATTCCACTTTCATGGCAAATAATGCTGTCAGAACCCAGCTGCAGGAGTTGGGTGTAGACACTGCCATCATCAACGTAAGAATTCGCCGGGCCTTGCGCCAACTGACCCTAACTACTGCTACTTACAAGTTTGCTATTAGGACATCATCGGCACCGTGAAGCCAGATCCGATAACCGGCAAAATAGGTGTTGACGCTGTTATGAAGTGCATGCCCTTCCACTCCCACGTCTGTCAATAGCCAACAGGCTTTATTGACACGGTGGTCCCTTTGGGCTGCTTTTACACCCGCAGATACATCATGGAGAGCAAGAGTCCACAACTCAAAAAGGTCCTGCAGAACGGCGCCAAGCTTGTCGAACAACAACGGAAAGAGACGTCGACAGATTGGTCTACGGTCGACTTCAATGCACTCCCGATACAGGAAAATGTAACATGGTGGCTCCGATCTGACGAATATAACAGACGGCGGAACAGAGAAAGAACCCGCACGGTATATCCTGGAATGCATGACCTATGGCAACAAGATCGACGCACCTCGGCTGGTAGACAAATACAAGAACGCTCCTACATCGGAGGAGCTCCTCCAGTACGCCCCGCTAATACCGTCCCTCGCTGGTGCCCCTTTCTCACACACAGCAACAGCTTTATCCGTCGATGTATGGCAAAACCTCTCCCAGGCCTCACCCCAATCCTCCCCAACATTCTCATCATCCAGCGGAACCTCAAGCAACACACCGTCATTATCAAGTCCTTTCTCGACTCCCTCCCACCTGCATTCAAGTGGGCCGTCGAATCTCAGCTCTTTGAATCCTCCAATACCACCATCACCTCCTCCAACACCCCTTCCTCCTTCCCCCCTTCCTCCTCCTTCCCCTCTTCTTCTCTGCGCTTCGGGGCCGAACTCTTCTCCTACGACGTCCCCATCGCCATGGCTAAAGACGCCAAATCCAAGGGTAACACTGCCCACGCTGAAGGTAACCGCCTAGCCGCCATCAATGCCTACACAGATGCCATCGACCGCCTCATGAATGCTTTCCGCTCTGATCCAAATCGCGAGAAGAATAAAGAAGCAGAGAGGTTGCTTGCAGTGTGTTGTGCGAATCGTGCGGCATCGCATTTATTGCCTGGGGAGGAGATGGATCCACACGAGGCATGGAAGGATGGAGAGGTGGCTATTAGAGCTAATCCATCTTATGCTAAAGGGTGCGTTTTTACTTCTCTCTAGTCGATTTAATGGTTTTCTGACCGATGATTACACAGATACATCCGTGTTTCACGTGCACATCAAGAACTCAATAACCTCCACAAATCTAAAGAGGCCATCGCACGAGGTCTCCGGCGCGCGGATCTCCAAAACGAACCAGGTCTCGTCGACAGACTGATAGAACTCCAAACGACAGGGAAAGGTTTGTCGGAAGACTTAAAGGAGTTTAGTGCGTGGCGTGAGCGGATGTTGGTGGAAGATGCGGAGAGTGCAAAGATGATGGTTAATATCCATGGACTTTGGAGGAGACGAGTTGAGGAGCATGCGGTTAGGCTGAGAGAAGCTGCTGCGGTGAATGCGAATAATTGATTGGGGTTGGTGAGATTATGTTTTTCGTGTCTTGTACTGTTTTTTTGCTTCTTCTCGTATATCACATTTCGCTCCTTGCTCCTCCATCGTTCGTCACTAGCACACACACGCGGCATAAAGTGATTATCATCATCATCATCCTGCCAAGAGTCCATAGTCATACATTAGGCTACTATAGTCTCGCATCTGGAATTAAACACAAAAGGAAAGTAGATGCAGCAATTAAAGTCCGAAAACGAATGAACAGCACTTCGAAACACAAGTGCTCGACTAAATAACTATGGAGCAGGTCAGTCAACAATAAGCTATATTCACAGAAGACCACCATTATCCGTCCCCCCCTCCACAACTCACAATTACTTGCCCAAGAATATCTTAGCATCCGCCGATGACGCTCTCGCAAGCGGACTCGACTTTTTCGGCTGCGACAGCGGTAGTTTTACGTTGCCGCTGGAACTCGCATTACCACTCCCCAACCCGTCTTGCTGCTGCCTCGCCAAAGTCTCCGTCATAACTCCCGGTGGCGCCTGCGATGAAGATAACGATAGTAGTGGCGCTCGCGCCGCCAACACTCCCATCCCACTACCATTATCACTCTTCCCCGTCATCAAGTTGTTTATCGATTCGGATAGGGTGTTCCCAGATGTGGGTATAATAGGATTCGACAATGGCATACCCTCACGAGCCCCCGACGTGCTCGCCGCTGTCGTTAGAAGAAATGGTGATGGGTGATGAAGAGGGCCATCATAATCATTTTGAAGTTGAAGTTGGGACATGCTCAGGCCAGGTGTAACACTTCGCGCAGCACCTGGCGGAAGTTCATAATGTTGCATCGGCTGCTGCCTTGGGACAGCAGCAAGTGGTGGCGGTAATAGTGGTGGTGGTGGTGGTGATACACCAGTAGTGGGGCTCGGAATAGGCGTCGATCCAAGCGAGATTAAACCCACTTCATCCGTCCGTGCGGTCCCTGAATCCGAATACATTGACGCGGAAGTACTACTAGCCCTCGTATTCGCGTGCATGTGTGTCGAGGTGCTCGATGCCGTTCGAAGTGTATCAGAATGGCTTGGTTTACGATCTGGCGACGTTCTGGCTAGCAGCAGAGAAGGGATGATGGTGACGGAGGTGCGCCTGAAAGGGGAGAAAGAGTGAATTGAGGCGGTGCAGTTGTCAGATTCGAGGAGGCGCTCATTGCTGATGAGATGTGAAAACGGTCATTTGTCCCCGAGGACCCGCTTGGAGAAGGGATACCTATAGAGAGTCCAGACGAACTTGAACCTGAAGGGGAAGAATGGTGTGCGGGGGGTGGCATTCGTGCAGCAGGCATCCCCGAACCCATCACATCATCCACGATCCTCGTCAGATCCACCTCATTGCTCATCCTCTTCACATGCCCTAGAAAGGGATCCACAAATTGACTCTCCTTGCCCGGCGGAGGCCACACACCCTCTTCACGGAATATTGACCCACTCTCAGACGCACACGTACGAAACAGTGAAGGGGCGGGGGAAGGTGAGGGCTGCGATGCGCGAGTAAAGGTGCCAGTGTAGCTCGTCGGTGTACCGGCCCGCCCATCCCTGTCTGCATCCCAGAGCACCCTCATTGCTCCGGGACCGCGCAGATGGTCATCATCATCAAAATCCTCATCATCCAAGAGTCCCTTGTGTTCTTTCCGTTTACTTGTGAGCTCGTCCAAGAACCGTCTGAGTTTGTTTCTGCGGTAGGCGAAGATGACACCGAGGATGCAGAGGAGGGCGACGATACCGGCTGTGGTTGTACCTGCGATGAGACCGATGCGGCTGGAGGTTCCACGAGGTTGGGAGGGCGACGCGAGGGAAGTCACCTGGAGTAGTTATGTATAGTTAGCGTTTTTCGCACTTTTCCGGAAGGAAAAGAGGGAAAATTACAGTAGAAACTGAGCCATCACTGAGAGTGGTCACAAAGGTTGTGAACGAAGCAGTATTGAAGGTGACCGTTGGACTCGGAGTGAGAAAGCTACTTTGGGAAGGCGGCGGAGTGAGCGCCGGTGTTATGTCGGTTATACTTGGAGGGGGTATCGGTGTAGAGAGCCGGGAGGAGCTGGATGGAGGCAGAGAAATGGGTATTATAGAAGATGAATCCGGCGTTAGGGAGGAAGGGAAGAGGGTGGATGAGCCTGGTAGGATACTCGACCTGTGTGTTGATGTTCGTTTACAAACAGAAACAGGAAGAGATGGCAATATAGACGTACTCTGGGAGGGACGAGGGCGGGACGCTAGATGGGCTCGAGGACTCTGGTGTCGAGCTTGGTGGAGCACTCGTCTGCAGCAGAAAGTAATCAAGTTACTGGTTGAACTTGTGGCCAGAGCGCGTAGCCAACATACCGGTGAGCTGCCAGACAGGTCTGGAGAGGACAGTGGCAGCGAGGGATCCTGCTGGGACTGCCTGGGGACATGGTGGAGCATGGCGTAGAAAGAAGAGATCTCTCGCTTTCCCGGGCGTTTAACATTACACATCGCCAGGACCACCATCACCAGCACAGCCTGCCAGCCGGCTACCACGGCCCTGGAATGTGCATCGTCTGCGGGATACCTTGATGCCGGTGGGTCGGCAATATCGAATGTATATATTGGCGAAAATATGACAAGCAGGGGATCATACAGCTGATTTGAACGCGAAATCTGGTACTTTCGTTCTGCTGCAACACATGGCTGTAGTGGTTGGCCAAAATGCAGCGGATAAGTACTCTAGGATGCTTGCAGCAGTCCCGGCACAGGTGGCCTTGTTCAAACTCCGCCAACCCCATATAAACAGGGCCCTCGCCCCAATTCTCTCTCCTTCACTCATCCCATCATCACCACCCATTACACACTATGCAGATCTTTGTAAAGACGTTGACTGGCAAGACCATCACCCTTGAAGTCGAGTCTTCTGATACTATCGACAATGTCAAGGCCAAGATCCAGGACAAGGAGGGGTGAGCGCCATAGATGTGTCATCTCGCCTGACCTTGAGCTTACGATCATCAACAGCATTCCCCCCGACCAGCAGCGCTTGATCTTCGCTGGAAAGCAGCTTGAGGACGGTCGGACCCTTTCTGACTACAATATCCAGAAGGAGTCTACCCTTCATCTCGTGCTTCGTCTCCGTGGCGGCATGCAGATCTTCGTCAAGACCCTCACGGGCAAGACCATCACCCTCGAAGTGGAGTCTTCGGACACCATCGATAACGTCAAGGCCAAGATCCAGGATAAGGAAGGGCAAGTACCAGATCACTGGTCCTCGTTTTTCGAACATCTGCTTACCCTTCTGCAGTATTCCCCCCGACCAGCAGCGCTTGATCTTTGCTGGCAAGCAACTTGAAGATGGCCGCACACTCTCTGACTATAATATTCAGAAGGAGTCGACCCTTCACCTCGTCCTCCGTCTTCGTGGCGGCATGCAGATCTTTGTCAAGACCCTTACTGGCAAGACCATCACCTTGGAGGTCGAGTCATCCGATACCATCGACAACGTCAAGGCGAAGATTCAAGACAAAGAAGGCATCCCGCCTGATCAACAACGTCTCATTTTTGCCGGCAAACAGCTCGAGGATGGCCGCACCCTCTCCGACTACAACATTCAGAAGGAGTCCACTCTTCACCTGGTGCTCCGTCTACGTGGTGGCATGCAGATCTTCGTCAAGACGCTCACTGGCAAGACGATCACCTTGGAGGTGGAGTCCTCTGACACTATTGACAACGTGAAGGCGAAGATTCAGGATAAGGAAGGCATCCCGCCTGACCAACAGCGTCTCATTTTCGCTGGCAAGCAGCTCGAGGATGGCCGTACCCTCTCGGACTACAACATCCAGAAGGAGAGTACCCTTCATCTTGGTAAGTTTAGAAGTGGTCTTTCTCTTACGAGCCCGGTCTCACGTCTATCTCAGTGCTTCGTCTCCGTGGCGGCGATTAAGCGAGCGCACACCCTTGTTGGGTTTGTGGAGTGATTGACGTCATTGTATCTCCTCATCTCCGTAGCCTTTCGCCACATGCCCTCCTTTACACATATACATAGCCTAGCTCTTGAAACCAATTGTCATCAATTTCGCGGATCGTATTGTTATAGTCGTTAATGAGTTGGCAATACCGGCGCGTAGCTTTCACCAGACTAGTGGTAACAGACGGACAGGTATACCAATGGCGTCTCGCGCACTTACCTGCGCAAGTGACAAGTGATATCAATCTCGAACAGAGACCTCGAGCAAAAGAGAGATCCGGTTCCCTTCGTTCCGTCCGACTTATGTCGGAAAAATCCGAATTGGCATATCAGCGGGTCAAGTGAGGTCAAGTGAGGTCAAGTGAGCTGATGGGCTTATATGAGCTGATTGGTCTCTGTGGGAAAACCTATCAACACGTTATCTGGTTATGTAAACAGCTTGTATGCGTAACAACCAATGATAACCTTTTGCAGTCAAGCATATCAGGTGATAGTCAGTCTCTGCCTATAGAAATGTCAGTAGGTCATTTGGTTGTATAAACACTTATACATGCAACAAGCAATGATAGCCTTTGGTAGTTGAGTATATTGGGTCATGATCAGTCTCTACCTATAGAGATGTCAGTGGATTATTTGATCGTATAAGTGTTGGTATATATGACTGGTGATGATAGATTTCTCTAGTCAAACAGATCAGATTATGATCACTCCCTGCGGATACAAATTTCAGCATGTTATCTAGTTATATAAGGGTTGATATGCGTAATAAGCATCAATTTGTTTCTGCAGTTAGGCATGTTGTACTTTATCACTAGTATGGGCACAGCTATGCTATATAGAAAACTTCTAGGCATTTTTGCTTCTACTTGTCTCTGTACATACAGTTTATCCATAGTGCGTGACATGGGTAACTCCTGGGTACAATCACCTCTACCTGTACTCATACCCATGAAAACCTGTACCTGTTGAGTACAGGTATGGGTGGGCGATGTGTTTTTAATGTGATGCCCTCACGCTAGTGTGGCAAGCATAAAGGATCCAATCACACTTGACAGCTCGTTTAACGCCCATTACAATGTAATCTAATCAGTTTGCCAATGCCTCGATAACATGATCTAAGCATTAGGTAGCTGTGAAATATTTGTATCTGCATGAATGCATAAATCATATCCTGATTACATAAAAAATCAGTATAGACTATGGCATGAACGTGTTGATCTTGACAGAAGTACATCTAAGAGATAAGATGTGACCATTGAAACTTGTTCAATTTCATGCTTGTATCATGCTTAGCCATGCTTCATCACACCTAGCTATGCTTCATCACACCTAGCCATGCTTTATCACACCTAGCCACACTTCATCATGGTTCCATGGTTGATTCACGCTTGGTCGTACTTGCCTTACGACATTTTATATTCATTCCCTATTAACTGGCGCCCAACCTGTATTCAGTTTTTGATGGTAGCGCTTGATCACGCTTGATCACGCTTGATCGTGCTCACTCACACTTGATCACACTTAGCCACACTCAGCATCATGCTAAATTCTAGTGGCCCCAGATATGGGTTCCCACAAGTTCAGAATGGGTACAGATACAGGTACGGGTACAGGTACAGGTATGTGACCTCGGGTAAGGGTTGGGGGTTTGCACTTAATGAGAGGTCAAATATATTTGTGTTGCCAGACAACTGCTGAGCACAGTAGGCTCCAAAGCGGCTCATTTGAAGGTGATTATAATACACTTTCTTACACAGGCAGTCATGTCTTGAGGCATTCGTAATTGATCTCAGAATACATAATTTTGTACAACAATGGTTGTAAATGTGTAATTCACGCTTTCCTCTATGATAAGTGGGTTGAAAATGTTGGGCAATGGCAGTTATAAGAGGTTTTAGATACCATACATTATGACCAGCCATTTAACCGTAGAAACATATCACTATCAACGGTATCTATAATATAATAAAGGTCTGTATCATGTTCAAAAACAGGACACATGAGAGCCCCCCGAACAATATAGTCCATTAATACAAATGAGGAATCCTTGGCTTCTGTATAAACCTGACAATTATCCCACCTTGTATATGGCTTCCACTTGTTTTGAGTGAACGCATGAACCAATGCTACATCCACAACTTTTCCAGAGGGTAATTGGCATCGCAATAATGAATGAAGACGAGCAATTGCAGTTCCAGGACTATCATCAATGTTAATAATTATAGAGTCATACCGCTGATGCTGGTGGAAATTTGGATTGCAACACATAATATCACGAGCCTCCGTCCAGTCCTCTGTAGATTGATACATGAGGTAAACACATTTGAATGGCTGAACCTGTTTAAAATCAGGTTTTGAGGAGGAAATTTGTGTTAAAATAAAGTAAACATACATAAATTGGGTCTTCATATCGGGGAGCTTCCTCAGGAAAGCTGTGTGTAAGGAAAGACCGAAGCCGTTTGTCAAAAGAGATATAGTCGCGGTCAGCTTGTGCAAGTAATATCTCTAAGTTTTGAGCATCCAGACGAGTTCCACTTGGTGAGCCAAAAATCCAATGCTGCTCAATATTGGACAGCTCCGAATCCAAATTTGAGAGTTCTTCATCATCCTTAATATCCATTCGTGATTGGATATCTTGGGCTTTTCTATCATTATCAATTGCCATGCGGATATAAGCAATTGCTTCTTGAGTCTCATCAATTCTAACCATCTGAGTCGCTTAAAAAAAGCTATGAGATTATTAAGGCTAGTAAGACATACCTGGTTTTCAGCTCCCTTTCGATTAGTCTGCCTATATGCTTCAGCTGCCTCCTGTTGAAATCCTTCTCCTGGACGTGTAGACATATTATCGGTTGCTCCTTTCTGACGTATGTCTGCAATTACGTGTGATACGTAGTGCTGCTTGAAAAAATCAAAGCTCTTTCCGTATTCTTGTGATATTTTCTGAAATAAATAAGTAGATAAGTTTAGAATAACTACTAATAATGATTAGAGGGGGGGCTAGACATACTGAGCAATATTTTTCGTAGTCTTTGATTAGCTCTTCAAGATACTTAAGACGTCGATCTGTCAAGCACCGTAGCCCAATCATTATACGATAACACTGATAGGTTCGAATGCAATGAATCAGTGGAGAGTTTCGAGGAAGGAGCTGTACAATGCATGGAAGTATGCACTAATTAAAATGAATGGAACATTAGGCAACGACTATCAGCTATTTGCAGGATTTACCTTTAAAATATCATAAAAACTCTGACCATCAGTAAACTGAATAGTCGAAACATGGTTAAAGTGCTTTAAGCCATTCCAGCGGGGAAATTGACGCATACTATTCAGCAAAAAAAAAAAAAATTAGATAGGGTTATTTATCATGAATGTTGAGACGTACTTTGAGGTTAATTGTCCTAGGACCTTTTTATCCTCCAAAACTCCAAGAACAAGTTCCCATAAATGTTTTCCCCATTTTCCAAGATCATCAGAATGTAGGGTATCATATGAACACACCGCGTAGGGATCTGAGAACCGAAAATCCCATAGAAAATGCTAAGGCATTCAATTTAGTAATAGTAAAAAATATATATTTCTTTTTGGATATTTTCTTACCTTGACATCATGTAGCCCATAGTCCTGAAGAATTTTTTCCTTTGTAACCTTTGATGTTGCACGCGAAGCATGTTCAATAATAGAACGCATTGATTTGGACGTCCGGGAATCAAAAGTCTTGGTAATACTGTGAAGCTCCCACTTTGGCACTAGACACTTTGGACAGGGATATTTTGCGGTCGCAGCCCGACAAGCACAAAAGTATGAGGCTTCTTCACCATCCTGTGACTCAATGAGAATCCCAGGATGAAGGATCTGGGTTTTTCCATCATTGCAAAGATGGGTTTCTCCAACTTGTGAATGTCGTCGCAGAGATGCAAAAACTCGGCTAAGAATCTTCTGGTAAATCTCCCGTTTGAACTGAGCAAATTCTAATGTTTCTGTAGTTGTACGACTGCTCGGGTGGGCTGGATCATCAATCTTTTTTTGTCATGAATATCTATTCCATATTATGAAGCTTTGAAATAACTTACAATTGGCATATAGCCTAACAAAATTCCACCGCCATTTCCTGATGCATTTCGGATATTCCTTGGAAGCCAAGCCGCTCGTAAAACCATTGGATACTTTTTCACTCGTCGTGTTACAAGCCCTTTATCAAGCCAAAAGTGAAGCAGAATATAAGAATGAGGATATGGTCCGTTATCAGGAAGTGACGACTAAAATATAATTATTGGTTAGTAAAATAGCATATACTAGCACATTTGGTTGATTACCCACATCTGCTTCCCACCAAGTATCTGCTGTATTTGGTTCATCAAAAATACGCTCCTCAAAATCTCCTAAGCCATAACAGTATGTTTTTCGAACAGAGTTCCAGCAGCTGACAGATGCAAGGGATTCGTCTTGAATAAGACTGAGAATATACTCCCAAGGGTCACGATACTGGAATTCAAAATCCCAACGCTTTCCTTGATAGATTGCTGATACGCTATCTTTCTTAAACTTAAATAATACTTAGTATATAAAAATAATTGTGTTAAAAAACTTACTTGTACCACATACTCTCTTGCTTTGGCAAGTGAATATTGCATATCCTTGTAGGTACAAATTGTTAAATGGCTTCCATTGACAGACCATCGCTTGTGAAACCCAGCTAGTTGTCTATCGACAAGATCTCTTGAAAGTAGGCCTTGTACGGCTGTTTCTGTGTACTCAAAATCGGCAAGTGTTCGAAAGGGTGCCCAAGGTCGACTTGTAGCAGCTGGGATAAATGTATTGAGGGCCTGAGAGTGAAAAGAGGGGGTATTCCGAGTATTGCCAGTGAGAGGTATAATCGTTGCATTGGAATCAATACTGTGAGGGTGCGGGACAATTTTGATATAAACATCCGGTAAGTGGGGGCCATAGCTGTTATTGGCTGGGTTTGAGACGGTTCCTGAGTTTGTTGCCAAGTCTTGCATATTGTGGTCAGAAATTGACACGTTATCATCTGGGGTATCCTTCAAATTTCAAAATATATTAATAGCTATTATAGCGAAGCATATTCTGAAAAACCTTGCCTCTAAAGAACTCGAAGTTGTTACTGGTTGTATCCCATTGTGGTTGCTATGCTTTTCTATTTGTTGACGCCTTTTAGATTGCTGTTTCCGACGCTCTATATGCCATATTATTTTGCAAGCAGCTTGATGCTTATCAAATCCACGTCGATCACGGTTTCCCTTGCAATAAATGCAATATCGATGTGAGTCGTACAGTTGTTGTTTCAGGCTTTTTTTGTGTGATTTCTTCTGTCGAGGCATGGTGATAGAATGATAAAATGGTTAGGTGTTTCAAAAAATAATATAGGACGCAAGCGTCATACAAAAAGCGTAAAGCTTCTCCACCAGCACCAACATAATACCAAATAACTACCAAATCTTGGGCATATTGATAATGAAATGTAGAATATTTTATTTTTTTTAGATGAAACCTATCTTATATGCGATATCTCTTACTTTTGAAAGGCTCAACAAATTGTTTGTTACTCAGAGATTTGAGGTATTTCTGGCCAACTAAAAGCGTATGGAGTGGAGCTGCTGGATGACATCATGTGGAGTAATCATTTTGGGAAAACTTGAAAGCTTTGAACGTATACTATCTTACAACAAAGTTCCTAGGCTGTATTCATTGTCTACCACACAATATTCTCCTCTGGCTTTATTTCATACATGCCTTCCCCTTCTCAGTCAACTCAGCCGCGTTTGGAATCCCAATCTCCATCTTTGGAGATTGATCTAAGCGTTACAACTAGCCCATCAAAGCTAATCAGAGTAAGCAAACTATTTTTGTCGTTGACGTGTCACCTTTCTTACTCTACAAATAACAATGTTATGACAGATCGCTCGTCAATTTGAGCTTGATAGAAATATTGCCCAGTCCGAAGCTCGAAACCTGCGGCGAAAGCTTGCAGATATTGCTGACCAGGAAGATGACAATTCTGATATTGAAGCTGTGCCTCCAAAACGACACCGAGCCCATGACAAGGACCCTGAGGATGGGGTGATAAATGAAGAACTCCGGGTCATTAATGCTGGTCAGCTTTTTGCCATATTATATGGTCCCTGGCTTCGAAAAGGAGAAAGAACCTTTGCAATTAAATATAATCCGGATCAGAATGGGAAAGATCGCTTTGAGAATGGTGACAACAAAGATCAAGGACAGTTACAGGAGATTATGAAGGTTCTGGGGGCTCAGTTGTTTGCGGATATACCAACTGAACCATGGATTTCGAAAGCGGTGAGTCAAAGGCACAATTGACTGATAACATTTTTCTAACACCTGAATACGATGGCTAGTTTATAAAAGGCTTGAAAGCACAACGCTCTAATACAGCAACTCATCTCCGCCGTCAATGTGCTGTACTTTTCGGTGTATCAGAATCTGACATGCTCCGTCCTGATGTTCGAAAGACAAAGTTCCGTAAATGCATTGGATGGTTGGAAAATGGCCTGGGATCTGGTTCATATGCAAGCGTTGATGTGGAAATTCTCCACAAAGATTACTCAGGTACTTATGACATTAAGACTGCTTTTTTGAATCCTATTCTTATCTGGGTGAGTTATACGGCTTTTAATTTTCTACACCTTGAATATTGACTATCATGGTTCTTTAGGTTTTTGTTGCCATCATTCGCGGTCCTACTATAGCCAAAGAAATGATGAATGGGATCACATCAAATCCAAGGACTGATACCATGGCTCGAAAGCATGGCATTCATAATATTACACCAGGCGCCATAGCTGCCACTGCCATACTGGTACGCTGCCATATTTTATCCATTTTGATTTGGGCCTGCCACTAATGGGGGTTATTAGTCTCGTTGGGCTCTCTCATCTGACGAATTTCTGCAAAGCACAGGTGCAAATACTGGTATTAACTATATGCGCGATTTCGAAGAATACCTTGAAATTCTGGTAACTGGGCTTCAGAGAAGGAAAAAAAGTATTCTTAATGTCTTTCGGGAGTGGGATCGTGCTGTTTTCCCGAACTCCGATTTGGCCTTTGTTGGGGGTGATCAAGGTGCAAGCAGTGGTCTGAAAACCGCTATGGAGATGCTTGATGCTGACAAATCAGAGGAAGAAACAGAAATACTTTTGTAGTAACCTGAGATACCATATGTGGAGGAAATGTAATTTTGAGTGAATTTTTAGCAATTTATTGAGTGGATGTACCTTTGTATGTGAACGCCTTTTTCTTGGCTATCAAATGCGCGATACTTAGGTAATGCATGGGAATATCCCAAAATCAGATCAACAACGGCAAACGTTGCTCATCTCTTCTTCTCACCGGCAAAACTGTTATCTCGTGCTAGTTCTGGGACGTGACTTGTATCAAACTGTTCCTCACATCATTCCAAAAACTCATTCCCACAGATACACAACGCAACTCTGTTGAGTGATCTGTATCAGAGATGTCTCACCTACTCACCGTCCAACCGCCTTTGATGACCTTCCCCGAACACTACTTGATGCCTGTATTGCCCCAGTCCCGACTACCAGACACGCCTCTCTCAGCGCACATATGCACCATCCTCCCTTGCAAATAACCCACGGAACCTCGGCATCTCCCGCCGGGGCTGGAACCCTACTGCAGGCGACTCCAGTCTCCTCCAGGGCAGGTGCAGGGTGCAGGATGCAGGGGGGGCATCTGTGGGCCACCCAGCATTCGGACACCTTGTCAGCCCGTTGAATGCACCAGGCGACATGCCGCCGTCTCCACAGTCTGCGACACTGCCCATGCGAACTTCCAAGCCCCCTCCTGCTAACCAAGTTCCCCACAGACATGGGGCTTCGAAGGCATGTGGACCAACCCCCCCCCAGCATGGATACGCCGCGGATTCTATTTCAGCATCACAAATGCACTAAGCTGGGCCCCCTACGGCGGCACCGATGCAGGATCAGGCGCACCATCAAGAGTTGCCGAATTACGGCGACGGTGCTCAAATGGCCCACGTGCGTTGTATCGCCCGATGTCATGCAGCAAGTACTATGGGGTTGACAAGGGTGTTGACAATCAGATGAAGACGACACAGCACCAGAACCCAACTGTCGCCCTCCTCTTGTCGGAGCTTCAGGCGTTCATAAAAGATTACATAAAAGAGAATAACGGAGATGAGAGGGGGTAGGGCCTTGAGTTCTGCAAACTTGTCGCTTGGTGATTCAAATATTCGCGGGCTGCTGATTGATCTTCTAGGGTATCCATATAATCAGCTTGGTTCTTAGCCATAAAGCCTTGAAGGATCTAGATGAAGAGACATTCCAAGGGGTGTGTTGCACCAGCCATCGTCGCATCTCTGACCCGATATGACATTTACCATAGAACACGCTGGTTAGTGCCTTTGAGGGACAGAAGATCAAGCTGCGGGTTGGGCTAACATCTACTCTCCGTGCTGGTCTGGGTATGTCGGGCATGTTGGTGCGTGATTGCTGCCTATCGTTGTGTTTCAATCTGACTTGAGATGTCAGCCATCCCTTTTCCCGTGAGGGCCTTGATCTGTCACATCCAGCTTGCTCATTTTTACTCGGATTCTGCAGGGATGCACTAGTGTATCATTTAGGTCTCTTAGGGAGAGAAAATAGCCCTTCAGCGAGTTGAATGTGAGGGCCTGCTTCCTTTCGGGTCCCGTGCCAACCTCTAGTTACTGATGTCGACAGATTATTCTAACCTGCCCCCCTCTCCCCCTGTCGATCAGGCCTGTTTACCGGACCCTCTGATTGCAACTGGAGGTACTGCGCTTGCTGCGTTGTCTATGATCATTGACTGGGGCATTCCGAGTGCGTTTCTTCGCCCGGAAATTATATCTGCAACGCACCTGATATTCCATAGTTGATAAGATCAAGTTGCTATCCGTCTTGGTTTCGGAACATGGTCTCCGTCACTTTCAAGCGGAACACCCGGGGCTCGAGGTGCTTGATCCTGGGTGCTGACTTGACTTAAGTAAACGCTGATCAACTTCAGATATGGGTCTCAGGAGTCGACCTGTCTTGACACCTGAAGGTATCATCAGTCCAGGCCTTGGGGATGCGGTGAGCGGTGTCATCGGTGGGTATGGGTGTTGTTGGACCGCAGGAAGGGGATCTCACCCCGGAGATGGGGATCTCGCCGCACAACTCCGGCGGAACCAAGCATCGCTTCGCGCCCCCACCCAACACCCCTTCCTCGTGGATCCCGGGCCATGCCAACCCAGCGCGTCATTGCAAAGGGCCTGCACCCGCGTGGGCCCTCTTGTGCGAGGCTTTATGGTCCCTTTCCCTCTCTCGCATTACCCGCTTGGTGCCTTGGATCTTTCCAAAGGGGGGGCCAACCTTCCTGATTGGTTGCCTGTCTGGCTTGTGCCCTATTCGGGCGATTGGGGGTGGAGAAGCAGAGAAACCGGACGGGTGGGGTCGATAACGGTGAGCACTGTTTTTTCTCGCTGGCACGCAAGAGTTCTGACCCGCACCTTTTCAGGGTACATTGGCATCCTGTACCACCAGCATAGGCCATGGCGTGATGGCTTCCCCTCCTCTTTCTCCCGCGGCTGCCCCACTGTCGCTTTTGGTGCAATGGTCACGGCCGTCATGGCCTCGTCTCCCCATGCCCAGGTTCCGCCGCCACCAGGTCCTCAACACCGACAAAGGCCCCTTGGTAAAGCTCACCACTCCCCCTTCGGACAAGTCTCCTCACCAGCGTGAACTCTGCCTGGCCAAGGAGGCAGAGGCCCAGCGCAGGTCTGGTGCCATCGATAAGGAGCTAAACAGGCAGGGGTTGGCGGAGAAGGCCCCAGAGTGCATTCGCATCCTCTTACTCGGTGTGTACCTCTACCTATTTCTTGATTGCTGCGAGCAGCTTCTGAACCATCATGCAGGCCAGAGCAAGTCTGGTATGTTACTCCGCCTCACTTGCAAATGTCCTAGAGATACTCAGCCGATCCTGCAGGGAAGTCAACTACATTGAAGAGTAGGTGATATCATATGCTGATTCGCTACGTTGCTCACATACTCTACCCCCACAAGATTTCCAGCTGATCCACACGCCAAAGGTCAGTCCGTCCCTTCTCTCCGCGGAAATCACGAATCCAACGCTTTCCGCAGGCATTCCGCAATGAGAAGGCTTCCTGGCGCGCGGTAGTCCAGCTCAACGTTGCACGCTCCATACGATTGATCCTGGAGGCCATGACTGAAGCGCAGGCCCAGCCTGGTCCCTCAGGCTTGCTGCGCTCTGACAATCCCGAGGACACAGAAGATTATCCCACACTTTCCCCCGAGCATCTCCGGCTCAAGATGCGTCTCCTTCCGCTGCAACAAGTCGAAGAGAATTTATTGCGTCGCTTGAGGCCTGCGGGATCGGCTGAATTCGAAGCAACCCACCTAGCACCTGTGACGAACCTCCCACACCCCGGGAGATTAGCCAGGGCCAAGGAGGTCGCAGTAAACTCAACATCCCAATGGAAAGGAGCATTCAGTCGCCTCTTGTCCGCAACGAGAACGAGCTTTGAGAGCGGTGCAGATATTGACTTCGATGATCCTAACAATCCCGGTGTTGTCCTTCATGCCTGTGCGGAAGACATGATTCGGCTGTGGAACGATCCCATGATCAGAGCTGTTCTAGCTGCGCGAAAACGGCGACTGGAGGATATGGCTGGATTGTACGTGGCTTATTTTGGCTCACCGGCCCTCAGTTTATCAATACACAACAGCTTTCTCGACTCCTTGGAGAGAGTAACATCACTCCAATACGTACCAACAGATGGTGGGTGACATCAATCTTCTCTTTTGCCGATAGTTTGCTAATGAGAACCCTAAGAGAACGTTCTGCGGGCGCGTCTAAAGACTATCGGCGTTTCCGAGCATTGCTTTACGCTGAAAGCCAGTGTGTCAAGTCTGTATTCCTGGCTAGCCCAGCTCCTCATTTAGAACGATTAGGAAACATGCTGGGTCACGACTGGCGCATTTATGATGTTGGAGGTGCATGTTCATTGGTACGCCAAACGCCATCCCTAGTATGTCGTATTATGACTGATTTGATACTGATTTTATCCTTCCAGTGCTGTGCGTATGCGTTCGGAACCTCATGACGTTTTTCTGATTTAACCTGCTGGGATCAGCTGCTTGGGCACCCTACTTTGACAATACGGATGCTATCATGCTCCTAGCGCCAATATCATGCTTCGATCAGGTTTGTCTTTGGGCTTGGCAGCTTCCGCAATCTCATCGTTGACCTTTGATTACTAGGTGCTTGACGAAGATGTCAGCGTGAACTGGCTGGTGGGTGTCTTAACACTTTGCAAGCGAGAAGCCCGTTTACTAAAATAGTGTATCTTCACAGGAGGACTCAATATTGCTATGTAAATCCATCGTATCCAATCAACTTCTGAAGAACACAGAGACAGTCTTGTTCTTGAACAAGATTGACATCATGAAAGGTACATAGCTGGTGCGATCACGAGAGTGCTGATCGTATCCCACAGCCAAACTCAGAGCTGGGATCCAGTTCGGACATTATGTGATATCATATGGAGACCGCCCCAATGACTTCGAGAATGCATCGCCATGTGAGTGCAGGTTTATTCTAGGTTACATGGAGCTTCTGCTCATACCCGCTCGCGCAGACCTCAGAAAGAAGTTTTGTAAGTCAGCAGAGAGATGAACAAGGTTCTCTATGTTTGGGTAAAATTTCTGACACGAGGCAAATATAGCTGCACTACACAAGCAACACTCGCCATCACCGCGGGTTTTCTACTGCCATATGACATCTGTTACTGTATGTGGCATCCCGCCGGAATGTCGACTCCAACTTACTATTCCATTCTTTCAGGATCCCAAGTCAACACAGCATATTCTAGGGAATGGTATGTCTGTTGTCCTTGTGCCTTTTGTGTCGCAATGCTAGAACGGGACCCGGCTATTGATCAGCATCCGAGGCCAATGACGGCGCATTAAGCGAGGCTGTTCACGCGCTGGAGGTTCGAAAAGGGCTGCTGGGGCAGGAGAAGCGGCCGTTGAGTGCGCAGGGTGGGATCTCGGTCAAGCATGCCAACAGTCTTACTGGCAAACATACAAGTCCTGATGCCATTGGGGAGCTCTTGGGGGAATTTAGGAACTGAGAGAAATGGAAATTCCTTGCGGTGCGTCCATCACACACTCTCCAAGCGAGCGACGCTGATTTGTTACTCAAAGTTGCCAACCTTGGCTCTCACACCAGGGCTGTCAGACTCCACCAACGCTGAACCCACGGCCTTCATTGCTGCAGACAGAAATGCTCCCCCATCTGAAACTAACCTACAGTGCGTCCAATTTTGAACCACCCCCCTTCCTCCCTTCCTCGCCTGATCCCCAAGTCGTCAGCTGCATGGCCTAGCCGCCAACCTACGAACCTTATGCCGTCACAGGCAGAAGAAGTCAACTTACGGCCCTTACCCTGGCCTGTTGGGGTCACCGGAGTGATGAAAGATCCATTTGGCAAGGCTGACGCTTCCTTAGTTCAGAATATCCGGTCGATCTACCGCCCCTATCTCAACCCGCCCTTAGGCTCAAAGCCTCACGGGGGCATAGTTGGAGAGGCAGTCGCAACTTTCAACCTCACCTGGATTTGTATCCTCGATGGCAGACTTCCAAACTCTGAAGAACTCATTCAAAGGTGACCTTGTCACTCCCACAGACCCTGAATACATCAAGGCGATCGCTCGGTGGGCAGCCAATGCAGAGTGGCAGGCGAAGGTCGTGGCCTTCGTCAAAGATTCGGCCGACGCTGCATGTGCCATCAAGCATACAACTTCCAACAAGCCACCCATCGCCATTCGTGGTAGTGGACATGGCCCAGCCGGTGCATCCTCGAGCGAGGGTGGTCTGGCGATCGATCTGTCGGGGCACCTCGGTGCTGTCACTGTTGATATTGAGAAAAAGCTCGTGTATGCTGGTGGAGGCGCGCTGTGGGCAGCTGTTGACAAGGCAGCTATTGCATATGACTTGGCCACAGTGGGAGGAACCGTTAATCACGCATGCTTCTCTTGTTTCTACACTCAAGAATTCTCGCTAACACCTGCTACAGACTGGCATTGGGAGGTATGTTGCGATCTGCATCATATGGCCTCAAACTTATGAATCGTTCCGGCCTAACCCTTGGAGGACATCATGGATTCCGCACCTCTGAGCACGACATGACCGTCGATAGTGCCGTTCAAGTATGCTGGCTCAATTTGTCTTACGTTACTCAGCCGTTCTGATCTACATACAGGCGACCATAGTCATTGCTGACAGTTGAATCGTTATTACCCATGAGAAGGAACGCGCGGATCTATTCTTCGGCATCAGGAGTGGAGGCCCAAACTTTGGCACCGTCACGGAATTCGTCCACAAATTACATCCTCCGCGCAGCACTGCATATGCTGGAGTCCCTATCTATCCCCCAACTGCCGTGGAGAAGATTGTCCCAGTTACCGCAGAATGGTGGGCCAATGTGGGTGAGAAACAGGCCATGCTCCAAATCACGACAATGGGACCCGATGGCAACGCATGTTTCTAAACCACATCATATCAACGAATGCTGCTGATGAAATATGCCTCAATAGCCCTGCATCACCATAATCCCGTTCTATAACGGCACAGAGGCTGAAGGGAGAGCCGGCTTCAAAGCCCTCCTTGACATTGGTACGGACGTTCACCCGCGATTCTACCGCATGAACTAGCCTTATACTTCTCACAGGACCTGCTGCGTATTTGATGAAAGAAATGCCCCATGAGAAACTGAATGTGCTACAGGTAAATTGCCGAATGCATTTTTCCCACAAGCTGTGTCTTAATTCGAAACCACTCACCAAGAACCCCTCCGCCGAGCATGGCCCATACATCTACCTGAAAGGCCTTGCCCATCGCGAGCCATGCCACATCTCAATTTCTAAGGCGTGCGATCAGGCAGTTGAACTCACCAAATCTACAGGGTGAGTCTTGGCACGCGCAATTGCCGAATATCCCTGAACAGAACCTGACATAAGCAGAGTCAAAAATTCTTGCACTCACCTGCACTTCAACCAACCCCACCACCTCGCATCCCCCTCTATCAGTCCGCCCCCCCTTCACCAGCTGCCCCTCTCCCCTTCTACCCGGCCATCCCAGAAGGTATCGGTACCAGAGTTGGGAGATATCAACTGCTTTGGCCTGTTCTTTTTTCATCAGCCCCCCACACCCCCCTCTTTCAACCGGCCGTCACAGGGGATATCGGTACCAGAGTTGGGAGATATCCACTGCTATAGCCTGCCCTTTTTACACCAACCCCTCCCCCCCTGCACCCCCCGCCCCCTTTTGACCCAGCCGCCCCAGCTGACACCGGTGCCGGAGCTGGGGGGCATTGGCTGCTTTGACCTGCCCCTCTTCGCCAACCCCTGCACACCCCCTGCCCTCTTTTGGCCCAGCTGCCTTGGGGGATATTGGCGCCAGAGTTGGGGGGCATCCATCGCCTCAGCCCGCTCCTTTTCACCAGCCCCTTCGCCCTCCTTTTGGCCCGGCCACCTCAGAGGACATAGGCACCGGCACTGGGGGACACCTGCTGCCCCAGCCTGTTCTTTTTTGGCCAGCCTACCAGTTCCCCCCTCTAACTCGACTGTTTCACAGACACTGGCGCTGGCATTGGAAGGTATCTGCCACATCAACCACCCATTTTCTTTGGCCAATCCCCCAACCCCCCCCCCCCCTTTTTTTTTTTGACCCAGCTGCCCCCGTGGGCACCAGCACTGGCATTGAAGGGCGCCCGCTGCGTCTCTTTGCAAGCCCTGGATCTCCCAGGCTCTTACCCCACATCCCCTCCATACCCAACCTCTCACGCCCAAACCTCAGCCAAACACCCTTGCCCAACCCCTCCAATGGAAGGCCCTGAGCGCGTGAGTCCTTGCTATAGCTATGATGCCTGGGGTTCCAACCATCCTTTTTCAGAATGAGTTGATTGAATACGGCGAAATACGCCCCATTGTTGTGATTGATGAAAAGGAAATGAGCCAGCTTTTCAGTGCTGCAGTTAATGCCGAATCTATGGCTGGTCTTGGCTACCTTTCCGAACCCAGTGACCCTGGCTATCTCTCTGACGCTGGTGATTTTTTTGATACCAGCAGTCCTTTGCTGCTATTGGATAGGAAGGAGGACAATGCAGAAGCCCAGTCAAGCCAACATTTGTCGTCCGTCCTGCCTGTCTCACTCATCCAATCTGTTCTGTCTGTCCCGCCTGCCTTGCCTATCCCACCTATCTTGCCCGTCCCACCTGCCTTGCCCATTCCACCTGTCCCATCCACCCTACCTATCCCATCGGCCCTGTCTATTTTGCCTGCCCAGCCTGCTGTGTTGACCAGTGGCTCAGGGCCATCCAAAAGTGCGTTTCCCATTGCCTTTGTTGCATAGATCCTGTTTTAAACGTTTATTTGCAGATAACTTGACACCTGTGGTTGCTACCATTCAAAACCGAGCAGGCTCTGCAAAGCGATTGCCTGAAGAGGCTGCAACTGCACCCTCTGGCAAAAAACGCAAGCCTAACGCCTCAAAGGCCAAAAGACGTGAGAAAAGGAATGAAAACATCTATATCAATGGCTTCACTATTCCCTCAAAAATTCGAACAAAGCTAATTACAACGACTACTGCCATTAGTACCTCTCTCAATACCGGCAGCTTACCTGTAACAATCGGTGCCTATCAGGCTCGCCCTACTGTCAAGTCTCCTAGTGACCGATCTCTTCCAGGCCTTACGCTTCAAGCACTTCTTGATGCAAAATACAAGCTTATTACATGGGATGGTACGTCAATTTTAGATCAGGTATTAGCTGTTTTTAATGGGCTTTTAACTAGGGATTACTCCGCGCCCTCTTCTTGATGTACATGGTCGCGTAGTGGCCGTTCTGGCCGGCATGTCTAAGCGTGATGACTTTGTGGATAAGTGCGAGAGGTTTTTTATGGCCATGACCGAAGCAGCAGACTCTACTGGGCTTAGTAACAAAACTGCACATCACTCTCGTGGTAGCTATCCAGCTATAAGCGTTGGTATCACAGCAGGCCAGGGATTAGTAGAACCTGGCTTTTTGAAGCATAATCAGCATAAGACCGTTGTTGAATCCTTGTTGGCTAATAAGGATTTTCAGGACTTGTCGGAGTTTCATAGCTGTAAGAGTTTCTGTTTTCTGTCTAGCATTTGCTTATCTTTCTGTTTTTAGATTTGTTGAAAATGTGGTGTCCTCGAATGTATGATCGATTCTGAGAGTGCCTTGACAAGCTGGTTGCTCATGAGACGCTTGGGACTAAGCTCAAACGATTGGCAAAATTCAATGTCTATTCTAGCGCAACCTTTAACTTTGGGCCAAGGGCTTTTACAACTCGCCACCGGGATACTTTGAATTATCCATGGGGCTGGTGCATTATTCAGTCCCTCGGACATTTTGATAAAGCCATGGGCGGACATATGGTGCTTGACGATATCAAGTTAGTCATTGAGTTTCCAGCCAACTCAATTATTTTCATGCCATCCGCATCATTTATGCACACCAACGTCCCAATTCAAGAGGGTGAGGCCCGGGCATCGCTTACACAATATTTTCCTGGCGGTCTTCTTCGATATGTTGATTATGATTTTACAATGCAAAAGATAGTAAATCAAGGGAAGAAGCCATCTGAAACCCTAGATGATACCAGAAAGTGGGCTTGGGACGTTGGTTCAACAATGTATCAAACAGTAGATGAACTTACTCAACGTACTGATTAGTTACTTTTTGTGCAACAACAATTATACGCCATTTATCAATTTGCCCCACTTGATCTCCAAAGAATACTCCATGGTCTTAAAATATAGCAAGGTAAGCATCAATGACTCGATTTACTCCATCTCTAACTCCACTACGTAAATCTTACATGATACAGTATATAAGGCATTGCAGTAGAGAGCTTAGACAATCCATCCAAAATGAAAACTCCAAACAACTCCCCTCATCGTTGCTCTATACCACTATACTGTAACCCACCCTTACAAATACAGAGCGATGCCAAGGAATCATCAGACTTTCCACCTATTCGAGAACGGAAAAGCCCATCCCCTACGCTTTCTATCCATGATTCTCCCCATTCTCATCGTCCAATAGCCCACAAATCTCCATCCAAACTTTTTTTATCCAGTGAAGAGGAATCACAGGCCCCTCTTCGACCACAGCGCCGTCTGAAACAAAAAAGCTCAGGGCTAGGTCGGGCAAACATACTCAATACCATTGATGGGATTGCGTTAGGACAACAGACCAAGGTGACTGCATATATTATCACTGGTAGACCTATGATAAACTCAGTTACAACCATGTGTTGCTGTTAGGCCAAATCAACGCATAAACGAGATATTGAAGCCCTTGATGTTGAAGCCGCTGATGGCCCACAGTCAAAGAGGCGGCGTCATATTTATTACGATAAGGATGACATGAATTGGATACAACGTGAGTTTGCTGCTATCAAAGAGGAGCTCAGGAAGGTTGCTGCTGAAGCTAGGGAGGAAAGGCGGGAAATAAGCAATATTCTGGAAGTACTTCTTCAAGAAGTGCAACAAGGGTCTTAAGCGTAGGATAGGTAGTACATTGGCTGTATATCAACATGTATATAATATATTAGCTCAGCAAAAAAATTGAGTGTCCAATATTTATATTGATATGAAAACGTTTATGGCAGTGGAAAAGACCATATCAACCGTTATTAAGCAGCTCCTGCCAGTGATTATGCCAATAATTGACTAGAATTGTTCTTGCAGGAGATATTTGTCTTTGCTAGTTGCGATTGTTCCCAGCAGTGGTTATCATCGTTATTAGTGGCCATGATGGTTATTTGTGACAACTGTATCTATTTGTAGCAATTACGTTTATCCATGGCTATTATACTTATTTGCGCATATCAAAATTATTCATGGTTATCATACTTATCCAGGGTTATTATGCCTATTTGTGGTTATTATGCTTATCTATGGTTATCGTACTTATTTGTGGCTATTAAACTTATCTATGGCTATCATAGTTATTCGCAGCCATCATGCTCATCCATGGCTATCACACTTATTTTCAGTCATTATGATTATTCATAGCAATCACACCTATCCATAGTAATCATAGATATTTGCGGTACTCATACTTATCTGCGGCAGTCTTGTTTGTCTGGAACAATCATGGTTATCTGTGGCAATCTCTCCCATAGGTGGCAATAATCCCCATCAGATGAAATCAGTAGTGATTGCTCAGATACTACGATATGGGAGATTCCTGAAACTTTTAAGCTAGCCAAAAGGCTGAGGGCCTTATCTGTGTTGATATGGGCATACTTGCGCATAAATACATTTTTTGATTTTTCCGACATAACCTCATGCGCAGCTTGCCACTCGCACCGTCCATAGTCCGAATCTCTTATTTGTCTACAAGCGGCGGGAGGTACAAGTGCGATTAGATCTAATGACCGCTGAAAATAAATTTTCGAAATAGATTGCCTGAGGCTACAAGGAAAAAAAGTTTTCGGAACTCTACACTTTCGCTGAGGCCCACTCCCCCGACCTGTTGATATCAAGGCGCAGCTGATGTAGCATCTTATTGCAAGTGCAAGTTATAGAGTCACCGGTTGTTGTAAACTTTCTTTTGATCTACCTAGTTCCAACCTGCCTTCAAGATGCGCCTCAGGTCAAGGAGGTCACCGGGATGCATTTGCAGTAGCTTTGTTTTCTTTGATGTATCAGCGCTAGCGAGCTTAGCCACGAAGCAAATTTGCGTACGATGGTAATGGACACCTGCTCTCGCAATTATATATCCACTGATATTGGTTCCATGCAGCTAGATCCGAATCCTCTCATCTTCCCTGCGTTTGGTGGTGTCCAACCGGCCCTCTCACCTTCTTTCCACTTCATGCTGCTTGCGTTACAACCGAAGTCAAGACATATGGGACATTCAAATACGTTGTTTCGTCATACACACCGACAGTCAATACCTTGCTCAAGGCAAGATCGGCGAGAGCTCGACTACCTAGCTAGCTGGTTGGGATTGCCATGGCACACATGCCTGGTGAAATCTCGCTTCCGGGTGCTGAGACGAAAATTGCGAGGATAAATAATTGTTTGCTGGAGATTCGAGATGGAGCTTCGAGATACTTCGAAACGGGCAGGCGACAAGAGAGCGGGTGCTGGCCCGTATGGCAAACAGCAGCCGGGTACAGCCTTGCCATGTTATGCTGTCCAGGACAAGGGAGAGCCCACACGGGAGTGGCTTCTGCTTCCATGACGGACGTCTGACTATCATGGACGTTCTCGCTAAACCGTTCGATCGTGCTGATCTCGCATTCTTGTTAGATCTCACGTAGTATTGCATCGTCTTCCTCTTCTTCGGCTGCTTTCATATATGCTGCGTGCCCGGGGCTCCTTAGCGCTACGTCAAACGGATCAACTCACCTTAATGCCCGAACCTTATCATAAGCGATGTACCATTTCCAAATAAAATCCCCTCTTCACCTGCACCAATCCCGAGTAAGATCCCCTTATCGGCGTGCGTCATCTGGAACAATTATAATGAGCGCCTGATATTGCAAACAAGGTGGTGAGAAGTGGGCTAACACAAGTATTTTGAGTCGCACACCTTTACCTCATGCAGCGAAATCGTGTAATTGTCCACCATAAATGCGGCCCGGAACTTTTTCATTCATTATAGCAATTTTTCAAGGACGGAGCATACCTGGAGCAAATAACCCGATTGTTTACGGCGGGAGTAAAGCCGGTAGATATTGTTATGTTGGAGGTAGAGCATGCATACGCCGTGATCGACTTGGGTGAACTGCATGGATGGAATTCTTGTCTTGCTGAGGGACTTCGGTTGTGTGAACTCTGGTACTGAGCGCAGAGATTGAATACCTAAGTGGTTCCACTCGCCAACCAGAACAGAGAGACGTGAAGTAGCGAGTGATCAGTAGGCGACAAGACAGACACGGTTACGTAAGTTTTCACGTGAGGTTTGCTTGTACATCCAATTTCTTTTGGTCAACGGAACCCTGACTCGGAGGATGGATAGGACCATTCGTGCTTCATAAATACAGCCCAAGTCCAGGAGCAGATTGCACTTGCAGGAAATCATAGTCCACCACTCGGGTCTGCCCATCTGCTTTTTGTTTGTTTGCTCTCTCGTCCATTGCGTAAGCGATGGGGCTGGGAAGGAGCCTGGATGAGCCCGTGAGTGGTCCTCGAATTTATTATCTTTTTATTTTAAGTATGGCTTTGCTCATGATACAATCACAGTCTCGTCATCTCCCAATGGCTCGTATATCTCGGACCTCTCCGTTATCCCATTCACTGCCGTTCTCGCCCACATCTTCATCCCTCTCACGAAAATGACTCCTGCGCGGGCTTGCGGCTGCTAGTGGTCGTACCTGTATCACTGGCACTCATTTAGTGTTTCTGGCGCGTGTACAGCTAAGCTCTGCACCCTAGTCGTCGTATCTGTGACTCTGGGAGACCACTGGAGCAATCAGCTACACTATCGCGTCACTCTGGGCACATTTCCTCTCTATGCTACGCATCATGGCACCATACTCACGAGCCTCCGCCCCGGGCCCTCCTCACCGCACACCAGTCCCTTTCGCTGACAACCGGACGCTTGACAGGGTGGAAACATTAATCACCCCGCTCTCTACCCCCTCAGGCTCCTTGTGCTGCAAGACGTTTGTTGGGCTACAACCTAACTCGGAAGGAATGACCTAACCCTTGGGGCATTGTCAGTGACTTCAGCCCCCGCAGGCTCCATGTGGTACAAAATAGCCAAGGCAAGGTCCTGCACATTTCCTCATCTCCCTCGAATAGCATGGACCAAACATCTTCCATCTTTGCTATTCTCAACACCGGCAAACTACAATCCACACACCAGCCTGACTGTTTTTCGATCTGGCTCAACGACATTGACCTCCCCCACATTGAGCCTGCTACCCAGGACGAGCTCAGCTCGCAAGACCAATTTTTGGATAAAACAAGTCGTACGTCTAACTGGTTGCGTTCTTAGGCCCTAACTAATGCAGGTGGCTGAGTTGGCGTTCTAGGAGACAGCGTTTTGCAAGGAGCGGTTTGGCATTCCTGCTAAATCTTGCATCCACCGCAAATTCTCGTCAACGTCACTATCCAGCACACACCTGTTCGTATCCCATTGGCTCCCCGAAGTATAGCGCCTGGTCACAAATCCAAAAGACGCCGACGATGAACATGCCCTACTAGGATATACCAACTTGCGACATATCATAGCATGTGCATGACTACGGAAATGAAACAACACCCCGACTCTAGGCTGGAGGAATCCATTGGACCAACCGGTGAGCAGGCTTGCCCACAGAACACCCAACCAGGAGGAGCGGAGAGGCGTAGAGGGTGGAAAGCCACGATAAGCTGCAGTTACGTAAGACACATAATACACTCTTTTACTAAGACTCTTGGGGGAGCGTAAAATTCACAAGTCGAAACAAATTCGCACACACACGGATTCCCTCAGCTGGTCTACTTATTAATAGTACAAGGTCATGTCCTGGACTTCGGGTGGTCAAGGTTGCTGATCGCATAGCCACACCACAGCAGTTGCTCATCTCGCTACCTTGAGTCTGCTTATTGTGCGCTTAACTGTCGCATCTGCTCGCTATAGGTACCTCGGATTTTATCTTGATATGATATATTGAACTAACCGTGTCACGGCAGTACCATCTCATTTGCAACACGCGAAAGGCTATGGGTCACATTCTCTCTAAACTCAAGGAAAGGGGAAACTCAATTGAGGGAAGAGGATCCCCCGCCAGAGTCGAATTTCCTGCCTTGGATGATGGATTCGAGGACATAGGCACACTCAGCGATCCGGAGGAGGTGATCTCGAAGCTCCGACAGGCCGTCACGCTCACTCCCGACGGTCATCCCTCCAAACCAATGTACTTAAACCACCTCGGCTCATCCCTCTCTCGTCAATTTAAGCATACAGGAATGCCGAATTACCTCGAGGAGGCCATCGAGAATCTCCAGCAGGCGGTATCCCTCACCCCTAGTGGTCACCCTGCCAAAGCAGAACGTCTCAAGAGCCTCGGTGATTCCCTCTCGACTCGATTTGAGCGCACAGGGATGCCGAGCGACCTTGAGGAGGCCATCGAGAATCTTCAGCAGGCCGTGTCACTCACTCCTAGTGATCATCGTGCTAAAGCAGAACGTCTCAACAACCTCGGGAGTTCCCTCTCGACTCGATTCCAGCGCACAGGAATACTGAGTGACCTCGAGGAGGCCATCGAGAATCAACGGCAGGCTATGTGCCTCATGCCGGACGGTCATCCCGATAAACCGGTGTATTTCAACGACCTCGGGGATTCCCTCGCTCGTCGATTTGAGCGCACAGGGACGCTGAGTAACCTCGAGGAGGCCATCGAGAATCTCCAACAGGCTGTGTCCCTCACTCCTGACATTCATCCTGGTAAACCATTGTACCTCAACAACCTCGGGAATTCCCTCTCGAGTCAATTCCAGCGCACGGGGACGCTGAGTGACCTCGAGGCAGCCATCAAAAATCAACAGCAGGCTGTGTCCCTCACTCCTGACGGTCATCCCGATAAACCACTGTACTTCAATAACCTCGGGACTTCCCTCCAGCTTTGGTTTCAGCACACAGGGATGCTGAGTGACCTCGAGGACGCCATCTCAAATTTTCGATTAGCTGCAACTTTCAATGTTGGCCCGGTATTACGTCGATGCCGTGCATCCCAACAGTGGGCCCGCTTAGAAGCCAAACGCGATTCACCTCAGGCCTTAGTTGCATACCGCCAAGCTATCATCCTTCTGCCACAAGTTTCTTGGATTGGAGACCCCATTGCTACACGCCATTCACAACTCACCGACCTCGATGATCTTTCCAGAGAGGCTGCCGCATTTGCCCTTGATACTGGACATCCCGATCTTGCACTCGAATGGCTTGAGCAAGGACGCTCAGTTGTCTGGAATCAGTTAATCCACCTCCGAACATCAGCCGAATATCTCCGTCAAAATCATCCCGACATTTATACCGAACTGACCCAAGTCTCGCGTGAGCTCCAAAGGGCAGCCACTCGTGGGCACACAATGAATACATCCAACACCGAAGCTAGGGATCCTATTTCACATCAGGAAGAAACTCGACGTCATCATCATCTCGCAGACATATGGGATTCACTCGTAGACAAGATTCGGTCGCTCCCAAACTTTCAAGACTTCCTTCTTCCAAAGAAAGTCTCCGTTCTCAAGGAAGCCGCTAGCTCAGGCCCTGTTGTCGTTATAAATGTTCACCAGAGCCGTTGCGATGCACTGATACTCACTCGAGATGCAGACCACGTACTTCACGTTCCACTGGATAAACTCTCTTATGAGGACGTGGTCGAGTTGTGGGAATCTTTGAAGGAGGACCTCGTTAACCATGGCTACCGTGGCAGTGGCATCGCAGAGGGGACTCTGGGTCTTGCCAGGATTCTGTCGAAACTCTACCTGCATGTCGTTGATCCAATTTTGGACAGCCTGAGCTTGACGGTAAAAAACTTATTTATTACATCATAATGTGCTCACTAACATTGGTCGCAGACGGGCACCGGACCCAGTGGACCTTCGAGTCTTCCTCGCATATGGTGGTGCCCAACTGGTCCACTCACGTTTCTTCCACTTCATGCTGCCCACCGCAGAATTGGGACCAGAATTGACGGGACATTTACTTATGTTGTCTCGTCATATACGCCTACGGTCAATGCTCTGCTTGAGTTAAGAGCGGCAAAACGACAGCCATTCAGTCAACTCGTCGGCATTGCCATGACAGAGACTCCGGAGTATTCTGCCCTCCCAAGTACCGAAACCGAGATCGCAAATATTACAAAATTGTTCTCCAGTGGTACTAGCTGGAGGTTTAAAGTACTTCGAAATGAACAGGCGACAAGGGAGCAGGTACTGACGTACATGACAGACAATAGTTGGATTCACCTTGCATGTCATGCTGTCCAGGACCAGGAACAGCCCACGCGAAGTGGTTTCCACCTTTATGATGGATGTCTGACTATCATGGATATTATTGCGAAGCCGTTTGCTCATGCCGACTTTGCATTTTTGTCAGCTTGTAACACGGCGGCCGGAGATGCAAAGGTGTCGGATGAGGCAGTGCATATTACTGGTGCGATGTTGGGGGCGGGATATCGGAATGTGATTGGGACGATGTGGGCAATAGCTGATGAAGCGGCTCCAAGGATTGCCACAAAGGTGTACGAGGTACTTCTGTCCGGAGAAGAGCCGGACAGTGATCGGGCAGCGCAAGCGCTGCACGAAGCTATGATGGAAGTACGGAATGAGAGTCATGATTCGTTTCATTGCTGGGTGCCGTTTGTACATTATGGTGCATGATGTGCGAGTCTGCTGTGTGGCGCCTGTAGGTTGTTGTATTGCCACTGGATATGTAATGTCAAAGTTTGAAGCTTCTACCACTATTTATCCCCCCTATGTTTTACATACATGCTAACAGAGTTCATGTCGAGGTTCTGGGTTACTCTGCACAACGGATGTGCTACACAAGGGGCTGGGCTCAGCAGGGCGGGTCGGACAAAATTATCACTCGATTTGACCCCTCGCTAGTTAAGTAGACATCAAGTTTCGAGCCCAGGAGGGCACGATGGTGCATCTAGGGGATGGTTGTCTTATGTTTATACGTGTTCAAGTGACCGGGGGTGGAGACTCCTACTAATAGCTTCATCTTGGCTCTACAGGGGCATCGTTGACAAAAGAACATTAGGCCTTGGTGACACCGCCGAGCCTAGGATTTCATTAGGGTCCGCTGGGAAGGCCTTCAACGTCCCCGGACTGCCCTAGGGGTTGACCCCACATGTCTTCATTTTCCAAATGTGGTTTTCCTTTGATTCGTACGACCGCATGCTATTATCAAAGATATGTAGCAGAAAAATCAACATCAAATCATGCGGCTACTCAACTGCTCAACAGTGCTAGACAGCGGCTTTCAGGCACCAGAGTGTCTCTTTCTCTCCAGGGGCGGTTCTCATGCACCTCGTCAGCCTTTCCTGGTGGTAGTTTAGACTAACACAGCCGAAAACTGCTAGGCACTCACATTAGTCAAGTACTTGTGTGGGGAGCGAGCACCCGGGGTGCGCCCTACACAGGGCGAGGTGGCACCACAGAGCGATAAAGGGCATTGGGGCCCTAATAGCTTAAGCCTGTACCGTAGCAAGAGTAAGTCCGCCATGGGGAGTAGCCCCTGGGACGATAAAATGAAGAAAAAAAAAATTAGTCAAGTACGCCGTTTGAGATCGTGTGCGACGTTACGTCGTTCTCCCTTCAGCTAGATTCATATGTGCTGTGTACCCAGACAGCCTGAGTATTGCAGAGCTATGGCAAACATATTAGCTCGACGCCCAAGCTATCACAAGCGACACACCATTTCAAAATAAAATGCGCCCCCCCCTCTCTCCTATGCCTGCAATGGCGTTTGCTGTGCGGTTGTGTCGTCGTGTCGGCTGCGCCAATCCTGAGTAAAATCCGCCTACTGGCGTGCCTTGTGCCAAACAGCTACAACTAGCGTCTGACGTTGCAAATAGGGTGGTTGGAGGTGGGCGATGCAGGTGCTTCGAGTCACATACCGTTGGTTCATGCAACATCGTATGCTTTTCCATCATAAGTGAGGCCCAGAACTCTTTCATTTAGGTGGCGCTGTAAGAAAGCGAGTTGTCGTACACGCGAATCATTCGACCGGGGGCTCGCGCGTCTAAGTGGCAGCGTCGAGGATAAGGTCGGGACGAATGAATGCCTTGTCGGTTCCTTGGGCATGTACCATCCCCACTGCTATGAGGATACAACTCACCCATGCATACGATCCAGCGATTAGGCATGTGTTCTTCCCAACCCGCACTACTCGAGCTGGACGTATTCCAACTGAAGATCATTGAGTCCAACTTTGAGTGCAAATATAATGATTTGAAGCGACACCGGCACTTTACGAACATTTCAGGCTTTGTCCTCCACCGCCAAGGGCTATTTGCTCACCTGCCTTGTTGGTCCCTCCCAAAACCTGCTCTAGCCTTATCGCCTTCGAATGACTGAAGCTAGTAGGACTCTCCCACTTTACACTTTCTGTATGTTGGGGTTCTCTGTAGTACTAATGAATTTGTGTTCTATTAGCTGCAGCGGTGTCAGGAAACGAAGAGGACCTTTATAGGGGGTAGATGAAATTGTGCGGATTATTAAGGTGGACCTGGGGGGATGTAGAAGTGGAGTGACGAAAATCGTTGATGAGACAAGGAAGAAGCGGCGAGCATAGTGCTTCATTGCTTTTTTTTTGGAGTTTGATTTTGGGACTTGACCTCCGCTAGGGAGGTATCATTTGGCAAGAGAAAAGAGGGAGGCTTTTTCACACCGGAAGAATTGACAGCAGGGAATGATCAGATTCTGGGGGAAAGAGCGCCATCGTACAACGGAGGTAGTTTACAGCCTATCTACTTCGTCCTCAGTGAAGAATGAAATGAGACATAAGTAGAACACACCTGGAGCAGGTAATTCAACCGCCTATGGTGAGAGTGAAGCTACAAGTGTTGTTGGCTATCTCATTGTTGGAGGTGAGGTGTGTAGACGCCATAGTTGACTTGTGTACGACGCACGGATGGTATTTCTTGCCGAGGGACTTCAGTTGTGTAATCCTGGTAAGTGGATGACTTGGATTCCCAAGTAGCACCACTAGTCCACTACAATTATTGTGTTCATTGCATGCAGAGATATGGCACGACCAGTATCAGTCTTCAAAGCCTGAGCTCGTTGAGGGCACCGTTTGAAGAAGATTCCTACGCTGGAGGAAGCTGTCTGGACAGTGGGTGATTCAGCGTACTTGCAGTACACCTAGCCGAAGGGGAGCAGAGAGACGTAGAGGACAAGCAACGAACAACCGTACTTGTGGTTACGTAACACACTACTAGCTTTAAGCGCACTGAGAACCACACCGATGATGCCATTCTGCCTCAACCGCCTCAGCCTCACCAACGCCTTTGCTTTTAGTCAACAACACTCGGACTCGGAGGATGGACAGGACCATACAATGACTTATGCTTTACGAACACAGCCCGGGTCCGGGAGCGGATTTACACTTGCAGAGAATTATACTCCACCACCCAGGTCTGTTCGTCTGTGCCCTCAACTGCAACAATACACATTCACTGCGATGTATCCTGACATGCAAGTCGGAATCGCCAGGTAACACGAATCACAGTCATCAGATTTTGCAGAGAGGGAGTAGGGGTAGGAGCCAAAATCTATTGATGCTACACCTGGCGTCATTTCTGCTGGAGAGACAGAGACGAAGATTGATGAGCCTGTGAGTCGTCCTTGAGTTTGTTTTTTTCCCCTTTGAAATTTAGGTCCTTGACCCCAAACCGCATAGCCTTCTGTTATTACCGTTTTTATTCAAGCACGGCTGTGCTCATGATACGGTCATAATCTTACCATCTACCAACGGCTTGTATGTCTCAGACCTCCTCATTATCCTACTCCCTGTTACTCTCACCCCATGGGAGCCACTCCTGTGCGGGCTCCCGCGGCTGCTGGCGATCGTACTTACATCACTGGTGTTCATTTGGTGTTTCTGGCATGTGTACACCTGCGTTCCGGATCCTAGTCACTGTGTCAGTAGCTCTGGAGGACCGCCACTAGATCAAATCAATTATATTATCATGTCACTCTGGGTACGTGACCTTTCTACATTACGCATCATAGTAGCATACTCACAAGCCTCCGCCCCGCCCTCCTCATAGCATACCAGCTTCTTGCGCTGCAAGGCATTTGTTGGCCTACAACCAAACTCGGAAGGGATAAGTATCCTCCGCCCCACAGCATCATCAGTAGCTTCAATCCCCGCAGGCTCTAAGCGGTATAAACAGGCAAGACAGGGCGCCACGCATTTCCTCATATCCCTCAAATAGTATGAACCAACCATACTGTCTCCGCTACCCTCAACATTGGCAATCTGCAATGCACATGGCAGTTTGATTGTTTCTTAACCTGGCTTAGTGACATGTCTGCTTCCCAGAGCGAGCTCTGCTTGCCAACGACATCTGTCAAACTTTGGACACACGCGAGCAATTTCTGGACAGAACAAGTTATATGTCTAACCAGATGCGCTCTTAGAACATAATTAATGCGGGTGACTGATCGAGCAAGAAGCAATTTGGCATACTTGCTCAATCTGGCCTCCGCCACATAAATGCTTGTCGACATCACCATCCAGCGCACAGTCCACTTCGTATCCTTTTGGCCCCCTGAAGCATGGTGCGCTTGGTCACAAATCTGGAAGGTGCCGACGATGAGCTTGTGCTACCAATATATCCCAACTGTGCACTCACGATATACCACAGCATGTGTATGGTTACAGAAATGATGCAGACGAATGCTGAATGACACTCCGACTCTGGGCTGGAGGTCGGGCCAACTGGTGAGCATGCTTGCCCGCAGAACTTTGCCTAACCAGAGGGAGCGGAGAGATGTGAAGGGGCGAGAGGAGGTGGAGGGTCACGGCAAGCAACGGATGAATCCTGTAGTTACACAAAACACACAATATATTCTTTTACAAAGACACTTGTGCTGAACGTAGAAATCTGAAACAAAGTAATTCTCTAGAACGTTAATAGCTTCGTAAATCGAAACAAATTGGCGCCCACGCGGATCCCTGAGGTGTTCTACTTACTAATAGTACGTACAAGATCATTTCTGTTGAGCGTACAGCCACACCACAGCAGTTTGCTCATCTCGCTACTGTGGGTCTCCTTATTGTGCACTTGTCTGCTCGCTATAGGTACCTCAAATTTACCTTGATTTGTTATATTGGACTAACTGTTCTCTGCATGTCACAGTAGTACCATCTTACTTGCAACGGACGAAATATTATGGGTCATATTATCTCTAGACTCAAGGACAAGGAAAAATCGATTAGGGCAAGAAGATCCGCCAAAGTCAAATTTGATGCCTTGTGTGGTCGATTCGAGGATATAGGCGCACTCAGCAATCTGGAGGGAGTGATCTCTCAGCTCCGGCAGGCTGTCTTGCTCACTCCTGACAGTCATCCTGACAAACCAATGTACTTACACTACCTCGGATTTTCCCTCTCGAGCCAATTCGAGCATACAGGGATGCTGAGTGACCTCGAAGGGGCAATCGAGAATGAACGACAGGCCGTGTCCCTCACTCCTAGTAGTCACCCTGCCAAAGCGGTACGTCTTGACAACCTCGGGAGCTCTCTCTCGGGTCGATTCCAGCGCACAGGGATGCTGAGTGACCTCGAGGAGGCCATCGAGAATCTCCAGCAGGCCGTGTCCCTCACGCCTGGTGATCATCCTTCCAAAGCACGACGTCTCAACAACCTCGGGAGTTACCTCGAGAGTCGATTTCAGCGCACAGGGGTACTGAGTGACCTCGAGGAGGCCATCGAGAATCAACGGCAGGCCATGTCCCTCACTCCTGACGGTCATCCTGATAAACCATTGTACTTCAACAACCTCGGGAATTCCCTCGAGAGCCGATCTCAGCGCACAGGGATGCTGAGTGACCTGGAGGAGGCCATTGGGAATCAACAACAGGCCGTGTCCCTCACTCCTAGTGATCATCCTGCCAAAGCAGGACGTCTTAACAATCTCGGGTTTTCCCTCTGGCGTCGATTTGAGCACACAGGAACGCTGGGTGACCTCGAGGATGCCATCGAGAATCAACAGCAGGTTGTGTCCCTCACTCCTGACGGTCATCTTGCCAAACCGCTGTACTTCAACAACCTCGGGAATTACCTCTCGAATCGATACGAGCTCACAGGGACACTGAGTGACCTCGAGGAGGCCATTGAAAATCAACAGCAGGTCGTGTCCCTCACTTCTAATGGTGATCCTCGTAAACCATTGTACTTCAATAACCTCGGGAAATTCCTCTCGAGTCGATTTCAGTGCACGGGGATGCTAGGCGACCTCGAGGACGCTATCGAGAATCAACAGCAGGCTGTGTTCCTCGCGCCTGAAGGTCATCCTGATAAACCATTGTACTTCACCAACCTTGGCAATTCCCTCTCTCGTCGATTTGAGTGCAAAGGGATACTGAGCGACCTCAAAGAGGCCATTAGGAATCAACAACAGGCCGTGTCCCTCACGCCTGATGGTCGTCCTAATAAGCCATTGTACTTCAACAACCTCGGGGGTTCCCTCTCGAGTCGATTTGAGCACACAGGGATATTGAGTGACCTCGAGGACGCCATCGAGAACCAACAGCAGGCCGTGTCCCTCACTCCTGACAGTTATCCTCGTAAACCACTGTATTTCAACAACCTCGGCAATTTCCTCTCCCGTCGATTTGAACACACAGGTATGCTGAGTGACCTCGAGGAGGCTATCGAGAATCAACAGCAGGCTGTGTCCCTCACGCCTGATGGTCATCCTGATAAAATATTATACTTCAATAACCTCGGGAATTCTCTCTCTCGTCGATTTCAGCGCACGGGGATACTGAATGACCTCGAGGAGGCTATCGAGAATCAACAGCAGGCTGTGTCCCTCACGCCTGATGGTCATCCTGATAAAATATTATACTTCAATAACCTCGGGAATTCTCTCTCTCGTCGATTTCAGCGCACGGGGATACTGAATGACCTCGAGGAGGCTATCGAGAATCAACAGCAGGCTGTGTCCCTCACGCCTGATGGTCATCCTGATAAAATATTATACTTCAATAACCTCGGGAATTCTCTCTCTCGTCGATTTCAGCGCACGGGGATACTGAATGACCTCGAGGAGGCTATCGAGAATCAACAGCAGGCTGTGTCCCTCACGCCTGATGGTCATCCTGATAAAATATTATACTTCAATAACCTCGGGAATTCTCTCTCTCGTCGATTTCAGCGCACGGGGATACTGAATGACCTCGAGCAGGCCATCGAGAATCAACAGCAGGCCGTGTCCCTCACTCCTCACGGCCATCCTGATAAGCCATTGTACTTCAACAACCTCGGGATTTACCTCCGGCGTCGATTTAAGTACACGCAGATACTGAATGACCTCGAGGCAGCTATCGACAATCTCCAGCAGGCCGTGTCCCTTACTCCTGATGGTCATCCCGCTAAAGCAGGACGTCTCCACAACCTCGGGAGCTCCCTCTCGAGCCAATTTGAGCACACGGGGGTGCTGAGCAACCTCGACGAGGCTATCGAGAATCTCCAACAGGCTGTGTCCCTCACTCCTGACGGTCATCCTGATAAGCCATTGTACTTCAACAACCTCGGATTCTCCCTCCAGATCCGATTTCAGCGCACGGGGATACTAAGCGACCTCGAGGACACCATCTCAAATTTTCGATTAGCTGCCACTTCTAGCATTGGCCCAGTCTTGCTCCGATGCCATACCTCTCAACAGTGGGCCCGCCTAGAGGCCCACCGGAATTCATCCTCTGCCTTAGTTGCATACCGTCGAGCTATTACACTTCTTCCACAAGTTGCCTGGATCGGCGATCCCATCACTACACGCCACTCACAGCTCACAGACCTCGACGATCTTTCCAGAGAGGCTGCTGCATTTGCCCTTGATGTTGGACGTCCCGATCTTGCACTCGAGTGGCTCGAACAAGGACGCTCAGTTGTCTGGAATCAGTTAATTCACCTCCGAACATCAGTCGAACCTCTCTGTCGAACTCACCCAGATATTTATGCCGAATTCACCCAAGTCTCGCATGAGCTCCAAATGGCGGCCACTCGTGGGTACACTATGAATCCGGACACCGAGGTTAGAGATGCTATTTCCCGTGAGGAAGAAACTCGACGTCATCATCGTCTCGCAGAGAAATGGGACTTGCTTGTGCAAGAGATCCGGTCACTTCCAAAATTTCAAGATTTCCTTCTTCCAAAGAAAGTCTCCACTCTCATGGAAGCCGCTAGCGAAGGCCCCGTGGTTGTTATCAATGTCCATAAGCGCCGTTGTGACGCGTTGGTGCTTGACCAAGGAAGGGACCAGGTGCTCCATATTCCATTAAACAAACTTCACTACGGTGATTTAACGAGGATGCACAAATCAATGCACTTATATCTCGCAAACGCTTATCGAGCCCAGAGATGGGAGGATCGTACTGGTGGAACAATCCGGCCCGTGGGCAGTTCACCCATGGTGAATATTCTCAAGAAGCTCTATGTAACTGTTGTCTATCCTATTCTGCAAGCCTTGGACATGACGGTAATGGACTCCCAATCTTACAAGATGTATCCACTAATATTGGTTTCAGACCGCTAGATCCAAATCATCTTACCTTCCTCGTCTTTGGTGGTGTCCAACCGGCCCTCTCACCTTCTATCCACTCCATGCTGCCTGTGTTACGACCAAAATCAAGATAGATGGGACATTTAATTACGTCATCTCGTCATACACGCCAACAGTTAATGCCTTACTCGAGGCAAGATCGGCAAAAGCTCAACCATTTAACCAGCTGGTTGGGATCTCCATGGCACACACGCCTGGTCAAATTTTGCTTCCAGGTGTTGAGATGGAGATTGTGAAGATACAAGAACTGTTTACCGCCAATTCAAGGTGGAGCTTCGAGATCCTTCGAAACGAGCAGGCAACAAGAGAGCGGGTACTGACCCACATGGCAAATAGCAGCTGGGTCCACCTTGCGTGTCACGCTGTCCAAGACAAGAGAGAGCCTACGCAGAGTGGCTTCTGCTTCCATGATGGACGTCTGACTATCATGGATATTGTTGCTAAACCATTTGATTATGCTGATCTCGCATTCTTGTCAGCTTGTCAAACGGCAACTGGAGACGAGAATGCATCAGACGAGGCGGTCCATATCACTGGTGCAATGTTGGGTGCAGGATATCGCGGCGTAATTGGGACAATGTGGTCTATACCCGATGAGGCAGCTTCGGTAGTTGCAACCAAGGTGTATGAGGTGCTTCTATCCGGAGGAGAGCCAGATTGTAGGCAAGCGGCACAAGCGCTGCATGACGCTGTGAGAGAGATGCGAGAATCGGATCACAATTCGTATACGTTCTGGGTACCCTTTGTACATTATGGTGTATGATATACTCCGTGCTACACAACTCCTGCTTTATTGTCACTAGATGCGTAATGTCAAAGTTTGAAGATTCCACTGCTATTCATGAATGGGGTTGAGTGCTTAGCGGGCGGGTTGGACAGAGCTCTTGCTCGGTTTGACTCCTCAGTAGTTGGGTGGACACCAAGCTTTGAGCCCTGGGGGACGCAACGATGGCGCATCAGGGCCCAGGGAGGCCCCATCTTGTTTTTATGTAAGTGTTCAAGTGATTGGGGGACTTGTACTAGTAGCTTCATCTCAGCTCCACGGCATTATTGACATGAGAACGTCCAGCCTTGGTGACGCCGCCGAGTCCGTAAATTCCATTAGGGTCTGCTGGGAAGAGTCGTCTTCAACACCCTGGACTACCCTGGCAGCCGACCACACATGTCTTTATTTTCCAGACTCAATCTTCCTTTGGTTCGCAAGACTGCATACTACTATCAGGAGACATGCACCAGAGAGATTAGGGTCAAAATTGTTCGGATGGCCAATTGCAAACAGAGCTAGGTAGCAGTTTCCTGCCAGTGTGTGTATACTTTACGCTTTCCTATGTCAATGTTCTCCGTAGTACTAACAAAACTTGTATTTTTTGTTAGCCGCAGTGGTGTTGGACGAGGAAGAGAGCTCTCATAGAGAGTAAGTGGAATCGTGCAGATTATTAAGATGAACTGGGAGGGTGGGAGAGAAACACAGAAGTGGAGTGATAGAAATCGTTGATTAAGCCGGGAAGAAGCGATGTGTGGTGTGTCTTATCACTTGTGGTTGATATTTGGATACAACCTCTGCTCTGGGAGTGGAATTTAACAAGAGAAAGGAGAGGGCCGTTTCATACCAGAGGGATCGGCGGCAGGAAACTATCGGATTCTGAAAAAAAGAACATGTATACTTCGTTTTCAGTGGAGGGTGGAGTGAAACATAAAGGAAACACGCCTGGAGCAGAACCATAACCCGGCTGTGACACTGCTGATCCCTTGAAATGTGCAAGTGGTCGTAGCTCGATCTTCTGTATGGTACTGGGGAAGTCGCTTACGGTGGGAGTAAAGTTGGCAGATATTGTTGTGTTGGAGGTAGAGTAAGACGCTGTGATTGGCCTAGGTACGCTGCATGGATGGAATTTCTGCTTAGACGAGAGGCTTCAGCTGAGTGAGTTCCTGTGAGCGTATAACTTGGATTTCCAGGTGGTTCCGCTAGTCCGCCACAACTATTGTGTTCACATATTTAAAGGTGCGACACCACTGTAACCAGCATCGATCTTCAAATTTCAAAGCTCGAGATTGTTGGCGGCCACAGTTTGAAGAAAGTGCCTGCGTTGGAGGAGACCATAGAGCCTGCCGTGATGTTATGCCCACAACATGTCTAGCCAGAGAGAGCGAAGCGATGTGAAGAAGCGAGAGATGTAGACAAAGGATGCGATTACATAACACACATGTTACGCCCACCGAGTACGTGCCATAAGTACACACTGATGTCATTCCACCTCAGTCTCACCAACGTCCTTGCTTTCCCCCGCCCAATCTACATTTCTGCCTCTCCTGTTATGCCGTCGCCCGGATTTGTGCATCCAGTTTCTTTCAGTCAACGGAACTCAGACTCACAGATAGACAAGACCATATGATGACTTATGCTTCACAAACATAGTAGCCCGAGTCCAGGAGCAGATTTGCACTCGCAGGACATCATAGTCTACCACTCGGGTCTACTCATCTGCACTCTCACTCGCACCAATACACACCCCTTGCAGCATATCTTAACACACAAGTCGAAATCGGCAGGCGACGGATCATAGACACTAGATTTTCGCAGAGTGGGAGTGGGGGCTGAAAAAATATTTGTACTACAGCGCCTCCCAATACTTGCCTGGCGGTAGTTCAGACTGGCATAACCCAAAACTACTAGGCACTTATATTAGTCGAGTACACCGTTTTTTGAGATCGCATGCAGCATTACGTTGTTCTCCCTTCAGTCAAATAGATTAATCTGAGCTGTGTGCCCGGAAAACTTGAGTATTGCACAACTATGGCAAACAGATTAGCTTGACGCCCAAATCTTATTGCGAGTGACGCACCATTTCAAAATAAAAGCTGCCTCCTCCTCCATCCCCCTCACCAGCGCTTGCAACTACGTTTGCTGCGCAGTTGCGTCAGACTGCGCCAATCTCGAGTAGAGTCCACCCACCAGCGTGTGTCGTCCCAAACAACTACAACCAGCGTCTGATGCTGCAAATGAGGCGATCAGAGGTGAACTGATGCGAGTGCTTCGAGTCACGCACATTTGGTTCATGCAAAATCGTATGTCTTTCCACGGCCTTTTTTGCGCAGTAGCTTTGTAGGGTAGTGAGTTGTCATGCGCATGAACCATTCGACTGGGATGGGCTTGCATGCCTAAGTGGTAGTGTTGAGGGTAGGGTCAGGGACGAGTGTTTTGTCGATTCCTTGGGTACATATCGTCGTCGTTGCCATGAGGCTACAGCTCACCCATGGACACGGTCCAGCGATTATGTATGTGTCCTTCCCAACCCACGCTATCCGATCTTGGCATGTTTCAACTGGAGATCATTGAGCCAGATTCTGAGTGCAGATACGGTGATTTGAAGAGACACTAACATTATTTCAGGCTTTTTCCTCCACCGCCAAGAGCTGTTTGCTCCTTTATCTTGCTGGTCCCTCGCGAAATATACCCTAGTCTTCTTGCCTTCGAACAATTGAAGCCAATAGGAATATCCTGCTTCATGCTTACAGCCTATCTACTTTGTTTTTAGTGGAGGACGAGACGAAACACGGGTGGAACGCACCTGGAGCAGGTAACCCAAATGCCTATAGTGGGAGTATAACTGACACATATTGTTGGGTACTCTATTATTGAAGACAGTGGGGTATGAAGACACCGTGGCTGACTTGAGTATGACACATGGAGGGCATTTGTCTTTGCTGAGGAGCTTCAGCTGGGTTTTTCCTGGTAAGCGCATGGTTTGAGATCCCAGGTAGCTCCACTAGTCCACCACGGTTATTGGATTCATTGCATGAGAGGTAGTATGGCACGACCAGTATCAATCTTTGAAGCTTGAGCTTGTTGACGGCACCCTTTGAGAAAGGCACCCCGCACTGGAGGAAGCTGCCTGGTGATTCAGCATGCTTGCAGTGCACCTAGCCAAGGGGAGCAGAGAGACGTAGAGGAACAAGAGAGATGTAGATGACAAGCGACAAACAAACCGAGCTGGTACCTGTGGTTATGTAACACACTGACCGACTTTTACGCCCACCAAAACCACACTGATGACGCCATTCCGTCCCACTCAACCTCACCAACGCTCTTGCTTTCTCCTGCCAAATTCTACATATTTGCCTCTCCTGTTAAAGCCATTGCCTGGACTTGTGCATCCAATTTCGTTTAGTCAGCAGAACCCGGTTTTGGAGGATGGACTGGGCCATGGGATGATTGCTTGCCAAACGCAGCCCAAGTCCGGGAGCGGGAGCGGATCTGTACTTGCGCGAAATCATGCCCCTCCTCACCATACACGGGCGTCTTTCACCGACATCCGTCCTCCTGACACAGTGAAAGCATGATTACACCCCACTCTCCACCCCCACCAGACTCCTCGCACTGCAAGGCTTTTGTTGGCCTAGAACCAAACTCGGAAGGAATGAATACTCTCCGCCTTAGGACATCGTCAGTGACCTCAACCCCTACAGGCTCTATGCGGTGTAAAACAGACAAGACAAAGCCCTGCACGTTTCGTCACCCCCCTCAAATAGTATGGACCAATCATATTTCGCTTCGCTGCTTTCAATACCGGCAAACTGCAATCCACACGGCAGTTTGACTGTTTCTTAACCTGGCTCAGCAAAATTAGCCTCTCCAAAATTTGTCGTACGTTTAACTGAACGCATTCTTAGAGGATAGCTAATACAGATGACTGATTTAGCATTTTAGAGGACAATGTTTTGTAAGGAACAATCCGGCATTCCTGCTAAATCTTGCCTCCGTCATGCAAATTCTTGTCAGCGTCACCATCCAACATACATCCCTTTGGATCCTATCGGCCCCCCGAAGCATGGCACTTCGTCACCAATCTGGAAGGTGCTGACAATGAGCTTGCCCTACCAATATACCCTAACTACACACTTGCGATGTACCACAGCACTTGCATGACTACAGAAATGGGACGACGCCCGGACTCTGGACTGGAGGAATCCACAAGGCCAGCTGGTGAGTAGGCTTGCTCGCAGAACGCCTAATCGGGGGAGCGCAGAGACGTTAAGGAGCGAGAATGAGAGGTGGAAGGCCACGACAAGCGACAAACGAACCCTGCGGTTACATACCAGGCACAATACATTCTTTTATCGAGACTCTTGTGCTGAACGTAGAATCCTGAAACAAAATAATTCTCTGGAATGTTAATGGCTGTATTACGTTCGACTCTGTAATAGTATAAGACCATAGCCTGGATTTCGGGTGATATAGGCTGTTGATTGCACAGCCACACCAGTTACTCACTTCGCCACGTGCTTATTGCGCACCTGTTGGTCCCATCTGCTCACCAAAGGTACCTCAAATCTTGATGCGTTATATCAGACTAACTGTTCTCTGTATGTCAGGGCAGTACCATCTCACTTTCAACACATGAAAGGTTATGGCTCATGTAGACGCACTCAGCGATCTGGAGAAGGTGATACCGAAGCTCCGACAGGCTGTCTCACTCGCTCCTGACGGTGATCCCTCCAAACCAATGTACTTAAACTACCTCGGATTTTCCCTCTGGAGTCAATTTGAGCATACAGGGATGCTGAGTGACCTCGAAGAGGCCATCGATAATCAACAGCAGGGTGTGTCCCTCACTCCTGACAATCATCCTGATAAACCAATGTACTTAAACAACCTTGGGAAATCTCTCTGGAATCGATTTGAGCGCACAGGGATACTGGGGGACCTCAAGGAGGCCATCGAGAATCAACGGCAGGCTGTATCCCTCACCCCTGACGATCATCCTGATAGACCATCGTACTTCACCAAGCTTGGACTTTCCCTCTGGAGCCGATTTGAGCATACAGGGATGCTGAGTGACCTCGAGGAGGCGATCGAGAGTGAACAGCAGGCTGTGTCCCTCACTCCTAGTGGTCATCCCGCCAAAGCAGGACGTCTCAACAACCTTGGGGGCTCTCTCGACAGTCGATTCCAGCGCATGGGGATGCTGAGTGACCTTGAGGAGGCCATTGAGAATCAACAACAGGCCGTGTCCCTCACTCCTGACGGCCATCCTGACAAACCATTGTACTTCAACAACCTTGGGAAATCTCTCTGGAGTCGATTTGAGCGCACATGGATACTGGGGGACCTCAAAGAGGCCATCGAGAATCAACAGCAGGCTGTGTCCCTCACCCCTGACGATCATCCTGATAGACCATCGTACTTCAACAGCCTCGGAGTTTTCCTCGAGAGTTGATTTGAACATACAGGGATGCTGAGCGACCTCGAGGAGGCGATCGAGAATGAACAGAAGGCCGTGTTCCTCACTCCTAGTGGTCACCCTGCCAAAGCAGGATACCTTAGCAACCTTGGGAGCTCTCTCAAGAATCGGTTCAAGCGCATGGGGATGCTGAGTGACCTCGAGGAGGCGATTGAGAATCAACAGCTGGCCATGTCCCTCATTCCTGACGGTCATCCCGACAAACCATCGTACTTCAACAGTCTCAGTCTTTCCTTCTATCATCAATTTCATCGCACAGGGATGCTGAGCAACCTCGAGGAGGCAATCGAGAATCAACAGCAGTCCGTGTCCCTTACTCCTGGTGATCATCCCACCAAAGCAGGACATCTCAACAACCTCGGGAATTCTCTCTCGAGTCGATTTAAGTGCACAGGGATGCTCAGTGACCTTGAGAAAGCCATCGAGAATCTCCAGCAGGCCATGTCCCTCACTTCTGATGGTCATCCCTCTAAACCATTGTACTTCAACAGCCTCGGGAGTCACCTCAAGAGTCGATTTCGATGCACAGGGACGCTGAGTGACCTCGAGGAGGCCATCGAGAATATACAGCAAGCCATATCCCTCACTCCCGATGGTCATCGTGACAAACCATATTACTTGAACAACCTCGGGGATTCCCTCTCAAGTCGATTTAAGTGCACAGGGGTGCTGAGTGACCTCGAGGAGGCCATCGAGAATCAACAGCAGGCCGTGTCCTTGGCTCCTGACGGTCATCCTGATAAGCCATTGTGCTTCACTAACCTCGGGAGTTACCTCAAGAGTCGATTTGAGCACACAGGGACACCAAGTGATCTCGAGGGCGCTATCTCAAATTTTCGATTAGCTGCAATTTCCAATGTTGGCTCGGTGTTGCCCCGATGTCATGCATCCCAATGATGGGCCCGCTTAGAAGCCAAACGGCGTCCATCTGAGGCCTTAATTGCATACCGCAAAGCTATTGTACTTCTTCCACAAGTCGCTTGGATTGGCAATCCCATTGCTGTTATCAGAACCCTAAGAAGGACTATACATAGGTCTTAGCCACCTTCCTGATGGACAGTAGTATACTTCTTTTTCCCCTTTAATACTGACACTCTCACACCCATGCTTCCTTTCTCTCACACACAACTTCTATTTCACATAGGAAGCCTTCTTTACCTGGGTCCACCTTCTTATGACTCGCCTTGACAAGTACTTACCCAGGGTACTTATAAATAGCAGACAACCAATATGTATATAAACCTAGCTACAACCACCTGTACCTCTAGCTTAGTGTTATACACTGTTCTGCCTAAATCACTTGTTCGCCTGAAAGGGCTTCAGAGATTTATCCAGCCCGCCTCTAAGTCAAGCAGTAAGACACTTGGACCAAGTCTGTATAGACATCCTTGTGATCCCAACCTTGCGACTCAAGAGCGGACCCCTAACCCGGGTAACAAAACACTAAGCTATCTCTGTTCCCCACCTTGTGTCTCTTTAGACACGTGTCATAGCCGCTTGCTACGTATTGTGCCCATTGGCGCGTGTTGTGCTCTCAAAAGCACGTGTTGTAGCCATTGCTACGTGTGTTGCCAATTGCGACGTGTAACCCCCGCCGTCATTCTGGAGTTCAAAGGACTCCTTCTCAACATCATCATCTGCGCCGCCGGCTACGCGATTGGAAGAATCATCGCGTGGTACATAATCCATCGACCCTTCCCTCCTTTTCCCAATCCGCCTCCTTTCCCCCATCAACCCTTCATCCGCCTCGAAATACATTTGTATTTCATAACCACAAATTAACCCGACAAAACTGGAGTTCATAAAACTCCTCAAATACACCCTCATCATCACTCTCGGCTACGTGATTTACAAATCAATCACTCGCCTTATCAACTGCCACAATACCACCCCGACTCCGTCCCCCTTCTTCATCCGAAGAAGAAGAATTTACTTCCGAAGAACAACCTCCCTCCAATCCCCAGTTTGAAGAAGAATACTTCTCAGACGAACAACCTCTCCGATCAGACGAAGAAGAACAACTCCGTCAACAAGCGATCGAAGAATACCCTTTCTTGGACCCCCGCCGACATCAATTCCCCGGTCCAACCCCGACAACTTCTTCTACCCCAGTAGAAGATTCACCCTTTCGTAACCCTTACGAAAGAACCAATATTCCACCTCGTCCGACTCGAATTAGCGGACCAGGACCCTCTCGACCCCAAGACCCAAGAAGGCCTCCTCTCTCAATTCAGCCTTCTCCTCGTTCCCTTACTCCTCGAACACCACAACCGGTAACGCTACCCCCAGCGTCACCTATTCAAACCTCCCCCACACACGCCCCTACCATCAATCCACAAACAACTATGGGTTCACAAGCCGCCGCCCCAGCTCCAGCAGCCCCAGCAGCACCAGCACCCCGAGAAATCGGATTTATCAAACCTCCCATCTTTGACGGAGACCGAACCAAATTTGACGACTGGCTTTTCGCCGTCGACGTCTACCTTATCAGAAATGACCTCGTCTACCCCCGAAACTATGATAAGTGCCTCTTTGCACTTACCTCTATGCAAAAAGGAGAAGCTCGAACATGGGCATCTCAATATATCGCAGAACGATACGCAGCAGGACTTGCGCAAACGCCCCCATACCATGGATTCTACAATGAAACATGGGCCGCCATGAAGACTCGTCTTCGACAAGACTTCCGACTGGCAGATGAATCTGCCTACGCCCACACTTGCTTACAAACTATGAAGCAAGCAGGTAAACCCATGACTGACTTCAATTCAAAGTTCAAAGATATGGTCCGACTTGCGGACATCCGCGAAGATCGAACTCTTATCGATCTCTACCGAAAAGCTATTGATCGCCGAATCGCGATCAAAATCGACACTTCCGAGAACCCGCCACAAACCATTCAAGGATGGTACACAATGGCCAACCAACTCGACGACAATTTTCGCCGAGTAAACGCCCTTTACGGAACACCACGTTCCTTCAACAACAACAATCGCTTCCAATCAAAGCAAAAACAGAATAATACAATTCCTTACGCGAATTATTACTCCCGATCAGCCCCTAGGTTCACACCTAGAGACCCTTACGCCATGGAGATAGACAATCTCCAAACCGAAGAATACGAAGATCCATACCCTATAATTCCTCACGAAATCAACGAAATCAACATCCCTTGCGAAGACAATTGTGACGGATCCCTTGAAATCGACGCTGTCCTTACTGGCCAGCAAATAAAACAATACCAGAGCCGCAAATGTTTCAGATGCGGATCTGAGAAACATTTCATTGCGGAATGTCCCATGCCTGCACCAACTCGCCGCTTCCCCGGCGCCCGAACTCAACTGGTTCGACCGGTTCGAAACCCAAACAGGCCTAAACTTTCCTCTTCCACCCCTCGCAAGTATTCACTTGCGGTTGCCGATGTTGCCGCACAAATGCAGCAACTTGTGGACACCTTGGAGCCAGAACTCCAAGAAGAACTACATTCAGCACTGGCTGAGGACCCCCAAATGCGTCCCTTCCAGGATTTTTAAAACGGAGTGATGTCGAACGATGTGCCCCTGCACACTCCCAAAACGGACAAACAATTTCTCCTCTTACGATCGATTCTGTACAATTAACTACGTCCTCGAATAAAAGATCTCTTTTCCTCCCCATTGAGATCTGGAGCGAACGATCGTCGAAACCCGTGGCCATCACCGCCCTGATTGACTCAGGAGCTCAAGGAAATTTCATATCCAACAAAGTCGTAGACCGACTCGGATATCAACGCCAATCCCTGGACAATCCTATTGCCTTAACCAATGTGGATGGATCAAATAATCAACATGGCATGATCCGAGATTATGTCACAATCAACGCCATCATCGATAGTCGCGATTGCAAATTGCAAGCCTTTGTCACCAACACCGGAGCAAAGGATTTCATAATGGGTTTTCCCTGGTTGGAACAACACAACCCTGACATCAACTGGAAAACCAAGACATTCTCTTGGAAACCACAAATCGAACATTCAGCATTTCCCCAACTTCTTAAAACTCTCCGCCGACCGATAGAAGCCAATTCCATGTCTATGGATTACATGGCCGGACATACCACTACCACCGACGAAGCACCAACAGAGTACTTCGATATCGATAACATTAATCTCGATGAATTCTCCATGGAAAACGAAATGAATCCTATGTTGTTCACACCAATGGAAATAAACGCAAAAGCGACTTTCGCTACTCAACTCCATAATACCGCCGCCAAACTTACATCCAAACTCCGCGGTAAACTCCCCGAAAAACAAGAAGAAAACAAGATCCCTCGACGTTTCGCTCGATGGGCAAAATTATTCGATAAGAAAGCATCCGAACGATTCCTGCCATCACGATCTTTCGATCACGCCATCGAAACAAAACCGACTTTCGAACCAAAGTCGATGAAACCATACCACCTAGCACCCGCTGAAAATAAAGCGCTAAAAGAATTCATAGACGAAAATTTGCGAAAAGGGTACATCCGACCCTCGAAATCACCAATGGCATCGCCATTTTTCTTTGTGGCAAAGAAAGGAGGAGATCTCCGACCCTGCCAAGACTATCGTTACATCAACGAACATACGGTAAAGAATGCTTACCCAATCCCCATGATCTCCGCTATCATGGATAAACTCAAAGGAGCCAAATACTTCACCAAACTCGACGTCCGACTCGGATACAACAACATCCGAATCAAAGAAGGCGACCAATGGAAGGCTGCATTCAAAACGCCGCAGGGTCTATTCGAACCCACGGTAATGTTCTTTGGATTGTGCAATTCCCCTGCCACATTCCAACATATGATGGATACAATCTTTGCCGAACAACTCGACAAAGGCGGAATTATCATCTATATGGATGATATACTCATCTTCGGTAAAACCCAGGAGGAAACCAATCATATCACCGAACAAGTATTAAAAATACTTGAAGAAAACGACCTTTTCCTCAAAGGAGAAAAATGCGAGTTCAACAAACAACGACTCGAATACCTAGGCATGATAATCACGCCTGACAATATCAAAATGGATCCCGGGAAACTCAAAGGCATCAAAGATTGGCCCATTCCCAAGACCGTCCGTCAAGTACGGAAATTCATCGGTTTCTGTAACTTCTACCGGAAGTTCATCCGCAAATACTCGGACCTCACTAAACCCCTCAACAATCTTCTGTCAAAGAAAAACAAATTCGAATGGAAGTCCGAACAACAAGAATCATTCGAGACTCTCAAGAATGAATTCCTCAAGGAGCCGGTACTCCTCATGCCTGACCAAGAAAAACCCTTCGAAATCAAAACCGATGCCTCAAAAGTGGCAAGTGGAGCTGTGCTCTATCAATACAACATCAATGGTAACCGTAGACCGGTATCATTCTTCTCCAAAACTTTCGCACCAGCCGAAAGAAATTACGACATATACGATCGCGAACTCCTCGCCATCGTCCGCGCATTAGAAGAATGGAGACACTATCTCCTCGGATCCCCTCACCCGGTGATCATCAAAACTGATCATCAAAATCTGACTTATTGGAGGAAACCCCAAAAGATCAGCCGCCGCCAAGCTCGCTGGGTCCAGCTCATGGCCGACTACAACTTCAAGCTAGAACACGTGCCTGGGATTAAAATTCCGGCGCCGGACGCCTTATCCCGCCGACCTGATTATGATCTGGATGATGATCAGGATAATACCGACGTCACAGTTCTTCCAGAAGAACTGTTTATTTCCGCCATTGATGTGGCACTACGTAACAGGGTCATCAATTCTCCGAAATACGACCCTAAAACTGCCGAAGCTATCCAACAAATCAAGGATCACCTCCCGAAATCCGCCGACTCCGACTTCGGACTCGTCTCCACCGATAGTGGCAACCTTGTCACTTTCCAAAACCGGGTTATCATTCCTGAAGACCTCGAACTTCGCCGTGAAGTAATAGCGAAATATCACGACCACCCCACCAGAGGTCACCCTGGTGAACAGGAAACATACCGACTGGCCAAGAAAGACGTTTACTGGCCTGGCATGTCAACATTTGTCAAAAATTACGTCAAGGGCTGCCCCGAGTGTCAGCAATACAAAATTATCCGTCGACCGGATAAAGTCCCTCCTCAGCCGATATCGGCTTCGGAGACGCTTCGCCCCTTCTCCCAAATTTCATGGGATCTCATCACGGGTCTCCCTAACTCCGATGGCTTTAATGCCATATTGTCCGTGGTGGACCACGGCCTTACGAAAGGGGTAATTTTCATCCCTACGTCCGACAAATCAACCGCCGATGACATCGCAAGATTACTCATCGAAAAAGTATTCACTAGATTTGGTCTTCCCAACAAAATCATATCCGACCGCGACCCTAGATTCGCCGCAAAATCCTTTCGAGAATTGGCTAAACGCCTCAATATCAAACAAGCCTTCTCTACAGCCTACCACCCTCAAACCGATGGATCCACAGAACGATACAACCAAGAGATTGAAACATATCTCTCCATCTACTGCACCCGAAATCCCCTCCACTGGGTCGATTCCCTACCCCTTGCCGAGTTCTCACACAACTCAAGAACTCATGCCTCAAGGCAAAAATCCCCATTCGAACTCATCATGGGTTACAACCCACCCTCTATTCCCACAATCATGGAAACATCAGATTTTCCATCAGTCGATGAAAGAATCCGAACTCTGGATCACGCCAGAAGAGAAGCACAAGCAGCACATCAACTATCCGCTGACATCGTGCGACAACGAAACAGCAAATCAATCAAACCGCTCACAACGGAACAACGTGTCTGGCTAGAAGCCAAGAACCTCAAACTCCCGTTCTTATCAAACAAAATATCCCCGAAACGTTTAGGACCTTTCCAAATCAAGAAAGTCCTATCACCGATCAACTACGAATTGACACTCCCAACACACTGGAAAATACATCCGGTCTTCCATCGAAACCTTCTAACCCCATACGAGGAAACAGAAGCATATGGAGCAACCCAAACTCCGCCTCCGCCGATAATCATCAATGATGAAGAAGAATACGAAATAGAAGCGATTATCAATCACCGCCGATGCCACAATCAACTCCACTTCTACATCAAGTGGAAGGGATATCCACATACCGAGAACCAATGGCTACCAGAAAAGGAACTCCTAAAGAACGCCAAGGAGATTCTCCAAGAATATAAAAGAACTCACAAAACGTGAAAGAAACCTCAGGAACTTTCGAGAACCTACCAAACGCAGAAGCCAAACAGCCTCTCAAACATTTATAACCACCCTCTAACAATGTCTTCCATCGTCCGCCCCCAATCAGCTCTTGCCTCTATCTCCTCTCACTCCACTTCCAACACTGCGAGCTCAATTGTTATCATAGATGGATTCACACCATCTCCGAAGAGCTCACTTTCTGGAGCTTCCATTCCACCCCCGTCTCCCTACACTCCCTCCGACGCCTTTGCCAACGTCTCCGACAGGGACGAAACCCCCGACCCCAACGACACCCCTGCAGGAACCCCTGCACCCCTCACCGCCTTTCCTAAGGCAACCATTACAGTATATCCCGGACCAACAGCAACTAGCACTGGACCATTGGGATCGAATCGAGTTAGCAATAGCGATCTCCGGAAGATTGCAACCGACATCTCCTTTGGAGATTGACTACACGACCCTACAATTCAAAGCTCCGACAGAGCTTTCTGGAACCACTATGCCGACATGGTTCGACAAACTCAGGCTCTCAATAGAGCGTTCGAGCAACAACGACAATGGACGGAATCACTCGAGATCTCATGCCGAGATCGACCGGCTCTCATGTCTGCGCTGTATGCGCACCTATCCTACGGTCCCCCGGGCTCAAACCTTCAGGACCCCATCACCATCGATGACTCCGTCATCCAACCCCAGTCCTCCACCAAGCCCTCCGGGCCCAATTCCAATTCTACCCCCGGCCCCAAGAGCCGAAACCCCTTCGCCAGTAACTCCGCCATGGCCGCCTTCAAGGCCCTCGACGAGGAGCAATCTAAACGACACGTGGCCAAGCCCTTGGCTCACAACACTAAACCCGGCCCTTTGGGTCGACCCAAGCCTTACCCCACCCGAACCGTTCACCCACGAACCGACTCCAACCCCACCAAACCAGCCGACCCCAAGTATATCTGTCCTGAATGCAAACGACATGGACACTGGGCATCAGACTGCCCCAATTTCCAGTGTATGGGATGCAAACTATACGCTCCCGGACACTACTCATACAACCGCACCAAATATTGATGCCCCTACTGCAAGAACTGGGAACCCAAACACCCACGACAGGCCTGCCCCAAACGAGGCACCAAGCCCACCAAGAACATCACGGCCTACTTTAACAAGAATCAACCCAAACCTCGGGTTGCCAAACCACATACACCCGTCCCCGACTACCAGTTCCCCGGACCTTACACACCAAATATGGGAACCTACTATGACGACTATATCGACGATGCCGCCGACGCCAACAACACCGGTGAACCTGCCGGACCCAACTACCTTTAGTCCCGAACAAAACCGACGATTCTGGAATGCTTTCTTTCCAGACCCACCATCTCCCCAAACCGCACGAGAACTCAATATTCATCGAACTCCGACTCCACCTTTTTCTCCGGTTATACCGGCAGCAATTTACATCGAAGATGTCGACTTCCTAGCCGCTTACCCAAGCGACGACGAACCACAAGATCATAACGGAGTATGATCGTAAAAACGGGGTAATGTTATCAGAACCCTAAGAAGGACTATACATAGGTCTTAGCCACCTTCCTGATGGACAGTAGTATACTTCTTTTTCCCCTTTAATACTGACACTCTCACACCCATGCTTCCTTTCTCTCACACACAACTTCTATTTCACATAGGAAGCCTTCTTTACCTGGGTCCACCTTCTTATGACTCGCCTTGACAAGTACTTACCCAGGGTACTTATAAATAGCAGACAACCAATATGTATATAAACCTAGCTACAACCACTTGTACCTCTAGCTTAGTGTTATACACTGTTCTGCCTAAATCACTTGTTTGCCTGAAAGGGCTTCAGAGATTTATCCAGCCCGCCTCTAAGTCAAGCAGTAAGACACTTGGACCAAGTCTGTATAGACATCCTTGTGATCCCAACCTTGCGACTCAAGAGCGGACCCCTAACCCGGGTAACAATTGCTACACGCCACTCACAGCTCACAGACCTCGACGATCTTTCCAGAGAGGCTGCTGCATTTGCTCTTGATGCTGGACGTCCCGATCTTGCACTTGAGTGGCTCAAACAAGGACGCTCAGTTGTCTGGAATCAGTTAATCCACCTCCGAACATCTGTCGAACCTCTCCGTCGAACCCACCCAGATATTTGTGCTAAATTTACGCGAGTCTCTCGTGAGCTCCAAGCGGCGGCCACTCGTGGGCACACTATGGGTACGACCGCCGAAGTTAGAGATGTTATTTACCGCGAGGAAGAAACTCGACGCCATCATCGTCTCGCAGAGAAATGGGATTTGCTTGTGCAGGAGATCCGGTCACTTCCAAAATTTCAAGATTTCCTTCTTCCAAAGAAAGTCTCCACTCTCATGGAAGCCGCTAGCGAAGGCCCCGTGGTTGTTATCAATGTCCATAAGCGCCGTTGTGACGCATTGGTGCTTGACCGAGGAAGGGACCAGGTGCTCCATATTCCATTAAACAAACTTCACTACGGTGATTTAACGAGGATGCACAAATCAATGCACTTATATCTCGCAAACGCTTATCGAGCCCAGAGATGGGAGGATCGTACTGGTGGAACAATCCGGCCCGTGGGCAGTTCACCCATGGTGAATATTCTCAAGAAGCTCTATGTAAACGTTGTCTATCCTATTCTGCAAGCCTTGGACATGGCGGTAATGGACTCCCGATCTTGCAAGATGTATCCACTAATATTGGTTTCAGACCGCTAGATCCAAATCATCTTACCTTCCTCGTCTTTGGTGGTGTCCAACCGGCCCTCTCACCTTCTATCCACTCCATGCTGCCTGTGTTACGACCAAAATCAAGATAGATGGGACATTTAATTACGTCATCTCATCATACACGCCAACAGTTAATGCCTTACTCAAGGCAAGATCGGCAAAAGCTCGATCATTTAGCCAGCTGGTTGGGATTGCTATGGCACACACGCCTGGTCAAATTTTGCTTCCAGGTGTTGAGACGGAGATTGTGAAGATACAAGAACTGTTTACTGCCGATTCAAGGTGGAGCTTCGAGATCCTTCGAAACGAGCAGGCAACAAGAGAGCGGGTACTGACCCACATGGCAAATAGCAGCTGGGTCCACCTTGCGTGTCACATATTGAAAATATATGCAACACCACACAGTAATGCGGGTGGAAGCTACTGGTAGTGAAGCTCTTACCTGTGTTGGTAGCTTGTAGGCTAGATACTCAGTAAGTCGTAGAACGGTGTAAAACAACTTGTATTTTCTATGTGCTAGAGGCCCAGTTTATATACTGTGAACTAATACTACGGATTGTTCTAGGGTATTCTAGACACATGTATAAAGCATTCATAATGCATGTTAATGCGTCATAATGAGTCATTAAAGCTCAACTTAATTAAGGAGCTGTTACTCGTAAGAGATTACATGTTTGTAATCATATTGGTGAGCGCTTATACAGCGCATCATGTTGATGACGTAATAGCACTTTTCAACATTCCCCTTGCTTAAGCGTCAGCAGCAGGAAGAAAGTCTAAGCCAAACATTGGACGAAAGTGCTCGAACTTTATTCGCCCAAGATTCTTGGTCAAGAGATCAGCGGGATTTTCAGTCCCATCTACATGAGAGATCTCAATTGATCCATTCTCTACACATTCCCTAACATAATGATATCGAATATCAATATGCTTGGAGCGCCTTTCTGTCGCTGGATTAGCGCCAAGGAAGAGTGATCCGGTGTTATCACCACATAAGGGAAGTGGAGGAAGTTGATATCCAATTTCGGACATCACTGATCTAATCCACATCAGTTGGCGGCTACAATCTGAGAGCGCCATATATTCTGCTTCTGTGGAAGAGAGGGCTACTGTTTTTTGCCGGCGGCTAAGCCAAGAAATGGCGCCTGAAGCAAGATTAACAAAATATCCAGTTATGGATTTCCGATTAGCCGGATCGGAAGCCCAATCGGAATCTGAATGCGCTATAATTCCTTCCCCTTTCTGACCATTGTAAATGATCCGATAGTGGGGTGTGGATAATAAGTAGCGGCAAATGTATTGCGCTTTCTCATAATGATCCTGTGATGGATTAGCGCAAAACTGTGATAATTTAATCACAGCGAATCCGATATCAGGTCTTGTACCTATCATAAGGTATAATAATGACCCAATAATTTGCTGGAATTTTGTACGAAGATCCGGATTAATTTCCCCTTCATTTGGTTTTGGGATATATCCGGTGGGAAAAGGAGTTGGAGCAGGGCGAGCTTTGATGGCGAAGCGCTCAAGCACTTTTTCCAAATATGCAGTTTGATCAAGGAAAAGAAGTCTTCTCTTCCGATCTCTTCTGATCCTCATACCAAGAAATTCTACGGCTGTGCCGAGATCTCGGCATTCCCATTTCTTCATAAATTCTTCTTTTTTCTTTTTAAGAAGGGCAGAATTATTTCCCATGAAAAGCACATCATCGACATATACAATGGCAATCACATAGTTGCCTTTTCCGTCATGATGTATATATACACCGGCATCAGATAAGAATCGCTTAAAGCCTAGTGTCTGCATAGATCTGGACATCTCACGCCACCAAGCTAAGCCGGCTTGCTTAAGGCCGTACAATGCTCGTTGTAACCTCCATACCAGGCGTTCTTTTCCTGGGATCTGGAATCCTTCCGGTTGTTCCATATAGATTTCTTCATCCAATTGTCCGTTTAGGAATGCCGTTTTGACATCCAGCGCTTCTATATCCCAATCCTCAAGCGCTGCTAGCGCTAATAGGAGGCGGGTTGTCTCATAGCGCACAACCGGAGAAAATAATTCATCAAAGTCGACTCCTTCGACTTGAGAGAAACCTTTGGCGACTAATCGAGAGCGCTGTCTACCATCGGGTTTTCGCCAAAACACCCATCTATTTTTGATCGCTCTTCTACCTTTTGGGAGCTCGACCAATTTGTAGACTTTGTTCTTTTTGAGCGCTTCTAGCTCCTCTTGACACGCTTTTATCCACGTGTCACGTTCTTCTTTTGGAAGTTTTAGAAGCTTGTTCCAGGTGGTTGGTGTACCTTGTTGTGTCGCGGTTTTTAGCGCCAACAATCGGTTTATGAGGGCTAGACCTCCTTCTTTCACCAACTTATATAGATCCTCATCAGGATCTTGTGGTTCTTCTGCTGGATCGGCGGCCTGTTGAGGGTCGATTGGAGCAGGATCTTCAGGATTTCCCAAAGGATTCCAGTTGATGCAATTTTTCGCTTCTTCTATAGGATCCCTTGGTTCCATTCCTTCGGGATGTTTACTCCATCTGGACCAGTTTTCTGGTTCTCCAACTCGTGGTTCCTTGCCTGTATCACTTCGCGTATAATCGCGGAATCGTGATGGCAATTTTGGAACTCTTTTGGTTCCGGCGTTATCTCGGGGATGTTGGTACCCACGTGGTTGACGGGGTGGTGTTTCCCTCGGAGGTCGCGGTGGAGCCCAAGGACGAGGTGGTAATGGATCCATAGGAGGACTCATTGGAGGAGTATCTCTTGGAGGAACACTGGGCGATTTGGGAGTCGCCGGAGTGGGAGGTCTAGGCAGAGCTGGACCATCATCCTGAAGATGAGGAGGTTCGATCGATAAGTCATCATCATCTAGAGGATCTAGATTGACTGTATCAGGAACTAATGATTCAGGAGGGTTTTGTATCTTTTGAAAGATATCTTCATTCCGAATGGAATCCTTGCAATAAGGAAACCATGTTTCATCGAAGATCGCCGTTGGCGAATCAAATATGCTGTTATTTTTGTTCTTCCTAATAAAGCGCCATGCTTTACTATTGGGCACATATCCAAGGAAGACCATCAATTCGGCCTTGGGCGTTAATTTGTTTGCCCTCATTTCCTTGGGTAGGAAAACATAAGCAGCACATCCAAACACTCTAAGATAGGAAACATCAGGTTTTTTGCCCAATGCTAACTCTAGCGGGGTTTTCCATTGTAAGCGGGACATTGGTGTCCTGTTATAGACATGCACAGCAGTGCTAAGTCCAAACTCCCACAAATGATGAGGAACACAAGCCTCGTGACTCATGGCCAATGCTTTATCGAGCAAAGTCCGATTAAGTCTTTCTGCGCGACCATTTTGTTGGTGTGCATGTGGGGCGCTTGTTTGGTGATTGATGCCGTTGCGATGCAAATAAGTAAGGAAATCCTTGGAGACAAATTCCCCCCCTCGATCGGTACGGAGAGTTAAAATAGAACCCCCATAAAGCTTCTCTACGCCCGAGCGAAAGTCTCTAAAGGCTTGAAAAGCATCCGATTTATTGCGTAGTAAGACAACCCACGCAAAGGAGGAATAATCATCCAAAAAGGTAATCGCCCATTTGTAATGATGGTACGATAAAACTGGGAATTCCAAAAGATCCGAGTGTATTAACTCTAGGAACTTTGATGCACGTTTCGGAGAATCCTTGAATGTACCACGATGCTGCTTACCTAGAGCGCAACTGGGACAAACGGAATCTTTAACATCAAAAGGGGATAACCCATTTAGGTGTTCTTTGGCATTTTTCATTACGTCGTTAGATGGATGCCCAAATCGACGATGCCATGTTTCAAATGAAATTGAAGACGTCATAGAAGCAGGGTAATCGCGTGGGATTTGCCTGGTTCTAATCCAGAAGATTGTTTCCCCTGGCGCCTTTGGCGTGGCCTGGAGAACAATGACGTCTCTATTATCTCGGAATTGGAAGTATTCTTTCGTCGCTTCCATTTTCAATCCATCATGCAAAAATGCACCCATGGAGAAAAGTCGGGGAAACATCCCAGGACAATAGTAAACCGGAGACAAACGGAGTACTATGTTACGTTCTTCTTTTGTGACAGGATCTGTCACAATATGTTTCAAGACTACTTTCCCTATGCCCTGGATTTGTAGGGGCGCCTCGGAGTTGGCAGTTTTTACTTTACCAAAGTCACCTTTTACCAGTTCATGGAAGTCGCCTTCATCAAAAGTAAAATGATGACTGGCGCCTGAGTCAAGAATCCAGTCGGCTTGCGCATCTTGTGCTGCAGATAATGCCGATTCCTTTCCTTTACATAATGTGCATTGTGCCTTATCACAATTCTTTCCGCAAGTGCGAGCAAAGATATTTTTATTTGTGATTATATAATTGCTACTATTTACAGTCCAAGCGCCTACATGGGCGCTGGTTCGTTGGATGGGAAGCGCTGTGGTGGGCGCGCCCAAAAGTCCGGATCGAACTGGGGACTGGAGCAAGTTAGTATGAGCGCTAATAGAGCGGCTAGGCACGTACACATATGTATCATTGTCTTCCTCCATCCCTTCTATCTCAGATTGATCTTCATCCGCATACATCTCGATAAGCTCCTCCTTCGTCGTAATATCCTCCACTTCCTTTGGAGCTTGTGGCTGTGAAGTGGAGGTCACCTGCCTCTGATTCATCCTCTCATCATATGATGAGAGGGCGCGGGCCTTTGCAGCCGAATAGGCGCTAGGGGTAGCGGCAGTTGAGGGGCGGGAACGAGGATCGGTGGTGGAGCGCAAAGCAGCTCCATCGCCACCAGAGCGAGTGAAGCGAACGTCAAGAAGACGGCGAGGGGGAGGATCCACTCCACGGCAGTCATTGATGCGATCAACTAGAGATCGAGTAGAAGGGGGATGTGGATGAGAAGGTGCTGCGAAAGCAGCAGAGGCGATGGCAAAGGGGGATGAAGTCGCGTTGGCAAGCGCGTTATCCGCGGCTATTTTTATAGCGGCCTTCTTTTGTCCCCCACGGTTACCACGTTTCCTTCTCTGTTGAGAACCATTGTTATTCGCCTGCTGAGCCGGTTGCTCCTTATCCGCAGCAGGCTTCTTTTGGTTGTTCCATTTTGGGTTAGGACCCTTCTTATGAACACCAGAAGAGCGCGCAGGATTGGCAGTCGGATTTTGCCGGCGGTTCCATTCATTTAGGATCTGTCCTTTGATCCCATTGAAGGTAAGGTCATCCAACTTAGTGGAGGCCAAGATCGAGGACTGGAGATTGTCCCACGGAATCGCGTGTAACAGGGTCATAGCCTGCAAGAGATCGGGGACCTTCACATTAGCGCTAGCCAAGCGCTGGAAGGTGCTGGCAAGTTTGCCAATCTCCTCCGATGGATCACTCGAACCTTCGATATGGAAGGTGAGGGTTTCGCGATATAGCGCAAATGCTTGCGCTGGACCAGCTTCGCCATATGTAGATTTGAGCGCTTTCCAGTGCTCGGCAGAAGTGGTCTCTGATCCGGGGACAACAGAGAGGTGTTCAGCGGTTCGCAGAATGATTGCGCCCAACGCCTGTTGATCATTTAAGATCCATTCCTCTCGTTCCTTAGTTCGATCAACCAGAATGGTAGCTGCTGGGACCGAAGTAGAAGCTCCGGCAGCGCTAGTTTCGGCGGCAGAGGACAAGACCGGAACTGTCTCATCCTCAGGCTTGAGAATGGTCTCGTTAACATAACCCCACATGCCAGTCATTTGGAAGAAGGCCTGCATTTTGCGGGCCCATTCCGCATAGTTGGCAGTGCCGGAAAGCACGGGGACAGTGGCAAGAATGGAGTGAGACATTGTGATTTGATAAGATCTGTTATCGGCTCAATCAGCATCTTGTGAGACTAGCTCAAACAAGGAGAGAGCCAGATCGGAAAGGATCTGGTTAGAACGTGATGGGAGTTCCTTGAGAACTTCACGTTTTTCAGCAGGTTTCCACTTTTGCTAGGAGAAGCAGCCATATAGGCGCTAGCATCCTTATGCGGCAAGCGGGGCCCATAACCTATTGAAAATATATGCAACACCACGCAGTAATGCGGGTGGAAGCTACTGGTAGTGAAGCTCTTACCTGTGTTGGTAGCTTGTAGGCTAGATACTCAGTAAGTCGTAGAACGGTGTAAAACAACTTGTATTTTCTATGTGCTAGAGGCCCAGTTTATATACTGTGAACTAATACTACGGATTGTTCTAGGGTATTCTAGACACATGTATAAAGCATTCATAATGCATGTTAATGCGTCATAATGAGTCATTAAAGCTCAACTTAATTAAGGAGCTGTTACTCGTAAGAGATTACATGTTTGTAATCATATTGGTGAGCGCTTATACAGCGCATCATGTTGATGACGTAATAGCACTTTTCAACATCACACTGTCCAAGACAAGAGAGAGCCCACACAGAGTGGCTTCTGCTTCCATGACGGACGTCTGACTATCATGGATATTGCTGCTAAACCATTTGATTATGCTGATCTCGCATTCTTGTCAGCTTGTCAAACGGCAACCGGAGACGAGAATGCATCAGACGAGGCGGTCCATATTACTGGTGCAATGTTGGGTGCAGGATATCGCGGCGTAATTGGGACAATGTGGTCTATACCCGATGAAGCGGCTTCAATAGTTGCGGCCAAGGTGTATGAGGTGCTTCTATCCGGAGGAGAGCCGGATAGTAGGCAGGCGGCGCAAGTGCTACATGATGCTGTGAGAGAGATGCGAGAATCAGATCACAATTGCTATACGTTCTGGGTGCCGTTTGTACATTATGGTGTATGATATACTCTGTGTTACATGACTCCTGCTATATTTCCACAATGTCAGAGCTTGAATATTCCACCGCTATTTATTTTCTCTACGTTCCCTGTGTGTACTGATGGAGTAAATATCCAAGTTTTGGGTCGCTCTGCAGCAGACACGCCGTTGAGTGCTTAGTGGACGGGTTGGACAGAGCTCTCACTTGATTTGACTCCTGAGTAGTTGGGTGGACACCAAGCTTCGAGCCCCGGAGGACACAATGATAGCACATCAGGGTGCAGGAAATCCCTATCTCATGTTTATATAGGCGTTCAAGTGATCGGGGGCCCATACCAGTAGCTTCATCTCAGTTCCACCATAGCATCGATAACAGAAGAACATCCGATCTTGGTGACGCTGCTGAGTTCAGAGGTGTATTAGGCCTGCTGGGAAGAGTCACCCTCAACGACCCTGGATAATACACTAGCAATCGACCACACATGTCTTCATTTTTCAAACTTGATCTTCTGTTGGTTTGAGACTATATACTACTATCAGGAGATATGCACCGGAGAGATTGGGGCCAATACCACCCAGGTGGTTGATTGCAGACAGAGCTAGGTAGCGGTTTCCTGCTAGTGTGTGTATTAAACTATCAGAACATCTCTTCCTCTCCAGGCGTGTTCCTAGGCACCTTGTCGGGCACCCAAAGACCTTTTGATGATAATTCAGACTAGCAAAACCGAAAGCCGCTAGGCACCTACCTTAGCTGAGTATACAGACCTGTTTAAATCTCACGCAGCCTTGTGTTTTCTTTCTCCCTTTCAAATGGAGCAACTCTGTTGCATAGTCGTATCAAGCTGTACGGGCCACCACAAATGAAGCCCAGGGCGTTTTCATTCATTATAGCATTGTGGGAATACAAGATTGCTGTGCACATGAGCCATATGGCTGAGGTAGACTTGCGCATCTCGGTGGAGGTTTCGGGATAAGAGGTGCCCTGAGATTTTCCGAGTACATTAGGGTTTGTCTTCCAGCGCCAAGAGTTAGTTGTTTGCTCACCTTTCTCGCTGACCCTCCCAAAATGTGCCCGAGCATTCTCACCTTACTTTGAGTGGCCGAGGCTCACGGGACTATCCTACTTTATGCTTTCTTTACGTCTATGCTCTCCGTAGTGCCAACAAAACTTGTGTTTTTTTTCATTAGTTGCAGTGGTGTTGGGCGGGGAAGAGGACTTAACTTTAGTGATTGATGATTGGAAGCGACCTCTGCTCTGGGAGTAGAATTTAACAGGGGAAAGAGAGGCCTCTAAAATTACGAAAGTAGCAAGACGATAGAAGAGCTACCGGCACATTACACACTGTCAAACGTAAGCAAGGCCCCGTCCCATCCATTGATCTGAAAAATAAGGTTATCCACCGATAACTTGCTGGGATTTCCTAACGACTTTGATGATAACACAAAATACACAATACACAAAAAAAAACTCAGTAAATATGAACAATCGTATCCACAGGTCCATACACCGCCTCCACCGGACTCCCCGTCTCTCCCCTTCTCGAAAAATAAACAATTTCCGAACCCGAACGTGTCCACGACTGTGACGCACTCGGTGGGATAGCGACGAATGTGCCAGTGGTGGTGGTAGTACTTGATTCGGAATTATCAGCGCTGTTGTTGTTGTTGTTGTTGCCGCTGTTTGATACGGCGACGAGGAGTTTGGTGCCTGTGTCGTTGGCTACTGTGATTTTGCCGGCCATTGTTATCTGTTTCGTCATGAGTTTTTTTTTTTACATGATGATGCCGTGTGTTTTAGGCACATTGAGGGGGGATTCACTGACGTTGAGTAATGCCATCACGATCAACACCGAACCGAATTTAAAGCAGCCCATCTTTGAACGGGAAAGGATTCCAAGGTGCCCCTGTTTTTACGTCAAGTTGGAAAATGAAAGAGAAAATCAGTCACTCGTCGTCAACACCTATGAAAACCCGAGCTGACTGCACCTGTAGTAAGGGGGAAAAGGGCTGGGTGGGGGGGGCTCAAGCGGGGGTAGAACCTAGGTACCTATTTTATACAACCCAACTAAACCTTTGAAAGCCTGCGTCTCGTATTGGTGTGTGTACGTGTGTATGTTCTTAGTGCACGTCGTGTCCTGCCAAGAGTCCGAACTAGAATCATTCCAAACGTCTCCAAGAGGTTCAATCTAAATAAGAGCCCAAGACTCTATTATGTAAAAAAACAAACAGGAATAAATCCGTTAGGACGTATTTGCAGTTGAGAGTTAGACAAAAACGAAGAAAGATCTCTTTTTAGTCAAGTGGTCAAGGGGTTTCTGTGCTATTCGGATTTTTAAAAACAAAGACATAGGGCCTTTTTATGTGCACCCCTAGTCCGGATACAACCTAGGCAAACAAAATATTTAGGGATATTTGGAGACGGAGCTCCTACCTAGCACGAGGATACTAGCGTCGGTTTTACCAGGGAGGGTACAAGGACCCTATTTTATTCCAAATCTCTGTAATTTTACACTCTTTATAGTTTACAAGGGAGAACACGTGGCCAAGGATAACTCGGGGTACCATGGCTCAACTGCCAACCTTTTTTTCTTTTTCACAAAAGATACCTCCTAACAATCCCATCATCACACCCATACCACACCTCCATCCTCCCCTGTTGTCCCCCCTCTGAATTCCTAACACGAATATCCATGACTGGATCACAATCCACCCCCGCCAACTCTGCATACACCCCTGGACCCTCTGGAATAACACTTGCCACATACGGCAAGCCATCCGTAGTCGCGACCGCCAACCCGACTTGATAATTGTTGTTGTCCTCGAAATCCGAGCTTTGATTAGGGGCAAAGTCGAGACCACTTATCCCCGCCTCGTTCCGCCGAAAAAAGGTCAGTGGCGAGGCGAGAGAACGTACGTCATAGAGCGTTACGACGCCATCAGCTGCACCTGTTGCCAAGAGGTACTGCGAAGATAGATAGGACACAGTGTTGATCGGGGCGGAGGAAGCACGCGGGGATTTATAGATGGATGACTTAGTGCCGAGATCAAAGACCTCAAAGGAGCCGTTTTGGAAGCCCTGCATAGGTGACGGTAGGTGGCTACCTCGGGGGTCTCACGCTCGTCTTGGGGCGTTGGTTCGCAGCCTGGGATCGGAACGTCCTCGCCGTCGGGGGGAGTGGGGATACGTGCGCCGATGGTGGTGCAGAGGACGGGTGCCGGAGGCGTGAAGGGAACGGATGACGGAACCGGAGGGGACGTCCCAGAGACGGAGGGAGGAGTCGAGAGAGGAGGAGAGGATGTTTCTGCCGAGGGCGATGATGGAGGCGGAGGTGACGGAACGGGTGTGTGCGCGGAGGACTCGGACAGGGTGGATGCGTGTTCCTGAAGTTGTGTTTTCTGGTGGGAGTTCTGCAGAGAGGATGGAGAGGGCAAAGTCGCCGCCGCAGGTGAGGAGGACGCGGGAGGAGGGGAAGAACTGGAGGGCGGTGACGTTGCTGAGGTGGGGTTTGGAGGAGATTTTGAGCTTGGCGGAGCTGATGTGGGTTGTTGGGCTGGGGTCGTCTGGACGGGGGAGGGCCGTGGAGGGGTAGAGGTAGACGGAGCCATCGAGGTGGCCAGTTGCAAAGCGCGAGGCGTCTGGGGCGACGTCAAAGGCGGTTATGCGCTGCTGGGGCTGGAAAGAATGAGGAGGGGGGCTCATCGATGGTTACATTACAACTGTTTGCTGACGGACTCTGATGTTTTCCGATGCGCGGTAGTCCTGGACTGGCAGAAGGAGGTCTGTGGACGGGATGCCGAGGGCCTTGCAGGCGACGGTGTAGCGGGGTGGGGGCAGCAGCAGCAGTGATGTCTACGTCGCCGTCCCTGGCTGCGAGGAGGAGGGATGTGCTGTCTGGGTCGACGTCGACGTCGATCATGGCATGGACCGAGGGCTCTTGTGCCTTGTAGCAGGAGAGCCAGAAGGCGTGCGGGGGAGGACGGGCAGCGACTGCGTCTGCGAGGATGTCTGGAAAGTCGTGCTGGACGGTGGCGATGGGGAGGGTGATGATGGAGGAGGAGGACATGTTTGTTGTGAGAGAGAAGAGCGCGCGCGTGTTTCCTTTCTCTTTTGTTTCCAGAATGGCGCATCCTTCGCCTGGCAGGACTCTCCGCACAAAACGCAACTTCAAGGCTCTCCAGCTCCCCACAGGCCCTTCCCTCAACCTCCCTCCCATCAACCCCGCCCCTGGCTTTCGCAAACAACCCCCGCCGCCTCTCGTCGCCACCAACACCGCCGCCAAGCAGCAGCATCCCCGGTATCACCTCCACCACAACCACCACAACCACCAGCCCACCTCCACCACCACCACCCAAGCCATCTACCCCGAATCCCCGCCTCGGGCGACACCCCAGTCACCCCCCAGCAGCGCTCTGCCATCCGCGCAACCATCACCCAAACCATCGCTGGCTTTCCCCGCAAGTCTCTCGACCTCCAGAACGAAAAACTCGTCCACATCCGCGAGATCGGCCAGGGCAATGGCGGCAGCGTCTCCCTTGTCCGCCACCGCGACACCGACATCATCATGGCAAAAAAGGTGCCCTCTCTCTAAATCATAATCCATATCAGCTTACCCCCCTCCCAGATCGTTCTCATTGATGCCAAGCCCAGCGTCCGCAAACAGATAGTCCGCGAACTCCAGATCATGCACGAGTGCAACTCGACCTACATCATCGAGTGCTACGGCTCCTACCTCGCAGACCCCAATATCTGCATATGCATGGAGTACATGGACAGAGGCTCCTTTGACCGCATATACAAGAAAATCGGTCCCATCCACATCGACGTCGTTGCCCGTGTCGCCATGTCCGTGTTAGAGGGCCTCACCTACCTCTACGATGTCCACCGCATCATCCACCGAGGTTTTCCCCGCCCCCCTTGTCTGCCAATCCAGCCAAACTGACTACTACTCCTACCCAACCCCCCCACAGACATCAAACCATCCAACATTCTCTGCAACACAAAGGGCGAAATCAAGCTCTGCGACTTTGGCGTCTCGGGCGAACTCATCAACTCCATAGCCAACACCTTTGTCGGCACCTCCATTTACATGAGTGTACGTACTGTACTTTCAACTTTTTTTTTTCTCCCACCCCCTGTCACACACACGACAAAGAACCGCTTGATAACCCGCTTTAACAGCCAGAACGCATCCAAGGCGCTGAATACTCTGTCAAATCAGACGTCTGGTCTCTCGGCATCACCCTTGTCGAACTCGCAACCGGCCGCTTCCCCTTTTCCGACGAAGGCGACTTTCCCGATCAAGCTCAGCAGCAACCCTGGTGGTGGATATAGTGCCTATGCAGGCGATAGCCGTTTACCTGACCTGGACGAAGAGTCGGTCATGATCCTCACCGCCTGCTACGACGTACCTTAATCTTGATTCGCCCGTGGCCACTGCCGCCGCCGCTGCGGGAAACACGACCGCTGCCGCTACAACTATTACGAGAGCACCCGTACATGATGCACTAACAAACGCTACCTCTCCATTCTCCTCCTCTCCCACCACCGCCAAAACAACGACACACACGACGGAAGAGCAACGGCGTGAGCTTGCACGGCGGCGGAATGACCATGAGCATTATCGAGTTGATGCATCATATCGTGCGGGAGCCTGCACCGCGGTTACCTGAGGGCAGGTTTATCAAGTGGGCGGATGAGTTTGTGGATGCGTGTTTGGAGAAGGAGGTGGAGATGAGGAAGACGCCTGGGGTTTTGTTGGTGAGTCTCTTTTTTTTGTGTGTGTGGTGGGTCATGGTTTGATGATAGTGCCGTTTTTAGAGTTATCAGTGGGTGCAGGATGCGAAGGAGTCGAGGTTTGATTTGGCTAAATGGGCGGCGGGACTGGAAGCTTGATATGAGGCGATGTGACTATCTTTTGTTTGGCTTTTTTGTTTTTTTGTGGTTTAGTTTAGTCTGAATTAATGGTTTGAAGGCATAGACGATTCTTTTTTTTTTTTCGCAGATGAGGGAAAGAGGTATCGGAAAACAGTGGATGGCGTGGGTCGAGAAATTCGCGCCCCCGGGCTTGAATAAAATGTTCAAAGGCAACAAAGTGAGCTGACCAGTGAACTTTTTTTTTTTTGCAACGGGGTTATAGAAACTTTTATTGTTGATTGGTGGGTAGGCTTTTGAGTTCTGTCGTGGTTTGTGACACCGAACCCTCTATCCTGTTTGGGATCTATTTCATTTCGTAAAAAACCCAACGAGTCATTGTTCTAGCATGGGTGTGGTTCTCCAAAATGGCTCGAACGGCGCGATCGGAAAACGAATGTGTTTATAAATTATTGGATATGCAGGGGCACCCGACTCCGAGAACCCCGATTCGAGCAAGTAAGTAATCCACTTGCCGAATTTTTTGAGGTGAGTGGAGTCCCTTGGACTCCCCTATCCTTCCCTAACATGTAGCCCAGTTGGTGTTTGTGTGTCCGTAACCCCCCACCCTCCATCTTTTTATGCAAAATCGATTTTATCAGACCTCCCACCAAACACATTTCCCCAGGCACCCCGATAGAGATTTCAACATGCATTAATGGGTCTACTGGTGTGAAGATAGCGGCTGAAGCCGCCGTTTAGCTCTTTGGTTTACGCTCGTTTTCCAAAAGTGACGATAGTGCCCAACAGTTCAGGTATTTATGTGACTACGTGTGCCCGGGGTTTCTTACTTACCCTCCCGCGCGCCCCACTATTACCTCTAGTAAGTCAACCTTCAACTCCTAGCCAGAAACCTTTCCGACCATTTTTTTCTGCCAGGATATGAAGAACTGGGGTTCTCATCGCAACCATAGCCGCTCTCCTTCTTGGCGCTACCTCCAATGCTAAGAGTTGCTTGAAGGCAAGGGGACCCGACAGGCTGCTATAAAGTATACTCCAATAATTGTGTATCTATGAAACCGCCTGCTACCATCAAGCAGGCGTTTCCCACTGCAATGAATTTTTGCACAGATAACTACGCCCCCGTCTATGACGATGAGGAGCTTAAACCTGATGCACCGGCCCTCGTGTAAAGCGGCCTGATTGTAGAGGGTGGGGGAGTGTATGCATGATGGCGAGAGTGGAGCATACTTGAGGGGCTATATCGTGATGTACGGCTTCTTGGGTTCGGGGACGACAATAACACACTTTGTTCTACCCCGACTTGTCAGCCAGTTTAAGTTCGATTCCAGGAGCAAATACTGGGAATACTTAAATGGTGTGTGTATGCGGGGTGTTGGCCCCTTTGACAAACAGGAGCCCTAGGCTAAGCACTTTACGAACACGACTTGGGATGAGGATATGCTACAACACAATTTCAGGTCTGGTAGCCGACGATAGCGCGTGCAGTTGTGGACATTCATCATAAGGATGATGACCTCTAAATAAATCCATGGAAGAGTCATTTGGCGATCGCCATCGCACAGAAAGGCCAAATCGGGATGATATGTAGGATCACGCAAGGGTCCGATATTTTTGGTTTGTTATCAGACTCGCAAGCCAGCCCTCGGTGAGTTTGGTTCTCTTTGTCAAGGACTGTCAAGGTCCTTGACGTGTGATGCGAACCCGGTCAAGCTATCAGTGATGCGACGCCGAACCTTCATCCGTTTGGGATCAAATTCTTCGTAAAAATCCAACCTGCGCTGACTCCTCTATTATTTCTCCTTTGGCTAGAGAGTAGTGTTATTAGTAGTCCTACCATGACACAAGTGGTCCTCAAATGACCCGAACGGGGATCAGAAAAATATAATATTTGGATGGGCAGGGCACCCGCTCCAAGAATCCCGATTCGACTAGTCATCCACTTCGGACTTGCACAATTTCAGGGTTACTTAATGACAAGCACCAGTGGCACCAATATTCCTTTAATGAAGGTGATCAGAAGTGAGGCCTAGACTCCCTATTCCGAACCCCCCCCCCTAATACATATGTACTCCGTTTGGCCCAGTTAGTAATTGTGTGTCCAGATCTCCACCATCTGGCCCCGTGATAATGAAGAAAAACAAAACCGATTATCAGACCCTTGCGTCTTACCAAAAGCCCCGAAGCTGCACCTGCCCACACACCCTTGGGACTGAGGCAAGTACTAACAATAATTGTAAGCTGACGATCCCTTCAGTTCGATATAACTACCAACGAGACTTTTTTCTCTACAGCTTTCTCTTCCGCCTCAATATCCGGTGAACTTGCTCTCTCTCCCTCCCGTAAACACGCTTCGTGCACAAATTTAGCACCACAATCATGGGACAGCAATTTGCAAAGCCGCAGCACAAGCTAACAAAGCCAGGAGGGCATCAACTGTCTAATCATCGCCCACCGGTTAGTCGCCCAGTGGTCGTGGTGTTTACAGACGGCAGAACGCAGATATACATCAGCGGGCCCGGCCGGTGTGACCGAATTCTTTCTTTACTCTAATCCGTTTCGCTGCATAACGCTAACGACCGATAGAACACAACAAATAACGCACCACCAGCAGACAGGGAGAGGGAGGGGCACAGGCAGAGGAGGCTACGGAAGGGGAGGAGGTTACCGGAGAAGAGGCTATAGAGGAAACCAGGGACACCGTCAGCCCACGGGCAATGGAACTACAGTAGTGGTTGTGGGAAGATAATATTAGAGTAAATGCAGCTGCCTACGTCTTTGTAGAGTAGTTCTTTTCCTTTTTGCCTCTGTAACCCTACTAGGCTTTACCTTGAGTGGGATACGTTGAACATGATGCTTGATTTCTACAGCCTGGCCTGATTGAACCCTCCAAGATCTAACCATTGGTCTTTTTGTCCCTCGTCATGTCGGTAAATGGACTACCTTGAATTCCACACATGAGTAAAGGGTGCTCTCGAAGTAAACGGTTCTTGTAACGTTGGCGGTCACACGAAAGATCATATATAGGCCAGAGAAAGAGTCAACTTGTATTTTCACATGTCGGTACTACTCACTGCTGGCTAGCATTTAGAGTGGTGGATGTTTGGTAGTTTCTTGTCTAGCTACACTTCGTCTGCAACGGTGTCATGGCTACTAAACCTCAGCAATCTCAAATACTTATTTATTTATGACAATATGACCGGGTCTCCACATCACGGAGATGTGAGCCCTGAATCCTGTGTCTGCTCTATTCGGTTTGGTGGATGTTGAGTTTCTTATTATCCATGATATGAGAATCCCCGGATACTTCCTTATATATGTTGGTTGTCAAAATCCCGAAATTTAGGTCTTTTTGTTTGGATCAACAAGTGTCCTAGTCTCCGAATTTTTGTCCAACCTCAACCAGATTTTCCGAACATTTCCGGGACCAACTTCTATAAACTGCCAAAATTTGCTGCATGGCTAGCTGTCCGCAGTTGTACCCAGCCTTCTTGTCCAGACTACCTGACCAACATTTAGCGGATTTTTCCTTTTTTTTTTCATCCAGATTTTCGTCCAATATTGTGTCCGAGGTCCTATGATGTATTTGTAACAGTAAGCGTCCATCCTCAGCTAGGCCCATGAAGCAGGATCAGGGTTCCTAATTGCTTGGTTTTAGTGTACCAGCATACCCTTGGACCTACATACGTATTCATATATAGACCAGCTGATACCTCTAGCATCGTATAACTACCAACGACCTTCATCGCCCTCTTGTCTGTCTCAACATACGACAAACTACTCCGAGACTCAGCCCCATTCACCGATTACCATTCGAACCAAAAACACAAATGGGTTGCATACCGTCCAAACACACCTCGGATGTATGTATGCACTTCCCTCTGCTTAAGTTGCTGCTTACAGTACAAAGGAGGAATCTAAAACTAAAACTACAACCGGAGGTACCGATTGGACGAAACAGCCAGGCTATGGATCGGGTTTGTAATTGCAACATCGAGATCAAGCTCTGTATTCAGATTAGATTAGCCCGGTTCACTAATCGAAGCATATATTAGTCTATCGACGCTGGACATGTGAGGTTCATGTGAGAGCGGCGGGGTCCTGGCATATCTTAAATGGGAAGAGGTTAAGTCAAAAAGATCAAGTAGCCCACCGCGAGGGTCGAACTCGCAGCCTTCAGATATCATTGCCGCCATAGCAGTTCTTAAGAGTCTGACGCTCTATCCGATTGAGCTAGGCGGGCTATAATATACACGGGGTGGCGAGTGCTCAGAACCAGAACCTATTGCCAACGACGACGATATCGCCTGGGGTGAAGCTGATCTGAGCGCCCGGAGGAGCTCCCTTCCCCAGCACAGCCCTCATCCCGCCATTCCGCCCGATCCTGTTCGTCCTAAAACTTGGTGAACAAAAAAGAGCGTGCGTGTGTGTGTGTGCAAGAGCGCCAACGTACCCTGGTTGCCAGCCGGCTCCTGACACATCTCCCCTCTGGCTCAGGCACACGCTCAAGTCTGGAACACCTCTCTTGGACCTGGATGGCTTTACGCTCCTGTCTTTGCCCTGCCGCTCGTTCCAATCCCAGTCCCGCTGCCCGTGTTTCTCGCGTTCAACGCCCGTTGAACGGTCCAAGTCCAACAATGCCGAGATCGTCACTTCCGCCCACTCATCCGCCCTCTTCCCGCCGCCCTCTTCAAAGTCGAAGCTAAAGCTGAGGCAACTCTCCATCTGGCTGTGATCGTTTCGGTCTGGTGTACTCTGTACTGTTTTCTCCTCTGGAATCCTCCTGTCTTCGACTAAGGCCCCGTATCTGTCGTCAATGTCGTTCCGTTCGCCTGCGTCAATGAAATCCCAACCCGTGTCGTCATCTGCTGCTGTACCACCACCACCGCCATTACCGCCTCTTCCTCCTCCCCCTCCTCCACCTTTTCCTCCACCACGTCGATCCACCTCGCCAAGGCCATAACCAAACCCAGGAACTACAATCTCCCCTCCATATACATGACTCCTCCTCCCCCCAAGTCCAACCACCGAAACCGTCGCCCCGCGCACCGATGGCGAATCGCGCAAACTAGAATAATGATTGAGAGTAGACGAAAACCTCGTTGATGTCTGTCGAACACTCCTAGGTGGTCTCGAGTGGTGCCTAATCATGCCGGATGCGCTACTGCCTGCAGTAGTAGTACTACTCGTTGTCGTTGATTCCGAATCCGACGATGGTCCGGAGGCGGTGGTGGTGGTGGTAGGGGAATCCCAAGCCTGGGGACTCTTTTGTGTAGGTGTAGGAGGTCGAGAGGGTGCGGTGGGGCTCATTGTGGGTATGCTGGTGGTTGTCATGTGGATTGAGTTTGGTTGAAGGGAGAGGGGAGGTTGATTGGGCGGAGGGAGGAAGAGGGGAGAGGAAGAAAAGGGGGATGTTGGCTATTCGACAGTCGGGGCATTAGGTCGCAGACTAGTTGTTATGTGTCCCAAGTACCTCCGTAACTTTTGAGCCACCGATTCGGGCATTTGAGTATGGGGTTGTTCCTCACTCTCATGGCGCCCAAAAATATTTCTCAAAAAAATACAATAAGAGAATTCTCACTTGAGACACCTCGAGCCGCCGTCCGCACAGAATTTCAAATCAAAATCACGACATCACAGTTATGAAGTTCAGTAGCAACGGATTATGACAATCATGTCATGGTTGCAGGCGACGTTGTACACGTAGAAATTAAAGGCTCCTTTCTTTCAAGTCATACTCACGATGTCGCACACGTCCACTCTAAATTCTAGCGGTGAAACCCAGATGATAGGTCTCGAACTTGGCCCGCCGGTGACAGCTATCATTACAGAATAAGGCTTATCTTGGGGATAGCCTCAAGGTATTCCTTCACCGATACGCCGAGGGAGGAAATGAACGATGGCTACATAGATCCTCGAGGTTTCGACTCTTGGATAGTTCTTTCAAAAATCAAAATCAGATTGCTCGACAGACTTTATCAAATCCACAAAGATAGACCAGGTTTCATAAAAGTGCATCTAACTCGCTCAACATTTTTCATTGTTCGTTTTGTCGTTGTATCGTCACGCGGCTTTCAGAATTCCCCTCCCTCTCCCATGAACATGTTCGCAACGACTCTCTAGCAAAATTGAATGGCCCGGTATTCCCTTCTCTGAGGTTTAGATAATCTTGCAGGACCCACGGGCACCGACTCCAGCCAGGCTCATGACGGTCCAACTTAATCCGCAAATCCTGGCGTTACGCAAACACCCAGTCCCTTGTGTGTAATCCTAACTAAGTGCAGCTAGCCCTAGCCTTCACTCTACGGTTGGCCTACCTGCAGTCATTCAACGCTTGTGAGTTACTCAGAAGCACTGTGATGCATTCACCTGCTAGATCATACTATACGCTATTTTACTTCCTTGCCATTCCAGTTGTTCCAAATCGGATATCATTCGTGTAGTAAGACCAGGCTATTTGTTTGCTTTCACCCCTTCTCCTCATTTACAGTCTGTGCTCGTCCTTTGTTTTCTTCTGTAGATGTTACTCACCTCATACAGTATTTTCATCATTACTGACCGTTACGCTCCCTCCTAGCATGACCAGTACCCATGCCAGTGGACATCAGAGAGAGAAGCAAAACACCGGTACCTCCATGAGAGTCACTTGTTAAAATCCCAAAAATGAAACGCGACCTTGGTTCAAGCACATAATTTAACGCCCAAGTCTGAGGTACGTGGGAGCACGGTCGCAGCCAGCGCCATATAACAAACATAGTCATGTTCTGAGGTGCCCTACTCACGCGGTGCACATGGTATTTACAACTGTGTATATGTTGCATTGGGGGACTACACCCTCGTATGCGCCGCCTGTAACCATTCCGTGACCTATCGGGTAGGCAGGAGGTGTCATCTCTACAACGATGCCGCCCCGTTCAACCATTGAAAGGACCTCAAATTCAGTTGGAAAAGGAAGAGGTAGTAAAGTTTAATATACAAGTGGACGTATACATGAACCCTTACCTTTATCCGGACCGAAATTAGAGCATGCATAATACAGGACTCAGGACTCGCATCTCCTCCACAATATGGAAAGCCAGTCATCTTGTGACAAATCAATAGGTAATTGAGCTTACTAGCCACCAGTCGAATAAGAAGAATTCCTATTGTCAACATCTGTTCAATTTGGAGTGGCAGATACATAGCCAGTTGCAGGAACAATAATTAAATATCTACGGAAGTATTAAATGCTAGATCAGAATTGCCAATTGGAAGTCGTTGGCTGAGCACCAGGACACAGAGGGCCCCACGGACTCTTTTATCGACCCATTACTAGGAGTTATTACATAGGGCTGTGTCGAAAACATTGGATTCGATGGGTTGTTAAAGGTTGTTAAGTAAGATATTGTTTTTCATAAATTTCACGTCATTAATAACAGCTGAAAAATCTGCTACATACTTAATCCAACGTCAAGGATAACAGAACTCCACAAATTCTCACATAATGAGGTCGTCGATCTTATGCCCTCCGAGTCTTCTTTCTCCTTTTTTTTTCTGTTGCTCACTATCGCGATTAGGATGCGTGAATCTGAATAGAGACAGATTCGCTCATATTATTATAGATGAATCCTTGTCGGACTTGTCCTTCTGCTTGCACTATAACTATTAACAGTGACTTGGGCAGAGGGAGGCTGATACCTACTTTTGGCAGGCTTGCTTGAATTGGCAGACACATTCATCAAGGTTCAAGATAGTCTAGGATAACACATGATACATGCAGCAGGAAGAATGCCACCATATGTCCATCATGCAACGATTAGTGAACCGGGCTGATCTAAGTACAGGGCTTGATCTCGGTGTCACTTAGGTGGACCAAATACTCCAGGGAACGGATTTTGAGGGTCGTGTTGCGTTTTAGGTTTAGGTTCATCCTTTGTATTATTAGTGGCAAATTAGGCAGAGGGAGGTTTATGCATACTTACATCCTTGGTGGGTTTGGATGAAGTTTCCATCTTGTTTTCTTCTCCCTTCCTCGTCCTTGTATCAATTATCACACCCTCGGGCTCACTGGCTCATCCAGTGGCCACCGTGCCTATAAGTCAGCCGTCTCGGTCTTTGGTCTACCCCGCACCAAGGGCCGCATAACTATTCATACAATCGGTCCCGCAAAGCTTATTAATAGGTTGGCGCTCGGCAAAGAGTGATCGTCATTTCTTGAGAGGAATATGCACGCTAGCCGCCGCCAAATCGACGGCCCCGAATACTCTCCTCTGTTTTTGCTTTACAACTTGGCCGCCCAGGCCCCATCTGATATGAGGTAAAACCGCAGCTTAACGTCGGATCAAGCATCTGAATTGTTTGTCCTTTGCCCCTTCCGTACCCATTGCTGCTGAACTTTTTGCCTCCTCTCACCCTGACTATATCACCGAGCCTTTACCAACCGGACTTGGTTTTTTTTTACTCACTTTTACAATTCATCAATGACATGACGGCGCCTGCTGCTACTGGCTACCTTCAGTCATACGTATGTATGCATAGTACTTGGGCGCCGAGAGTGGTCCTTACCAAGATAGCTCCGCAGGAACGGAAAAATATCCCCGTTCAGCATTCCGAGGAGTTAATTTTTTCTCTTCCAGTCACCATCCTTCTTGGAGCTTTTTTGTGGTGCCCGCCCGAGAATGAATTTAGTTGTGCGCAGTTATGCCACCAGTGCTTACCAAATCATCCCTCACCACTACAAATCTATCTTTCATGAAATCAGTCAACAAGGGATGGGTTAGGGTGTAAGGTTTTTGCACTTGGTCGCGTCAGAACATTTGCATCAGACACACAAATCCCAACCATTTGAGTCACCGCCCCCTTTTTCCGGTGCACACCCCCATACACCGGGGGGGGAAGGGGCATTTCCATCTCATCTGAGTCCCGTCAAGAGTTCAAGGCAGTGAAGGAAGAGCCATCGATCTAGTCCGTTTCCGGGAATCAATTCATACAAACGCTCCCCTCTCTCTTCTTCCCATCGATCAAGCGCTTGAGCTTGAAGTTTGAATCCGGGTCAAGTAATGACGAGCCAATCAATTCATCATTTTCATCAAAGTTGTTACACAACCACGCTTCCCATCAGTTGGCATCACCATCAGGGTAACTCAGCCAGTGACTTCCGCGTCCCCAACAGTTTCCTAACATCTCGGCAAACGACATCTAACAAACCAATCCGGCACAGCTGCTTGCGCACACACGCCATAAGGGAATAGTTTCATTCATTTACACAGCACCTCAGCCCCAACACCACTCCCCGAACCCTCCTCCACCCAAGGCTCCCCCCTCCGTTTCCGTCCCTCAGCGTTTCGCCCATGCAGTGCCTGATTTTTTGCACTTCTATTCTTAACCGGAGTTCTAATTCCCCCCCTCTCAACGGGATAAACCTGTGCAACACAGCCATCACCCTAAGGCTCATTGAAATCTTGACGTTTATGTACACAAAAAAAAACCCCATCCGTCGTCTTCGGCGGTCCAAAGGATCAAAATTCAGGCCACATGGCTTATTTTCATTTAGCCGGTTGCGTGGAGATGGTTACGCAGCAGTGCGCTTGACAACCGATGTAACAATGTTCGACTGGCTGGCTGCCACCCACCCACCCCCCTCCCCTCTTGCTCCAATCCCAAAACTAGGGAACCACGAACCCGAGCCCATCACGTCGATATTCCGGAAGTGAATTCATAACCGAGATAACACGGTGACATTTTCCCCCCCCCTCCCCCTCACACTACAACTCACTCCCTCGCTTGTCGTCATGGGAGGTTCCCCTCAAGTTGCCAAGCACAACCGGGTCTCTCGTCCCCCTTCTTCACGTTTCGCTTTTTGGGGGTTAGAGGTGTCATGACAAGGGGGGGGGGGGCGCCTCTAGACAAGTTTGTCCTGACAACCGAGAAACAAAAAAAAAACGCCATGGTTTCCCGATGTGACATTTCCACCTCATGGGCGCTAACCGCTGATTCCAAATCCGTTTGTTCGAACCCATGTAATTACATACACCGAGATACCACAGGGTACACACAGAGCATGGCAAAAGGAATAAATAAAACGAGGAGAGCTGTAAAAGAAAAAAAAAAAAACATATACAGGGGAGAAAATGCAAAGAAAAAAAGGAAAAGAAATATGTACAGAAAATTCATCAGTAGCGGACCTAGAGTAAGCCACTAGTAGTGTTATCAACACGAATAATTAAGGTATCAGACAAGTCAAGTCATTAGAAACATCTCGAAGAGGAATTAGAGTGTCGCATGCTGCTGCTGGTAATATCCCCCCTCCACTCCAAGTTGCTGGTGCTGAGTATCATAAACCCCAGTCGGCACCGTATTCGAATGCCCGTACATCTGATGCACCTGAGGCGGTAGCTCCATCGTATACGGCGCAGGCGACTCCGTTTGCTGTTGACCATGGAAAGACGAAGGCGACTCGGTTCTAAACATGCTCTCTCCTCCCTGCTGCGACTGCTGCATCATCTGCATCTGCTCTTGCAAATTGAAACCGGTCCTCGAGTCTGGCCTCCTCAGCCCTTGCTGCGGTTGCTGTTGCTGCGTTCCATCAACACCTCCAAGCGGCACATTGTACACCACCGGACTCGAATGCGTAGACCCAGACCGCGAGCTGCTCGTGTACCCAGTCACATACGGGTGGTACCCCCTCACGCTGCTGCTCCCAGGGGAACCAGACCCGGAATGCGACACAAACTCGCTACTCCCATTCCCACTATTCGCAGTCAACGGTCTCCTAATCGGCTCCCCATTTCTAATCAAACTAGGGGTCATGCTTCTATGTCTTCTAATCGGTCCGCCATTGTTACCACTCGCAGCAGCACTGGCCAGCGACGCCGCAGCGCTATCTAGCATCGCAGGCGGGTACAGCGACCCATGATCAAACGCCTGCTTATGCGATGGTGCAGACATAGACGTGACATAATCGTCGTTGGAGTCGTTGGCGCCAGTGTAGGCCGATAGCGAAGATGTAGAAGACGATGCGGAATGCGTGGGGCGCATATACCCCGCAGGAGTGGAACCCATCGAGGCCCGATTATTGGATCTAATTTGCAGGATACTGCCAGACGGAGGCGAAGGGACCGTCATATTGCCAAACCCAGAATTCTGCTGGGGCCTCGCAGCCCACTGTGCAGCGGCGTCCGAGCCCCCATATTCCGTAGTCGTACCTGTGGTGGTAGCGTACATCGCATTTTGTTGTTGCTGTTGTTGCTGTTGTTGTTGCTGCTGCTGGACTTGGTGAACAGCAAACTGCGGCATTTGTCCAGTCCTCAACACCAACCCTTCCTCCTCGCCGCCCGGAATCTCCCTCACATCACCAGCCTGCACCTCAACCTCACACATCTGCATGTCAAAGCCGCCAGGTCCCATCGCACCCGCACCCATCTGACCTAATACCGTGTTATTCATCATCCCCATACTGAACATGCCCGTCGGATCGTTCATCATCTGCTGTTGTGCAGCGGCATACATGAACCCTTCTTCGTCAAATCCTTCACTCTCCGCCCCGCTCAAATCACCCTCGTCACCGTGATCCCTCCACATTCCCATCGACATATCCATTCCCATGCCCATATCGATCCCAGAGCCAGGTATACCGCCAGGCATCCCGGCTCCAGCACCCGCAAAACCAGAAGCCCCTCCAGCACCAGCACCACTGGCATTACTAAGCGCAGATCCCGTTCGTTCATGCGTCCTCAGATGTTGATTCAAATTATCGCTCCTCGAGAATCGCTTCTGACAGATCGTACACGTAAAAGGACGCTCCATCGTATGCGTCCTCAAGTGCCGTTTTAGGTGTTCCATCCGCTTGAATAGCCGACCACACGAATACAGTGGACAAATGAATGCACGGAACTTGCCATCGGGAGTGAGGGTCTCATACTGGGTCGTCCCTGCACCTTGGGCAGTGGAATCTGCTGCGGCCTGCGGCTGCGATGAATAGATACCACCAGTAGGATCGTATCCGTTTGCACCGGCATATGTCGAAGGATCGAGCGGCTGCGACTGTTGCTGTTGCTGAACATCAGGCGGCAACTGTCCAGGTTGGCCCGGGTAAGACTGTTGCCCTCCTCCGGCAGCTTGCACCTGGTGAGCCGTGAAACCCCCACTGATCATGACACCCACTTCAGGCAGCACATGGGGCACTTTGGGCTTCTTGACGACGCCATCTGCAGGTACGAGCTCCTGCCTCGCCTGCTTGTGGAATAGCTCGGCCGCGTTGGGTTCTGCCCTTTCCTTGTAGTCTAAGCTGCCTGGGCCAAATTCATCTGCCATGCTTGGGAATGGGAAGGGTCGGTTGATATGGGAATAGGGCTGAGGGTATGGATAAGGTCGTTCGCGAGAGACGCTGGCGGACTGTGAATGGTGGTGGTGACGCTCAGCGAGCCCACTGCCGTAGGGTCCAATACTACGTGGTCGACCGCGGTCATCAAAGTCCTCGCTTCCCCTTCGGAAAGAGGCAGAGGAACTGCTACTAACGCTCCTACTAAGAGCGCTGCCGGCAGTCGGGTTCTTCTTCCTCCGCTGCTTGTACGTAGGCGAACCTTCGAATAAGCCAAAGAGGTTGGAGAAGAACGGGGTGCCACCGTTCATTTTCTGAAGATGTCGCTTACGCTGGCGTTCCTGCTTTAGCGCCTTTCGCTTCTCTCGTTCCTCCTCCGTCAAGCCAGGTAGATCGTCCGCATCGCTCATTTCGCTATCCTCCGCGCCGATGTGAAGGTTGACCATACCATTAGCGCCTTCTATGAGCTCGGCATCGCTCTCGCTACTAGCACTCGCAGCCAGGCCATCGACGAGGCCATCCTGCTCCGCTCGCCGGACAACGGATTCGAGTTCACCCTCGCCCTCCTTGACGCCCTGAGCTTTGGCAAATTGCTCGTACAAGCTCCGCTTGGGATCGTAGAGGAAGGACATGGCAGGTTCACCAACGACCTGGGTGGTGGCCTCGAAACCCATCTTTTCACGTTTGAGATCTCGCTCGAGCGCATCGAGGAAGAGGCGGTCGTGAGGGACGGAAAACCAGTAAAAGACCTTTTGCTTCTTTTGGGTTCGGATGCATTGGTACTTGAAGAGCAGGTCAAGAAACGGTGACTACAAAATAAAATAAAATAGGGTGTCAAAGTCAGCATTGTTTGATCCATGGAGATGACAATATAATTTGAGAGAGAGAGACGAGTAGTTAGTTGATACGGACCTTGGGCTCTTCCAAACAGGCATCCACGCCGGGCTTGAGATTTCTAAGATCACTAAAGACCCCCTCTTCGAATTTTTTCATGTTCCGCACTGGACGACCGAAAGCCTAGGGGACAAGGAGTGAGATCAGCTCGATCTGCGAGCTTATCGGAAACGAAAGCCAAAAGAGAAGGGGGGGGTTGTGCGCGTACCTCGAAGCGGAAGACCAATGCTCTCACAATATCGGTGCCAGTGATATGATAGAGGCCATTCCAGAGAACACATGTGACAAACTCCTGGCTGGGAAGCATGAAGCGGTTGAGGGAGGGATGCATGCCCTGCGCATAGGCATCACCAGCTGGGCCGGGCCCGGTTCCGTTGCCGGGAGGGGGGAGACCCATGCCCCAGCCAGTGCTGCTGCCCACGGTGGATGGGACGCCGACGGAGGCGGACGGATAAGCATTTGCGCCGCTTGTGGGAGCGAAGGACTGGGTGGAGCGGACGCCGTCCCACTGGGAGGGGGCGGTAGCAAGGAAAAACTTGAGCCGATCGAGATGGGCGAGCTTTTCCTGCTCGGCTGGGGTGAGGGGCCTGGAAAGGCCACGTTCGAGCCCGGGGGTGTCGCTGAGGGAAAAGTCCTGGTGGGAGTGGAGGTCGGTGGAGACGGGGTTGGAGGAGTCGGCGCTGTTGAGGGGAGTGGGGAGACCGGCCGCCGAGGTTGTCGATGGTGGATGGGTAACGATGGGGGTTGCGCCGGGGTCATCCGAAGAGGGATCCTCGGCGAAGAGGAGGGAGCGGGTGGGCTCTGGACGGTGGTCGTTGGAGTCTGCGGCGGCAGCGGCGGTGGAGGGGAGGGTGCCGGAGAGGAACTGGGCATGCTTGTGGGCATTGGAAGGGCGAGCGGTCTTTTCGCTGGGATCTGGGTCGGAGGCGGTGGTGGATGTGGAGACGGAGAGGGAGAGGGAGATGGGGAGGGCGTTGAGGGTGTTCTTGTGGGCAGGCCTGGAGGGATAGTTTGGGAGGGGATAAGTGTGTGAGTGGTGGGGATGGTGTGGGTGGTAGTGGGGGTAGGCAGCGGGATAGTTTGAGGAGATGTCGGAGGCGAAGGAGCGTGGTGAGGAGTGGGTGGAGGAATGGTCGTTCATGGGTGGTGGTGGTGGTGGTGGAGGCAGAGGCAGAGGCAGAGGATGAAGTATGTACAAGTTGGCTGAGGCGATGCACCCAACTGATCACCATATTGTGTGTTTGTTCCGTACGGCAACCATATCATTGGTATCATCAGAGGATCCCCTCCTCCTCCTCACCGCTCGGCCTCTCCAGATCCAGTGTCCACCCGCAGCGACGACCGCGACAATCTCCCCTCCACACTCATCCCAAGATCTCCAGATTCCCCCATCACTCGCGAAGCCCATCCCGTCTGTCCGCACCATCGCTTCCGCCCCCCTTGCAGAAAAAGTTCCCTTTCGAAATTATCCCTCCTTTGCCTGACGTATAGACGTGATCATCACCTCCGTCGTCAGGCAAAGCACCACTCCAACGGGGTGCCTCTCTCTCTCGTACAGATTATTTCCGGCCAAAGCGTCTTCTGCGCTGACTCACCACTATATCGAGGACCCCTCCGAAATCCCGTCTGATCTCATGGATCACTTTACACATGGAATATCACACATATGTCATTGTCACTCTCCCGTCCAACAACCAGTATGTAGCCAGCACTCAGGCCTAACAATCCTCACAGCTCTTACACACGTCCAACAATATCACCCCCGAATCCACGTGTCGCTCCAAACAGTGTGTCTCCCGAGTTCCAAAAAAAAAAAAAAAAGACCGCGTCTGGTGCACCAACCAACCAACCACCCAACCCATCCCCTCCCCACTTACTCGCATCATTCAATCACTGGATCAACTCACAGGTCGCTAGCGACTAATTAATAGCCGCGTCACTTAGCCCGCACTAGCGTCACTCTCCCTTTAGCGGTCGTTTACAGACGCAGATCACTCCATCATCCCCATCACTCAAACCCCCCTTAACCTCGTCACACACACATACACACACACACCCCTCCGTTGGCACTAAGAAGCCCAACACAACTCATCCCATCAACCGAATCAACCATCAACGCATATGACGTCTCCCTAGTCGGGTATGAAGGTCGATCAGATCCCCCTCCCCCCAGATGCAAATAGACCAGAAGGGAGAGAGAGGCCAGAAAAGACGCCCTGGAGACACTGCCTCGAGCCATGCGCATACTCTGGAAAAAGACAAAACAGGACACTACGTTGGCATGAACTGCTCTCGGTTCCCTCGTTACTGTGATGATTTTCCTTTGTTTCGTAAAAATACACACAACATGAACGAAATCCCTTTCGACACTTTGTTTGCGCCGGTGGCGGTGAAATCTAGCGTGCCATGCATGCTATACACACACACCACCCTCCCACCCTACAAACGCGCGCGACCCCCTTCCATTTCTTTCTTTTTTTTTCTTCTCAAAGGGTTTCTTCTTCATTATCCATTTACGGGGTTATCGCACCGCATTGTGCGATGGGGGTTCATCCACCGCCGTAGTACAAGTCCAACCGCAGACAACATCAATCTCGGAACTCTTTCCCGATCTAAACGAAAAGACCGCACCCGCAACTCGATCATAATCATCCCTCCTAAAATAAATTAACCAAAACCCGCGCAATCTCAAAGATCCCACCACTCTTTCTCAGGGGCCCACCTCCTCCCGCCCCGCCATCTCGTTCCCAAAAACCCAAACCACAATCCAATAAGCGCTCATGTGAACGCCACCTAGCGCCACGGGCGCCACTGGCAATGGAGAGTGGGTTGGTCTCACAGCCGCAAACCACCACCCCCCGACGATCGCACTCCACGCACTTTTACATACACAAACTTTACTTTACACGGTGCGACGTAGCCGCTCCGCTTCTAGGGGTTTTGCGAGAGGGTACTTAAAAATTCGTGAGCGGTCGACACGGGTATATCGGGGTTGAGTCCATAATGGGTAGTGGGCTAACCGCTTAGAGGAGTTAATGCCGAGGGCTAGGACAACCGTCGGCTGAAGCAGGGATAGAGAGACCTCTTTATCGCTTTTATCGCCTCCGGTTCAAGGATGGATGTAGCTTGAAGGAATGGAACAATGGGAGAAGCTTGGAGCTCGGGAGTCGGTGGGTGCCAAAGTCTCACGCGATAAGTATCGGAGGCACGTTTCTCAAGCTCCTACATACTCTCTCGTCGGCTGTCACACCCGTAAGTCCCCGTCCTAACGACACGATGCAATGATGGGTATACATCCAACGTAGGGATACCAGGTATTCAACCGATGCTTGGCAGGTCTGATACGGCACGAGAGCGCCATGGCAATTCAAAGGCGGCGGTATCGTGCACTACTACTCCCCCCCCCAACCTCTCCTTACCCTTACACGGTCTAACCTTCAGCGCACTTCCGTATATCATCTGGACTAGTCTGCCTTCCATGCTTCGCCTAGTATCTAGTTGTTTTTCTGATACATCACAGGCCCTTCCAAATATACCACTGTCTTCATCAACAACTCACCAACGTGGTCCCCCATCGGTCTCATTTATCCCTGATAATGGTCACTCGATTCTTTTGAAGTTGTACCAGGGATTGTGGGCGCCAGTGAACTTTTTTGCTCCTATTCTTTTTGTTCTTCTGATTTTATCATTCCTAGCTCTGCCTAATAATCAATATTTGTTCTCGTGCAATTGTTGATTTGTTTGGTATGTAGTTCTTAAATGAACTCACTCCATCATAGAACAAAATCCCTCCCCATCATCACCACCGCCTACTGGTTTTTGATGCCCTTTTAGGGGGTATGGCGGTGTGCTTTGAGCTGCCTCGAAAATCTAGGGATGGAGGGTGGTAACCAAGGGTTGAGTAATGGTTGCGGCAGTTCTCGCTAAAAATGCATAGGCTCGGACTCTTTGTTTTCTTATGCCTGTGCAATACCACATCACTTGGATCAGCTTCTTTTTTTTTTTCCAAAGTGGGAGAGGCGGGAGCGGGAGCGGGAGCGGAAGACCGGTGATGGCCACCCACCCCGACTTTTCTCCCCCTTCCCACCCAAAGCACCCAAAATGATGGACTTGTTTCGATCGTTTCGGTACTTCGAGCCCACTTGTCTAGAACACCAGATACTATTTTTGGGTTCTTGTCTGCCGGACAGATTCGAGAAAAAAATTTCAATCCTTGAAATGATCCGTCCTCTGTGTGCGGGCAGGACAGATCATTTAGGGAAATGGCAGTGCGCCGTGCGTGGCTTTTTGCTCCGGAGTTGTTTGACACAACCTGAAAGGGGGGAGAACCGGGGCGTGTGAATTCCCCCTTTCTCGAGGTCCTGTCAGAAGTTGGACAAGTTGGACAACAAGAAACTACCGACGGCTTCGAGTCTTGGGTGCCAGGATCTTGGCTACGCCACTGGGAAAGCGTAGTACGGTGCCCCTTTTCTCCTTATTCCATACACTCATGTCTCGGTATAATGGTACACCCTTTGCCTTCGCACACGGCGCGCCCCCCCCCGATATTGAACTTCCAACCCCTATTACCGCCATTGCTGGGTCTCATGGACAGTCCGAACACCCGACAATTCAAATTATCAAACCCCTTTCTCCTTATCGAGCTATGCGCATCCCCATCACTCGGCGCGGGCTGCCAACTAACCTCCATGTTCCACTTCCTCGCCCAAGTTGTTCCCCTTCTGTTCTACAGCTTACTTGCCGAATTACAGATTACAACAAATACACAACGCCAACCTCCGCGCATCTTTTTGACAAGGTCCTTGTTGATTGTTTTGTATTCGCGGTCTCGAATTCTCCGAACGACTCTGGTGGAGTTCCGTTCATAGCGCTCGCTGTTGGCCCCCCTACTCGACGCCCGCCAGCGGCCAGCTATACTCCACCTCGCCTCTTCTGGTCCTTGCAAGTCCCCGTTCTTTTTTTTTTTCATAAACAGACAACATTAACACTGCCTCCATCTCACGTGGGGGGTACAAGTCCGAAAAACGAGACACTTCTTTTTTTATTTCAGCTCTCGGCGTCGTGACGTCTTCTTGACAAACGTCCCTGCTCTTGACGTGAGATGTACATGTATTGTGGCTGGTTCTCTTTCTTTCGAAATGGGAAGATAGAGATTCGCTCTGTTGGATAGATTGTGATCTCTTTTGTCGAGATGGCCTTTTCGCTGAGAGGTTTCGTTTTATGACCCTGTCTTGTCCCCTGCCCTGCCAGATGATTGTTGGTTCATAGATCCGAACAGGCTGGAACAGCGTTGGCGGCGGAAGGGAAGACCTGCGCCACGGAGATCCGTTGGGTGTATACTTTTATTCTCGTTTGTTCGTTCGTTCCCCCCGCTCTTTCCTTTTTCTCTCGCCGTGCGCCACTATTTCCTCTTCCCTCCCCTTTGCTATGAGAGCTTTTTTTTTTTTTGGCTTGGATCACCTGAGTTGCAGTGCCCGCGTGTATATTTGGATCAGGATGCTCACGTGTGTTGTCCTTTCCGATCGGAGGGGAAAGGTGAAAGCTCGGAATCAAGCAATTGAACTACCAAAAGAACAACTACCCATACAAAGTACCATGTTCCTCGGAACATTCCACGGTCAGCCGCAAGAGGGGGAGTAAGATTGGTTACATTCAAAGTTCATCGGGGGCGCTTTGAGCGGCGCGGAGTAGTTGAAGAGAGAGAGAGGGCAGAGATGAGAGGGGTTCCTATAATGTCTTTTTGATTGATGGATGGAAAACATAGCACACAACATATCCTATTGGAGATAAAACTGCCCCAATATTAGTTTATACTGGGTAGGATCGCGCGTTTTGGCATTGCAAAGACTCTGTTTTTAGTCGAGCGGCTGTCGGTGGCCGAAGAGGCAGGGTTTCATGACCGCGAACCTGAATGCCATTCCTAGACTTGGAAGAGCCGCTCAGCTGCCAGTTTTGCGGCTATGTCTTTGCCCGTCTAACCGGGTGGACAGATCCGGACATAGCAAAGCCCGGCATGGCAGTGCAACTTGTATCTTTACACCAAGTTGGGGGCGTTTCTCGTTTCGAATGTGTGTCGCGACTGGATTCATATAGATCTATTGCTTTCGTGGTCCGTCAGAGGGGATCAAGGCGGGCGGTTTCTTTTCGAGTGAATGTGAGGTTATATTGGACTTTCTTAGTACAGTATGATTATTTCTAGAAAGGTGATCCGTCAGGGCTCTTCGGTGCTCATGAGATGATCTACCACACGAGACCTAGTTCTGATTTCCAGCTGCCCAACAGTCATAGCAGTGGTTGGCAGCTTAATCCAATCCAGCACAAGAAGAGTTCTGTCAGGCTCAGGGGCTTACTTTTACCCGCGATTGAAGCGTTTTCATTAGTGCTTGGCGCTCCGTGTGCTTCCCATGATACTATTCCTTTATGAACTCACTAGAACATATCTTAGAATACGACGGAGGACGCGGTAACTGCGGCGTAAACTTACTTTGCGGTCTCACGCCAGGATCGTGAAGGTTCAGAGGTTTTAAAATAGGTCCAGTTATCGCTACCAAGACCATTGGTGGGGATCTGGTATCATTGGAATTTTCGCTACCCAAATCGCCAGAGGCATGGGAAGGCTACCCTCGAAAGGGTACTCCCGCCGAGCGCTGACCCGGAAACTTGGCCAACGGCTGTTAGCGCCACGATCTGCCTTTGGGACTACCTTCAGGAAAGACGGTTAGACGCAAGGATATTTTGCTGTGGTTTCCACCTGCTTGGATTCGAAGGTGTTGCTGAGACAAAGATTCTGGATGAGCCTACTCAAGATATATTTTTTTTCATCACTCGATATACATCGTTTTGATACCGTGGTCAAAGCTTTGCAGTAAGAATAACGTTAGTTGTCACCGTTCTCGAAACCTCCCTGTTGTCACTATCCTATGGTCCCATCCGCTTACACACATTCTCATCGAGAACGGTTGCAGTTGGAATCCCCTCTGCTCGTATCCACAATTAGCTGCTATGCACCAGAGGGTAGCAGTGGTTTATTCATTGGTTTCGCACTGGTAACGCTCCCGATCTTGAGTACATCCCAGTTTGTGTTCCTTCTGGGGTCTAAACGATAAATCACCATGTAGTCTAGGTGATGCTTCGTACTTTGGGTGCGATAAATAGAGCTCGGAATTCACTATTCTTACTGTCAGAAGATAGTATAACTCACTCTATGTGTCTTTTGATGAGTGTACACTGCGCGTCCACTATCATTCTAGCAGTTGGAACGGGAGATACAGTCGATCTACCTGGAGCTCGTGGACCTGCTCAACGAGGTTATAGGGGATAGTCCGATATACCGGAAGACTTGAATTGTACCGCAGTTTCCAGTGAGTTACGCAAACACGCTATCATGCTGGGTGGTGCTGTATATACGTAGGGTAACAGTTGGCCCCAGCTGCCTACTAGCAACACGGCCCGAGTATGTTGGTTCAATATTATAAACTCAAGGTGATACCAAATAACACGGTAGTGTGGAGATGACGTCAGGACCTGGTGGGCTATGACCATGCTCCTCCAGTCCCCCTATCGTCACGCCTAGACCTAAAGTCTCTTCACCTCCCTCAAGTACCTCCTGCGATGGCAGATACAGCTGTGGATAGTCCAAATAACATTGCAACAAACCCTCTCAGACCTAAATCACCCCTGTCTCCTCAACTCAAAATCGAACCTGCAGGCGAGTGGGCCGACAAGACCCTGGATGCCCTCGGTTCAACCGAACCTATCAGCCAGCCCTTGGCTGGAACACCAGGACCTGAGCTCCCGGGTGCGTATCCTTACACGCCCAGCACTGGGGAGCCAGGTCCGTCCTTCGAAGAGGTCAAGGAGACCGCAAAGGAATACTTCAATGCCGCGGGCCAGTACGTTCCTAGTCAGGAGGAAATGAGGAAGATGGCGCACAGTGCGAGTGAGATTATGGGTGGCTACATTCCAAATGGTGTCGCCGCTTATTTAGGTATACTCGCCTTCAACCGGTCATGGGAGTCGAGCTGACATATTTGATCCAAGGATCACCACTACCTCAACAAGCTACCATTTACTCCCCAGTAGATGAGAGTGAGACAACCCCGACGGCTGATGGTTGCTTCGTCATCATTAATGGTGGAACCCGAATGTCCAATGCCCGAGCTCCGGGCGACCATAATGCTAAGCAGGAACATAGTGACATTTCCGGGCATGAGTTTCCTAACGAGAATGCGAGTACACAAACCCAGCCTCGGTCCCTTGCATCCCTGGAAAGGCGGTCTGGTTTCAATGGAGCCGGTACTCCCTTCAGTTATACTACGGGCGCTGCTGTGCCGAATGACTCCAAGTTGCCAACTGCGGCCGCACAAGGCCTGCCGCACGAAGACCACCCCCCCGGTCCATCAAACAACTGGCCGTCAGAAGTGCGGGGTGAGCATTCAAAGTCCGCCTATCGTTTGATGAGGCTCACGATGTCTAGGTCATCCAAATGGTGTCGTCAACCATGGAGACGCCGATGTACAGCTAGGACCGACTGGGGGCACGGTCACTGCCCCTAATGCCGGGATTGCTGCAGGGCCTGGTCCAGGTTCCGGACTCACTGGACCGACTCTGCTACAGCAAGAGGAGAACGAAGCTACTGGCAGTGCTCCTGATGGGGAGCCCGTGACAATGAAGCCCAACGGAGATGCCATAGTCCAATCGATAAAGAAGAGTGGTGGCCCCTCCAAAGAACAACTGATAAAGGGCCGAGAAAACCGAAGTGGACCAGGTACCAACAGTCCCCCACCTCGTAACAAAAGTGAGAAAGCGGAAGGAGGGAACGGGGGTGAAATGGAAAAGAGTCAAGTTGGAAAACTGGTACAATCCGTGTTTTTGATTCTCCCGTCACTTACTCAAGCCCCGTAGATGCAGGATGTACCCAATACGAAAGCGCGCACCCATCCATTAGGCAAGGAAGGTACACAATGGAAAGGCGTTCCACTTGAAGAAAAATATCAAGCTGCATTGGACCGCGACGAAGATCGAGGCTTGAGAATCGGCGAAACTAACCCAAACGTTAGCGCTGGTGTTAGAATCGAGTCAGCTACGAAGCCAGACACTTCACCCGGCTTGAAACCCGTGTTAGAGCAAATGGTATCGAATACCGCAACGACGGGGCATGGAAAAAGCGCGAGTGGTGGCACAGCCGGGAGCTCGAAGTTTGTGGAAGAGCCACAAAATAATGCTCAGCCTACTGCAGAGCCGACGGCCCCACCTCGAGCAGGGTCGCCGCTATCAGATCCGGTCAACCCGCACGTCGGGAGGGCTACCAATGGACCAAAAGCAGCGAAACTCTCAGAGCCAGGCGCCGTCTCGCAAACGTCCAATGCGCGGCGAAAGAGTGGTTTTATGAGTAGGTTCAAGGCGTGGTCGAAGAGGCTGAGTCAGGATAAGAAGCAAGGTTAGGTATGCATGACCCCCCTTCCCCTATTTGTTTGAGAGTCGGATATTTTGCCATTTGTATCATGACTGTTTGTCCTCCTTTTTAATTAGCAATGGACAATGCATTTATCGAGTGTTCTACCTTCTGGCTACTGTTCTTTATGGGGCATGTGCACTTCCAGAAAGGATCCCAGCTGCCGCCAAATCAAATTTGCTCCTCCCGAGCCGTCGGACTCGATATCACTCAATAAAATCTACTCCGTTTCTCAGCGAGCTTTCGCTACATGTTCACAGCCCACGTGTGGTGGCAGTGAATCATAAACCCATCGCTAAATCGGGTAAAATTGGTATAAATGGAGGGTTACCATATGCGCTCATTGAGCGTCAAAATAACCCTTGGGCACACTTGAACAATGAAGATGTGTGTTGCATCCTTGATTGATCGCAGGGCTGGTGTGCCTGACATGTAGGTAAGTAAGGATGAGGGCGATGATAATCACATGGAGGGCGGCTTGTCACTATCTGCCGAAGAAGTCGCAAACTATTGTCATATTCCGCGGCTGGCTACCGAAAGCGCCTAAGGTCATCGCGGAACTTCCAGGGTATGTTTTCTGAGTTAACGAGGTTAGGATGACCGTACCTGACCGTGTTCCCATAGCTGTACCATCACTATCTATCACTTCCCGGTGGACAAGGAAATGACGAGGTAGATACTAAATCCTGTAATGATCCTAGCAGAATGGGTTCTACAATATCGTAGAAAAGTACCGTCAGGCCCAGACTTCTACTCCAGTGACGGTGTCTGCGACTGGTTCACTCAGCCATTTTGACCAGAACCTTGCACGTTGTTGGGCTCGGGATAGTCCATCAATTTGCTGCATGCCTGGCGGCGGGAGTACCGGATGCGGGTATATTCACCGTGGAATGTATCAGCTTGTCACCTGGAGTCTATTAATGGGATATCCATATGTCGCCAGCCAGGCCGCAAATGATATGTACCAACTTGTTCTGGTTTAGTTCCACAGCGCCCAGGAGGTTTAAATACATAATCACCTGTGGGTTAGCCCTTCCCTTTGTCTCCTCACTTATTATTCTTTTGGTGAGCTATAGTCCCAATTATACGGAAGATCGAGCCCCACTGACAAGTCTTAGCAGAATATCATGAAGAATATCACTCTCATTGCTGCCATCACCGCTCTCCTCCTTGGCGGCACCTGTAATGCTAAAGTGGTTGAGGGTTCAGATCCGACAGGATGCTACGTAACCTACAGGAACTTCTGCGCGTACAGCGTCGCTCACTGCCAACCTGTTCCTCAATGCAAAAAGGTCGACTGTTCGGCTGAGCTTGATCCCGTCTATGATGATGAGGAACTTCGACCCAATGCGCCGGCATCCTGTCAAACGGCGTGAGTGTTGGGGAAGGAAGGGAACAAAGGGGAAGATGTGGGGGGAAGGGGATCTCGCAGTGGTGGATTGGAGTGTTTTTTAATGGAGAACTGTATCATATGTGCGGCCCCTTGAGTTCAGCGACTGCGTCAACGCACTTGATTCCACCCGATTTATCAAAAAATCCAAAATATATCCTCGTGGCAGATTCTTGGGATTTTTAAATCAGTACATATAATGAACTATCGATCCCTCAGCACGAGCCATAAGGGCAGAGGGCTGTGAATTATGTGGGAACTGAGAAAGGTTCTGGTCCTATAATATGACTACAATCCGATCACTAGTTGACCCTTGTACTACATTAGTGAGCTAATATACTTTCCTTGTCAGGAAGCTCACACATTATCGCAGACGCAAATCCAACTGATAAAAGACTGGCCAAATGTCTTTAGCTGGGCGTAGCTTGTGAAGAGAGTGAAACTCGCTTACCAACAAAATTAGGCGCAAGCGCGATCGTCTACGACGGTCGCGAGGGAAAACGTGACAAGGAGCGCGGGGAGGACCTCGCGATGGCAAGGGATGGAGAACTGCAGTCGATGTGAGCGTAGTAATATTTCGCTGGTCTCCTACGAACACAGGAGACCGTATATAAGTCGCTACAATACAATAGAAGGTCTACATTTGTGCACAAAATTTATATTTGAACTACTTTCTGGGGTGTGTGCAGGTAATATGGAGCCACAGGGAAAAAGCATGAATAGAGAAATTACGGTGAATTTGAGAAGTGTGAGATCTAGCCCTACTGGAGCAGCGGGACACGTATAGTTTGGATCCCTGGCGCTTGTTCTTGTCGAGTACAGGGGATCTTGTGTCTTATCGTGCGCGCCCCGTCTTCCTGATCCGGGCAAGTCGTTCGGAGGCCGTTCCTGTGTGCGGTTCGAGGGTAGCGCGTGAGCTTCCCTCACACTCGAATGATGAGAATAAGTCACAATGATTGTGGGGCCTGCTGGGTCGGAATAGATTCCAGCAGCCAACATGGATAAAAGCCGGTAGTCGAAGGGGGACTTAGAAAGTTCAGGCTGGGTTATGCATCATTGGCTATTGCTTGAACAAGCTGGTCCGGCACAGAACCCGTGATTACCGGGGGGACGCGGAGAACCTGAACACGTCAAACCAAGGAGGGAGACCGTGGCCCCTTCAAAGGTGAGAATCAGGCGTGAGGGATGTTCTCAATTAAGCGTCCGAACGATACCCCATGCTTGAGCTGCACCAAATCACACATAGTGCATTTCTCAGTGTAGATATGTGGTATAACATCAACACTGTACAATAACTGAAGTGATTAGAAAGTTTCTGCATATTGCGGAAGTACAATAGTAGGCTTCCAAACACATTTCCCAAGTCCCGTGGAGCCATGATGATAGCGCATCGCCGCCTTCCCTGACGGAGATTTCAACTGGCGTTGATGGTCCGCTGGTGTGAGGTAAGCGATAGCGGCTGAGCCGTCGTTAGCTCTCGGTTTCCGCTCGTTTCCGAAGTAACCTTTGGCCAACACACTGATTTCCTGTATGCTGACTGCGAGAGCACCAGATGCGGGTAGGGACATTAGATACCTCATCCTAATACAAGCTTGTTCTAGTTTGATTTAATAGCGCTCAACGGTTTGGATATTTATGTGACTACGTGCTCCCTAGGTTCTTGCTTACCCCCCCCCCAATTATTACCTCTAGTGAGTCAACCTCCACCCGCTAGCCGGAAACCTTCCTAACAATTTTTTTGCCAGGATGAAGAACTGGGGCCTCATCGCGACCGTCGCCGCTCTCCTTCTTGGCGCTACCTCCAATGCCAAGTTGGTTGAAGGCGAGGACCCAACAGGTTGCTATAAAGTCTACTCCAATGGCTGCCGATATGATGTGGCCCACTGCAAGCCAGCAGCTTCTCCTAAATGCAAATCAATCGTATGCTCGACGATACACAAACCCGTTTATGATGACGAGGAACTTAGACCTGGCGCACCGGCCTCGTGTAAAGCGGCCTGACTGTAAGCGGCAGTGGATGCACAATGGTGAGAGTAGAGCATAGTTGAGTAGCTATATCATGATGTGCAAGTTCTCGGGCTCGTGGATGTGGATGGCACCAACACACTTTGTTCTACCCAACTTATCAGCAAGCCTGAGATATATCCCAATAACAAACACTTGTCATTGTTAAATGAGATGTGGTCGCGGGGTACTGGTACCTCCAGACAGGTGCCTTAAGGCTAAGCACTTTGAATCAATATGGGTCTCGTGAAACCAAGTCGGGACTTCGCGCCATATGACCACCACTTGATGCTCGTGGAGTACGAACATGACTAATAAGCTCGAACAACCTGCAACACAGTTCCGGGTCTTGTAGTGTGCGATAGCGTGTGCAGTTATAGGCATCCCACCATGAGGGTGGTGACTTAAAAAAACTACAAGAATCACCATGTTGCATGACTTTCGATATTATCATTCTGGGGATAAACTTTATTGTGTATGTTGGGCTCTCAGTCTCATCCCGTTCGTGGCTCCTGGCGCTCTCCTCAACCCCCGCTCAACCTCCACTCTGGTAATGGTGTCTGTGGTCGGCTAGTCCCTCCATCTCGACCGGAGCCCGGCACATTGCTAGTGTAAGTATAGGACTTACATGTGATACTGACCCACCCACTAGTATGACATACCACGGCATTAGGACGGATAGATGACTCTCATTCTTCCTTGTTTCTTACTGCCACCATCCTGTATAGCTCACATTATTGATACTCAAGAAAAGAGGGTGTGCTTGAGCTCACTCTTTCACTGAAGGATATACTGAGACTTTCAACTAGGTCCAGGACGAGTCATCAATTTGCCGTATGCTGACTGCGGAAGTGCCAGATGCGGTATATACATTATAGAACACTTGTCGCCATCATTCTAAATGCTTAACTAGCTTGATTAATCAGCGTCCATCTGGTTCAAATGCATGACTGCGCGCGCTTGAGGTGCTTTGCTTATTTTCCCCCTTATTACCTCTAGTAAGTCAATCTCCAATCGCTAACCAGAAACGTTCTTGACAATTTCTTCTGCCAAGATATGACGAATTGGAGCCTCATCGCAATCGTCGCTGCTCTCCTTCTTGGCACTACTTCCAATGCCAAGTTGGTTGAAGGCCGAGATCCGACGGGTTGCTATGTGACCTACTCCAACCGCTGCAGATATGATGTCGCCCACTGCAAGCCAGTTCCCCAGTGCAGAAAGGTCGCCTGCATAGATGAATTCGAGCCTATCTATGACGATGAGGAACTTAGACCTGGCGCACCGGCCTCGTGTAAATCGGTCTGATTGTAGAGGGTGGCGGGTGCACGTACAATGGTGAGAGTGGAGCATACTTGGGAAGCTATATCATGATGTACAACTTCTTGAACTCGAGGGCGGTGGTAACACACTTCGTTCTACCCGACCTATTAGCAATTGGGCTCTATCCCAGAAGCAAATACTTCCCATTGTCAAGTGGAGTGTGTATACGAGGTCTTGGTCGCTCCGACGGATAGGCGTCTTAGGCTAATCGCTTTGCGAACGCAATTAGGGGTGAGGATCAACACAGTTTCGGGTCTGGCAGTCGGCGATAGTGCGTGTAATTGTGGACATCCACCATTAAGGATGATGACCTCAGAATAAAAACAAAACCCGAGCTCAGCACCAATACTCCGTGGAAGATCACTAAAATAGTATCCAAAAACTTCTGGAGTAAGGCGTACTTAACAATGCGAGACGCCATTTTTGCCGCTATGGTGCAAGGTCTTTACCACCGTACAACAGGACTCTTATTACCTGCTACCCATACTCGCAAACTTCAAGTGAGTCAAGCCACAATTTCTAGTCTGTTCTCGAGTTCTGGTGTATGGTTTCTATCAGGGAATATACAGTGAGATATCGTGCGTTATACTTGTTGCTAACATATTTGATTAACCTACGTTGGTGTGATGAGCAGCTTGAGGTAGTCGGCGCATTGCAATGTCGGGCTAAAACCCCCGATACGTTAAAATGAAAGATGACATTGGCATCCCGATGTTCACATTTTACTCTGGCTCGATAAGTGACTGAGAATATGCTCAGCGTGTTGCAGGCACGGAATCATCAGGTTGTGTCAAAGCCCGATTAGAAGAGGCGTTGGTCCCGGTATGTACGATTACACTAGGCACGGTTTTTTCTCCTAGATAGTCATATATATGCACCGGAGTCCTCCGATGGTTCGCTAACCAGCAGCTCCTTGAATCATAAATTTTGAGCTGCAGGGTTTGTTAGAATGCTGTTGCCTCCGTCCCCCAGCAGCTGCCCCAGTACTGCCTATTCCCGCGTTCGGATACCAGCCCACTGGGTTACCCATGGAGTTACTCGCAGTTGTCCATACTCGGGTGTAGGCAGGTAACCTCTCAGCGATGTAGGGATTTGGACATGTTTGATGAGTCTTTTGACCTTCGCTTTCCACCTACATATTTCAATTGCACATCACATCATCCTCTTCAAGGAACTGTACTCCTTCTTCTATTGATAGGCACGAGTCCTACATCTCGACTACGCCTTGGGGAACTCTTTATACATAACTTCCTGTCGTCAGATCCAAACAACACGTGGAACCAGCCGACTCGCTTTGGAGCTCCTTATCCCTTGTGAAATGCCAGATCCATGATAACGACCGTGTCCCCTCACCGCAAGCGGGCTGAGGGGTGAAAGTCGTGAGATAGTGGGGCTCACATATAAGGCACGCATCTCGAGTGGACAAAAATGAGCTGGTTGAGAGTTGTTCTTATATATGTTGCAAAATCCGGCTCCCGAGTCAACTAAAGTCTTACAACGCCTCGAAAAGGGATGAACCAACGGATCTGTTCGCTGCATAGTATTACACTACGTCATCCAGAGTATTGAACATGATAATCGCAGACAACAGGTTGCTCAACTTACGATGTGCTATTACAATACTTGCGTGGTGGACTTGATTCTGATCAGAGCCATTACAGCGCACTTGTTTCAACTGCTTCCCAGTTGCCCCACACTCAATCAATGATGGCGTCCGTTATTCGATACGCGCAATATCACTGATCTATTGTACAAAATACTATGTTTTAAGTTTCAAGTGAGGGTCAATGATTATGCTATACTAGTAACTTGCGGCCAGTCTTTTCATAATGTACTCTTTCGCCTATATAATTCATGTAAGTCAGTACGTGGCCGGAAGGACCAAAATTACGTACCGAAATCGGGTCATATTTCTTTGGAATATCATTGTTCCATGTGCCAGGGACACAGTCCACGACTGTCTCGAGGTCCTTTGAGAGCATTCCAAGTATCAGCGATATATCTCATTCTCGTTTCAGGCACCAAAACGCACGACACAACAAAACTTGGGACCCCTATTAGTCATTGATATTCGCAGGACTGTCGGAACACTTACATATGGAATCGAGTACCTATCAGGAGCGGTCTCCGTCTTGATGAGCGGGGGCGCCCGAACGCGATGAATGGTGCTTTTGGATAGCGTCGTTTGACCCTAAGTGGCAAAATATTTGATGAACAATTTGATATTTCCCACTGTCCACCTACAGCGCATTAGAAAATCTCCCGCGTTTAGTAGCAGGGATCCCGGGACCGGTGGAACCGCCTGGCCAATCGAATCAAAGTCGTGTGATGGAGGGAGAAAATTGCTCACAACAAACTCTCCCGACTTCGGATGCTGCACCTCCAAGCCGCCGACGTGATCTTGCATGAGAAGCTATCATGATCAATGATCAGCCGCCTTCTGTGGAATGGTGATATAACTAATGGCAAGGAATTCACAGTTATGGAACCGAAGTCGGAGTGGGCATCGATCCGAGAAAGCTCCTCCCTTAACAGCATGTCTGTAGATACACTGATGGAGTTGCCGATAAAAGCTCTGCATAAGCTCCACGATTTTCAGGCGAACCTTGGGTAATGAAGGAGTCGGAGCTGATTATCGGGCTTCGTATGGAAACCTATGAAGTAGTCTTCCGGAAGCTTGAACCCTATCGCCAGAGCTCGTAGGATATTCTTCTCGGTCTCAAAGCAGTCCTGTTAATACGTCAGAGATAGCTAGTGCCTAACGTAATCGGCGGCCGCACCCAGAAAAACTGCAAGCAAGTTTCCCTAAACCCAGGTAGAATCTCCTCAGGAAACCAAATGTTCGGCATGAGTTCATCATTCTCTCTTCCTACTTCGAAGCTTTCCTTGACATCCGCGTGTTTGCGTGCTTCGATGATATCGTCGCGATCATAAAGATGTTGGACCGACTTTTTCTGCACCAGGTGGGGAGTATCCTAGCGTAGATGCTGAGCGGGGAAGGAATGATGCGCTACCCGCTCGTACCTCGGTGATGTGTTCCGGATGGAGGGTGCGGTGCCAGCATCTTATCCGTGAATGGAAGCGCGAAGAATGTCTTGGCCTATCAACGTGTCAGAAAACAATGAATCAATTAGATCGGATTCGTTGGCGTACTAGATCAAACATTTGGTCGATTTTCCCTTGATCTAAACCATGATTAACCAGATATACGAACCCCACGGTCTTGAACGAATCCAAGAGCGCATCTGCTACGGATTGCTTAGCGGTGGCATCCAGAAATGGTCCGAAATCAACGATTTTGACCAGGCTATCTCCAGTACGGTCAGACCCCATAGTTTAGCCTGGATGGATGGTGTGAACAGGAACACAGATTACAAGGCCTTGAATGCCCTTGAATGCCCTTCTTCGGTGTTCGACGAGCCAAGAAATGACCAATGCTTCTGACAAAGGCACAAAAGTCACACGCGGGAACCGCACCCCCCCCCCCCTATAAGTCACTGTGGACGGTGACTTTGTATCTTGAGGTTAAAAGGGATCGAGAATCAAGTGAGCATACCTTACATATGCTAGCTAACCTAGAAGCCAGAGGTTTAACTTATGTACGCACGTACGTTGGTTCACAAGACCTCTTCCAAAGCGACGGGACAATTCGGACCGAATGCGCTCCTTGGCGAAGGCACCGGCGCCGCACATCTGATGGCTTTTTAACATGACACGGTTCTAAATCGAAGCTTCGTCAAGTTGCGGAGGGTATGCACGTGAGAATGCCAGCGGCACATCACATATCGAAAGTCCAAGCCATCGGAAACACAAGGGACAACAATCATACACAAAGAGGGCGGTCTGATTTCAACGCTAGCGTTCGTCCGACGAGAAAGCGTACGTGAGAGAGTACTACATGTGTTCCACCAGGTTCCACCCCTCGAACACGTTATGGTGCGAGCTTGTTTATCCGAGTGTTGATAATTTTGTCGCGTCCGGATGCAAATGGTGAAAGAAGCATCTGCCATGAGTTACTTCGATAAGATTAAGCCGACGATGGACCATTGGCACGAGGGGGTGGACCTGATGACGGGGCCAAATAGGCGCATGAGAAAAAAGGAGTCAAAACCAACCAAAACTACTATCTTCTGTCACTTCCTTCTAGGCTGGGTTCCGGACTATCCTGGTCAGGTGGATAGCGGTCATGGACGGTCCAGAGGTCATTGACTAGCTCGCGTATGTCGTCGCCGTCGAGACCCATAGAGACAATGCCAACGGCTCGGTGGCGCAAGGAAGTTTCTACAAATGAAGCATAGTGTTTGAACATGTGTGGAAGCGCACTGCTCGTGGACAGCCGAGACAACATATTTGCGGTATCCGAAGCTGGATAGTACAAGAATCCGCATGAGCCGCAGAGTTGTTGGAGGTCTGTGGACCGTACCTTTCGATCCCAAAGTCGCTCGAAGTGGCTCTGTTAGTGGATATTTAGGAGCTCGCTAAGCTGAAAGGGCAAGTCAAACGCGTGTACATTTGGCTATCAGCTATCCTTACGTTTCCGGGAGAAAATCCTTGACAGTCTTGGAGATCCACCCCTCGTACTTTTGGAGTGTCAAAGAACCGAATCCTCGGATGACATCGCGGATGGAGAATAAAACAGGGTCCTGTCAGAACCAAATCAAATCTACAAGAAACATAACCGCATGAGACAGAAATGCACCTTGCTTCTGTCTAAAGCCGAAGTCGAATAATTTACCAGACTATGGCCGAAGTTTGTGCTCTCGTCCACTGGTAGTACACCGCTGAGCTCGGCAATTGAGGGTAGTCCACTTGCCGAGAGTTGCATTACAAGATTGCTGAAGTGATCTCCAGAAATTTTGGTCCTGTACATGTGTCAGTATTGGCATAGGCTGTTATGTTAAAGAGACTCCAGTACGGACCGGCACGAGAACGTGGCGGCCTCCACATGGGCCGACAGGATACTTGACGAGAAATAGGTCGACTGCCAGCACCACGTGAACAACCGCACTTTTCTAGGAATAACCGTATTGTACACACCCTCGGGGCAGAAGCCCTGATCCAGGCTGTTTCTGGCCAGTGCTGAGGCATGCCAACAGGCACGGTGATGGACGCCTGCTCCTCCAGGCTGCGCAAATACAGTGCCTCGTTGATGACTTCATGGGTCCTTTGATGCTGGTTGGACCTGTGAGTTTTGTGCTCCGGATGGTATCGACTAAGTGAACATACATCATCAATGTCGGGTATTTGAGCCAAGTTGGCTGACAAAATTGGGAATGTCAACGTTGGAGCCCTCACAAACTCGTCCTGAAGTTGAACAAGAAGGGCAGCTGAAAACCCTCCGAAAGAGGAAACATCGTTGATGAGTTGTACACCCTGTCATTAAGTCAGGTACTATGTCAGTCATCAACAATACCGAAGACGTGTAGAACCTGGATGTTATCACTCTCTTCAAGGAATAGCCGGATAGATGTGTCCATCAGGTCATTATCCTAGCCCCTTTGTCAGCGTTGGCAATAAGAACCTACGTGTTAGGGTAAGTTACCTTATTATATTCCAAAAATCGTTCCTGGCTTCGTTTCCAATCTCCCGTCAAGGATTCCCGGGATGGTGGGTTGGGTAAGCGCTGGATGCTGCGCGGAAGCCAGTAAACGTGACTATAGTCAGACCAGTAACGGATGTCACTAGAACTTTGGGGTTGTGTAAGGTCCGATGTTTCTTCCTCCATGCGTGCGTGGTAGGCGCTTTGACCTATTCGGGTTTGGCGAAACTCATCCACCGGCCGATCCCTAGCGAAAGGGTTAAAAAAAAGAGGGCGCTTTTGTGGAACACATGCCACAGAACATGGTGCGTTTCAGGTGGCTGGGTTTCGTCGGTTCCGGTAAGTGCACTGGACTGGGCCAATGTGCCAAAATTATCTGTAGAATATAAGAGAAATACACACGAGCAAACGAGCAGTATACCTTTCCAGTCAAATATTAGAGCCCGTGGATAAAGGGTGCTAGTTCCCTGTCCAATCCACCAAGTAAGATTGTTATCCGGGTCAACAGTCAAATTTTGATCAGTACATCTGAGCCATGTCGTTCAGTGAACGAGATGTCGTGGTCGACTGGACTCTCCATATCGGGGTTTATGACTTGATATGCATCTTGTGTGTTCCAAAAGTGGGTTCCAGTGTGATTCGCAAAGGTGCCCGCCTGAAGATAGAGTATCTCTCTCATTTTCACGGAGGGTGGACGAGAAGAGATGATACGTCACCGTGTGCCATGTCACGCCTTGGTTTCCCCTTTCCAGCCAAACCTTCATATCCTTACAACCTCCCACCCATAGTAAGTTAAACCTTGCACAACCATATCAATCTCCCTTTGAAAAACGTGTGATCACAGAAGCATCTTAGGTATCTTTTTTTCGACTACCACGGCGCATTGTCGGAGGATTTGACCTATCGAGGGTGGGGCAGAAAAAGGCTTCTGCACTCGGACACAGACGGTTATAAGAGCTCATAGTCCGAAGGAAGGACTCAGCCACGAGGCCGTGCGGAAGGCTTGCAATTCTCCAAGATTCACCGTTTTAGCCTCGACGACTCTAAATGCTTCTTCTAAACCTCGATTCTTACAACGAGAGTTGTTGCTCTATCCGAAAAGTTTACGATGAACATCCGTGAGCATTAAGGGACCGACATTCTACTATTATGCGTGATTATGTATTTACGATATCACTACAGAATATTGGGGACTAGTTACAAGCCAATCTATAGTACAACACGAAAACTTTCCAATGCTCTCCGATCTTCAGGGGACAACGGTGCATAAAGGGGGGACGAACTAAGATGTTGGCTCCCATTTCGCGGGTCGGGCAAAATAGGCTTCCGATCTTGTGAATGGGAGTCCAGGGAATTGATTGGCGGCAATGACGCCCTCGGTCCCCCATAAATTGTCGGCGAGGGGAGGGGGTAAGACTGGACAGCTTGCTGGGGTGATGATAGCTGTGGAAAGCTGATCGTGATAGGCGATCGATGAGCATAAACTAATGCAGGAGGTCCATCGTCGTACACCTCGCTGTCATCAGATCCGTAAGAAGGCCGATCTGATTTGCCACATAGATTCTTGTTACTGATGAAGACGCCATTCGGCACCCGTATGTTCCGAAGATAATCGTAATGCTCGATCACTGGCAACCGTGCGTAATCGGTTCCCTGCTGAAGTTGTCAGCGCACATCACGGTTTCGAAAGCCACGCATACTGAGAAGTAAGCGACAACATGCCACTTTCTGATCTCGCTTGCTGGGAAGTGGACTGTCACTGAATACGTCTGTTTAGTTAACCCATTAGGTTTTGAAGGCCTGTCCTTCCTCCTGATGGGTGGGGGTATAACTGCGTTAGGGTCTGAGGCCCGACACGCACTACAATGTTGGGAACGGCTCATTAGTATGTAGATCAAGACTTCGGTGGCGGGATTCGAGCAGCTTACCGTCGCGCGGCCTTGGCATCACGCTCCTCCTGCGTGGTCTCGATCTTCTCTTCGTAGAACAGGTAGTCCCCCCGCATCCTGCTCTGGGACCTGTAATACAGATCAGCAAGGCACACAAAAGTAGAGGAATTTGACAACAACCATCTACGACCATCAGTCCAGCGTAGAAGGCCTCCATCGTCTTGAGCCTCCTCCCATACATAGACGTGACCACTCTGGAGTTGCTCTCGCTCGCTGGAGAGCAGGCGTCTTTTGATGAGTGGCAGCATATTTTGCCTCACGGCCTCGAGGATGACGTGGGCATCGTGAGCATCTCTAATATCTTCACCAGTGTCAGCATTTGAGCTTAGCGTAGTATATAGGAAGGCATACGAAGTGCTGGGTGAGTAACAAACGCTGGGTTCTGAGAGTGCAGCAGACTCGACATTTGGGTTTTAGGGATCCAGTGAAGGAAACACGAAGTGCTTTTATATAGGATCCTACTATCTGACGTGACAACATTGCTCACACGGCTCTCGGGGAGTTGACGGAACGAGAAGGTTATTGTGGTGACTTCATCACTGACGGGGTGTACAACATTAGAGTCTGTTTAAGCCAAGGGCTTCCAGAAGGTTGGTATGTTCGATGACAGCGACCATGGGCGACGGTCCGGACAGGTTTGGGTGGTGACTTCCAGACTCTTCCGGCCGGCGGTAACGCTTATTCAGCAACCGAATGAGCGGGAACTAGCGCAACCCAGGCTAACGGTTGAGATGGTAGAGGAATGATTGCATCGGTCGGCGCTTCTCGTTGAAAGCCACAGGCCCCTGGGTGCAGCGGTTCCCACATCTAAAATCTATATCTACGGGTCTAACATCTTCGACAACCATAGATTCCCTCCCTAATTTCACCCTCTCGTAAGGGGAAACTTCGGATGGCCGTGGTTTTCCCCTTACAGACTTGGTGGCTTGGTTGGCAGTCATTATGAAACTGTCCAATTATTTCGTAGGGTTTGAGGGACAACGTAAATCGGAATCCCGAACCTCAAGAGAGGGAAATTCTGATTTAGTCCCTGGATCTGGAATTCGACTTGCAGCATGTGAGGTGTCGCAGCACATGGCCATCGATCCATGTGTTGATACACGTAAGACAAAGAGTTAATTTTATGCGACGACCGGCAGTTTACCTCAAGATTTGACCTGGCAGCTAACGATTGACCCAAAGTATAAAACCAAGCAAGGCACCAATCCGGTTACATCGTGTTACTTGTGGGGAGGGAGAGTAGTACCTGGAAGGTACGACTAATGGGGCATATATGCTCGAAGGCATCTTTGCTTGATAACATCAACTCCGCTTGGGGAGTTCATTATCTCCGCCAATAGGCTGTTCGTGAGTAAATAGGCTCACTGTCGGGGACTCGACATATAAGCGCCCACAGGCACAGTTCGTTTAAAGTACCTACCATTGCGCAGCCGCACTCCTGTGATGACGTGGGAGGACGAGTTCCTGAAATAACGCAATCGGTAAAAATAGCTAATTATAAATAGAATATAGCCTAAAATATCCTATCGGCGAGCGTACAGATGAAATACTTTTCTATTCATTGAAGAAACCGGCGGCTCTAACAACACCCTATCTTCAGCGGAAGAGAAGTGGATTAAAATTCCATTCGCACGTTTTGTTTTTAGCACGGCAAATATCTCATCCTGAACATTGATTGGCTCTTGATTGTCCGCTTCCACATCCCCGTCCTGGTCCCGATTTTCGTTTTCAGGGGGTTAACGTAAATGGCGTTCCGCACTTCCACGCCACTTTCAGGGGCCGCCGGGGGAAGTGTCCCCTCCGTATATTACACGTCCTAAACATAGACCACATAACACACACGCCGTATTCAAATACACGTATCTAGTACCCCTTGCTATGCCAGTGTTTCGCGATCAAGAGGAAAATTTCTTCACTGCTTCATCCAAGGCGCGTCTAATTGCGCCATAAACCTTATCTGCTTCGGCCCTCTTGCCCGGCTTGAGAAGAAAAGAAGAGAGAGTCAGAGTCCAATCGGCCGGACTTCTATGAGTAACCCATCGTAACTTACTGGACAACTTCCGATGAGCGCGTCCCCCGCTGCCTTTGAGCCAGCGGTAATCTCACGCAAGTCCTTCGCAACGAGACTGTGGGCAAACGCCGGTATGATGTCTTTCTTGGAAATGATTATCTTTGAGACTTCGCCGATATCTTCTGCGATGCCCTCGGTAATTGTAATGAGATTAGATGCTTCAGGTAAAGTGAAACTCTTCGCTGCCTAGCAACAATCTTAACGGGAGGTTCCCAACCAGTCGATAGATAGGGATGTTCGAGACTTACGGCTGCATCTCTTGCAATGCGGTCAAGGTATTCCATAATAGCCCTGTTGTCAGCTATCATGTCCTGTGGGTGAAGTCAGTCAACGCAGTAGCCCGTCTGAAGCATCGGGACGAGTGGGTCACCATCAAGTTGGCGCCCGGTTGGCCAATTTGGACTGCATGAACACGCAGCGACTTGATGGTCCGACCTAGGTCCCGGATGTCGACTTCAACGTCATGTGCGTCGGTATGAGATGCACCAACGGCGAACATTGTGAGAGCTGCAAGAGTAACAAAAATGCCAGAGAATCGCATGGTAGCAGAGACCGCGGTGAGGGTACTGATGCAGTCCACTACCCCTCCCATAATATAAGGGATTTCTAGAGCAACACCGAGGGTAATGAAGCCTCCTTTTTACATTCACATTTGGATGACACCGAAGAAAAGAAGCGAAGACTGGATTCTGCAAGCATGCTACGTACCGAAATTGATTTGCAAGTTCTCGTTGCAGTCGGGTTCGCGGACAAAATATGGGCCACGAATTCCTATTGCAATGCCATTGGGCTACCTCAGGCAGATAGATGCTGTAAATACAAATACAATGTCCAAGATGAGAGAAAACTGATTGCAATTAAGGTAGAGTGATATAAACTTAGCTTTGGTGTTGATCCATCGGGCTTCCTTGACAAAAAGCAAGAGCGGTAGGGTAACCAAAGTCCATACTTGAAGCTCAAAGAGTTGTAGGTTCAACACAGTCAGGCTTGAAGCGCAGCCGTGCGAGCAAGACGGTGTCCCAAGGCCCAGCATAGGTTGACACCTTGCTTGCTGACTCGGAGGCGGATTCGTCCATCGCATGGATAGAAGGCCCCTCCCCATCGTACTCCGAATCGGTAGTAAAGATTCCCCAGGGTTGTCCGTCCTTAGGAGAAGCAAAAACGTTGAAGTGAGTCTACCATCATTAGTGTCAGCACAGGAAGAGGTTTGAAGGAAACAAACGCCACCCACGTGTCCCTCGGGATGATTGTGGCTGACAAAAAGAGCATAATTGGGCGCTCGAAGGGTGCCAACAACTGTTACATGCAGTCAGGTCCAGGTTTCAAGGAAGTTTCCGGAATGTTCCTTACCGAAGAAAAGGTCTTCACGCTGGATATGATGATGGGCGCCGAAAATCTTGATAATGGCATCAGCGTTTGCCTTAAACCATCGTTTAGGAGCATCAAGGTTGCCCTGATCGTCCGATGTCATGTAGCGATATTCGTGTTTCTCGACACACAAAAATGCCGCCTTATGACCTGCTTTCAACTCGTACGTGTAACGACGGGAGACTGGCTGGACTGTGAGAGAAATAGTTAGAAATGGTCGAATTTTATCATTACCAAACAACTTACGAAAATTCGCCATTGTTCTTGCTCCTAGAAGTGAGAATGCCGACCTAACATATCAAGTAGGATTATTCTTCTTCGTTGCCCGCTGACTGCCAGTCGTCACGGTGCCGTATCCAGCAATCGAAGACAGGGCACGGACAGCTTCATGAGGCGAGTTTCGAGGGTGAAACGCATTGAACAATGTGATGAAGGTGCCACGAGATTTGCATAGATACCCAACTGCCCCTAGATCTACAGGGGTTGGATCCCACAATGGAAGGACCACTACACAAGAGTCAATTCAGCGAAGGACAGGAAGCACGCGGGGACGGCACTCACGTGAGGGGTGGAACTTGTGTGTGAGTGTTAGCCGGTACCTTCTTTCATTCTTGGTCTGAGCGATGAGATCATCTTCGCGTGGTGAGGAGTGGTATGGTTTCTCTTCAGATTCGGAGTCGTCTGAAGTAGGTATAAGTATCGAAGATCCCCTGCTGGAGGTGGGAGTGAAGAAGACTGGTTCTGGGAATTGGATTCCGGTCAGTGGGACGGAGGTTTCCCCACGAGCAGTTGTATTGGAGGGAAGATCGACCAAGTCGGGTTCTTGAAGAAGGGTAGCTAAAAATGGTGAAAGACTGGCATAAAAGGTACGTACGAGGGGATGGTTCGAGAGGAATTGGTCTCATATCGGGTGACGGTCTGAGTCGATAAGCAGGCTCGGCTTCAGGTAGCAGCCTAGGTAGAGGAGAGGGGGTATCTTCCAAAAACCCCCTACAGTGTTGCGAATCTTCTTCATTTGGGAGACGATTCGAGAGAACGGGGGCCGTTGGGTGGGGTCCTTGTCCCAGCACCCGCGAATAAGCTCTCGAAGTGCCTGGTGTTACATGTTTAGAGCCGATGGGTAACGCTGGACGTTCATTCTGATCTACTCATATGAATTAGGTTCGGTCACTGATTTTGCGGGCCTGTAGGAAATACATACCCAAGACAAACCGGCGCACGGCTTCGTCATCTGCATATGCCCAAGGTACGGGTGCCCCAAGTGAGGACTTCCACACAACAGATGGCGTAAGCATATACGTCCGTCTCCTGGGTCAGAGAAGCTGCACTCTTCATGAGTTCCGGCGCCTGCCAGCGAAGAGTACCACCTGTGACAATAATGAGGATAAGATGGAAGAATGTGTACGAGTACTCACGGAGAGGTACAGAACCACTGAGCCGGGATATCTCTGACTTCATCTCACTTTGGCCAAAATCAGAAATCACGCAGCTGGAGATTGTTGTCTACGAGAACGTTCGAAGCCTGCCAGTTTGTCGTAAGTAAGTGAAAGCAAGCGATGCCCAAGTGAAAATCCAGACCTTGAGGTCGCCGTGAAGTACATTCTGCTTGTGTAAATACTCCATCCCTTTTGCAATTTCATAAATGAACCGATAGAGGTCGCGACTCCTTTGATATTCAGTATCCCGAGTGGGTGAATTGCTTCCCAGGGGGTGCTGATCCGAGTTCGCATGCCAAATGGGGAAGGTCGGTGCCCTTTCGCCCTTTATCGCCTGAGGAGTGAGGGGTTGGGTTTCGTACTTGCATGGTGCGGGCTTTTTCCAGGGGACATCGTTTGCAGTCCGGATTCGCTTTAGGAATTGCAACGAGGCTCCCATTCTTTTCGTATGGGCTGACGAAGAACCAAGGAGGATCACCGGCTGTACTGCTGGCACCATAAAGCTCAAGAACGTTAGGATGGTTGAGCGTCTTCCATATGGCAACCTCTCGCTTGAATACCTCACGAGGGGTAGTCTCCGCAAGCACCTTGATTGCGACTGTGCGCCCGCGCCAAGTTCCCTTGTAGACATCAGAGAAGAAGCCTATCCCAATTTTCTGATCACGGTCAACCTCGTATCTATAAACGGAGGAGTCAGCGTTTAGCACCAATAGATCAAAAAAAAAAAAGCCAATTCACTTGGTTATAGTCCAGCTGGGCAGATTCGTCTCGACACCACGACTCATCCTCCTGAGAGCATCTATACCGCTCTCCATAAATTCTCGATCCAGCGTAGTCCTTCCCCGGCCCAGAACCAGAGCTTGAGCTGCTCAAGCTCTCCAATGTCAGAGTGCGACCCGAGCCCACAAGCTTTATCCCCCCTCCCTAAACTAAAATTCCTCACGAGGAAAGGCTGAGGTTTTACAGCAACAGGGGGACTCTCGCCTTCGCCTTCACGCTCGATAACTCGTTCGAGAGCCCGCTGGAGTGTTTTTATGGCCTCAGGCATCTCTGGACGCTTAATCTGGAGTATATCAAGCATCTCAGCATCGCTAGTTGTTTGGAGGGCCCGGCGCATGAGTTGACGCAAGGCCTCCGAATCTTGTTCAAGATCGATGATATCTTGGGCCTGATTGAAGACATTGCAACTCGTTCAGCTCTGGGGCCGGCTGGGTCGATGGACCCGCTTGTCGAATGGTTGTCTGAAAGCATTTCAGCACCTCTACAAACGATGAAAAAATACGGAGCGTATGCGCGTACCTGTGATATTTGGCTGTGGGGACTGAGGGGGGGAGATGTTGTGATCGGAACTCCTGTTAGCATCAAAGCATTTTCAGGCGCTGGTTGCTGAGGTTGCTGGCGTTGAGCGGCCACTAGCATCGAGAAGCTGCCGCATATCGGCCTGTCGTTTTTTCTCTGATTCTTGGGTCTGTCTGAGGATGCGTATGGAAACAGAAAGCTAAAGAAGGCTCAGAGATGGAGTTCGAAAACAAAGGAAGGGGGAAACGTACGCTAAACATTTCAACAGCTGCTCTCAAATCGGCGTCGCATGCCGCGATGTCCCGTGTAACTTCCTCACGTTTCAAGTATCGCTTGAGAAATGGTCTCCTGGACTCTTTGACTAAAAGTTTATGAACAGCCTCAAAGGAACTGTTGGAATCATGTGAGGGGTTGGAGATCGAGGTGTTGTGGGTACACTTACCCTTGTAACTTGGAGATTGGAGCTTGGAGCTCCTGTGTAACAGAATCTCCCGCAGTGTGAACTTCCTGACGAACCGAAAGAAGTGTTTCAGCGCATCGCTCAGCAAGGCGCAAACAGGTCAGCGTATTGAGCTGTAGCAGGCATAAGCTTTGCTAGAGAAGCTTCGGATATGTTCAAACTCACGTCGACATTTTCCACAGCGTCCCATATCTGCAGGAGTGTTCTTGCAGCGGTGGCGAGCCCCGGAACTGGAGCGAACTCGAGAAAGTCTACGCCAACAGACAGCAGTTCATGGGTGATTCCGGATGTGACACCGAGGACTGATCTTGCAGCAACGGCGATGCGCTAAGGAGATTACATCCGTCAGCCGAGGTGGACACAAGACGGGACAAGAGGGACCCATTGGGCGAACAGTCGAGTCTCGATCACGTCACCGATCACATTTCCAAACGAGGGCTGTGTGGTTTACACCCGCGCGACTGTCCTCCTCTGCTCTGAAAGCCCAACGAGCCCGTAATATGGATGCTCACCTCTCTTGTATGCTCCCATGCTTGCTTTTCTTCTGGTGCCATGCTCCTCTGCCGCGTAGGCGAACCTTCCCACCACTTCGCGCTATTACTACGCTCACCCCACCAGGATGAGGAGAGGGGCGAACTATCGATAGCTGGTAGCAGGTTGCTTGCTTCATTGGATATCCCTCGCCGTGAAGCATCACCCGCACGCACAGAAGGGGACGAGGACCGCGACCTTGTCCCGAAATTCACTAGTCCAGCGGGCAAGGGGCTGTCTGCAGATGCTGGGCTGGATGTCACTGTTAAAGAGGGAGTGGAGTTTGACGGTGTGTGTCTATGACGAGTGGTCGACGCGGCAGCCCCTCGTGCACGGCCTTGGGGTTCTGGGAATTCGAAGGCATCGTCGTCCGACTGTGGGAGAGGTACGAGTGTCCTGCCAGGTGTTGCTGTGGAGCTGAGGGGCGACGATACCCGGGGAGTAGGTGAGGATGAAATATTCGAGGATGGTGGTGTGGAAGGCATTTCAGAGTAGGTAGGGTAGTAGAAAGTAATTAGATTGTTTTTATATATCGGCGTCGACAAAATGAATTTTGATGGTGGGACGGATGGCAGGGCTGAGGGCGCTAAACCTGGACACAGGTCTCCCTTCCGTGAGAAGATCAGATGATTAAGGAGACGACCAAGACGTGGCGACCTGTTGGTGGACCGAACTCCCTGCGAAAGACTTGGTGCGTCCTCTGAGGATCTGATCGTAGTAGGGGGACTGCCTCGGGGATAGGAATGATAATCTCTCCCCCTTTGAACGCCGCACTCCCTCTTATATGATCGGGAGAACAGCCTTCTCCACAGTAATCGCCGGTTCCAGCTTGCGCTCAATGCTCTGCTCGGACGGTCCTGTAACAAAAAAACGCTGACTCGGATCAAGATGCTAACCTCAGCGTCTAAGGCTCAAACCCTTTGCAGCTGATGGCACCGCAGTGCGGGAAGGACAAGGAACACCGTTCACAAGATACTTTTTGCTGATACACAAGCTCGTGAATATTTTGCTATTCGACGAATGCTGCGGTTCTACAGCCTTGATAAAAACATGGCAACTTGGTATTCGTAAAATCTCCTCCGTTCTCTCAGAACGCTTTATTCCATACTCCTAAAGGACATACGCAAAATAGAACGTGATCGGCATCGCATTCATTCCCAAACACTCGGAATTATTGGTATCCCCCAAATTCTAAATGTGTGGGATGGATCATGGCATCTCGGAGTCCTTGACCATTGCAGCGTAGTGCCCCACACTTGATGTCACTCGATGTCGTCAACGCGTCGGCCCTGGGAGCTAGTAGCACCGAACAAGATCCCGAAGAATACCATATAGGGTCACCTCTCTCGAGGGACAACAATATGCGGCGCACAAGCCGAACCAAATGAGATGGGTACTTCTCCGGTATACCCTTCCATTGATAAGAAGCTCCTGTGCAGCTAATAGCCCTCAACCGTAGATTGGAACACAGGCAGACGTTGGCCTTTATCCACCAAATCTACGTACAAGGCATGGTTTGGGAATGGAATGCTTACAGACAGGAGAGTATGAGCGAATAGCGGAGGATTGCTGTGCGAAACGGTATATGGTGACGTGAGCCATTGGTCAGAAAGGCCGCACTTAACCTCGGATAGAGGTCTGTATATTACGAATCACTACTACTACTTACGCCTTCAGGTGAACAAATTATTTCCCTATGCTGTGCTATGGATCCGAAAAGATCAGACCCTGCTCGAAAAATACGTATGACATCTGAATTTGACCTTTCAGGGATGAAGAGATAAATATTGTCAAGTAAATGCATTCCTAAGACTCTGGAGGAAGTTATTATTCCTTTTTTTAGAACGCGACCAGAGCTAGGGACTCAGTCTGCTCAAAATGACTCAAGTACTGGCCAATCAACTGCAACCTTGACGAAGGATGACGCAGTAGGGTAACAGGAAGACAGCGGAATACTAGTCACGAAGTTCCGAAGATTTCGTGTACCAAATCCTTCACCGCTACCAGTTTGCCAGTCCCAATGAGCGTATGCTCGTGAAACTCTTGTAAAAAATAATATCTTATGGAGTTGAGTAAGAATGCAAGGTGTACTAAGTGTCCATTTGATGCTCATATACAAGGTGCTTATTGTTCTTGACAACAACAAGTGGGTTCGAGCCACTGGCATGGCGAAAGACTTGAGCCCAAAACGATGATAATGTTTTGTTCCCCGAGCTCAGCTCGGATTATTGAGCGTTTATCGAACCCTCGGGCGCTCAAGCGATACTTGTTAAATCTACATTTATATATGAGCACGTCAGTGGCGACGAGCCTAACTGCTATGAACTGACTAGAAATGAGTCATGTATCCTCAGCAAAATAAAGGAGAATACCCTATCGATATTAAGCCAATAGAGGGGATGCTAGGTAGATCCACATGAACTAGAATTCTGACATTTTGGTAGCAGACGTCAATAGCGTCTAGATGACTCAGTACCGAGTAGAAAATCCAACTACTAGCTAGTAGCCGAATACTTAATCCGCAGCAATCACATGCCTCCATCGGTCAATAATCCATTTAGATTTCGACATTCCGACGTCTCAACACTCAGCCCTCGGTCGTTTCCGAAAGGGCACTTGTAACCCAGGTGATGCATACAGCCACATCGAGCACATCCTTCCTTCCGAGATGTTAAACAACCCAAGCCTAAGCCAGCTAGTTCTCTCTGGCGATCCTTCAAACCCAGAGTCGTCCGATTACGAATGCGACATTACATTGTTCCGAAAATCTACCCGATGACATTTTTATATCAGGCCGTGTTCCGGAAATAATAAGCTAAGTAGGTGCCCGTTGTTAGTCTCACTGCTTCACTCAAGAGACATGCTAATTATAACCTGAAATTGTCGTACAACCGCTTTACTAATAGCCCACCACACCGCAGCTATAGAGCTACTGGATATAGATCTAAGGTAATCATGGACTCAGGGCTGGTGTGTGGAGGTTAAAATTACGCGTTGACTGGCACTTTCCGCGGCGTTCCATACCTAGCACTGTATTGTCCGCCTCGGATTTAACAACAGACAACTGTGCATTACATGATTGTGTCGACACTTACGCCACCATGAACCAACTCTCGAACATATTTGAGCTCTTGTAAGTTCCCCGCCAATTGGAAGTCATGTGTTCAACTCAGGGGTTTGCACTATACATAGCAGCGCATACAGCCCTTCATACCCTCTCACAACATACCAGCGTTCACTATAACCACCTTTGGCCATAGCACATGTTATTCAGAAACAGCTAAACTGTTGTACCTCCTAGGTTCCGCTTCACCCAAAGATGTGCAGGGGACTCCTCGGGACCTACCCCTCTCTCAAACAACCTTGCCTCGTGCACCATTGGTCGTTTCATGTATTCTCCACTTTGACTACGCCGTGCTCCCATAATCATCAAGTGCAACTATGCACTGTGCCAAGGCAAAAAGTTCCATGTTTAGTTTCATCCCGCCCTGCCACCTGGGAACTCTTATGGGGCTATCTGAAGCTGACCAATTCCGGCCCGAGTAATGTTGGCTTTTGAAAATAATCGACAGCAGATGCTGTTGTTCAATTTGGTCCCGGTAAATTCACTGCATTGGAGTATAGGTTCCAGTGCATTATCATTGAACTACCTGTGAGGATTGTAAGGGTCGTGAACATTCTCCTGCTTGGTTGCGGAATGAAATGTCATGTAGGGGATGTTGAATATAACACTGCCGTCTACGAATTAAGAATTCCCTCCTTGAAATCTGCTTGAAACTATTCATTTCCGGAGACAACATGCTTGCGGAGTACATATCACAAGTATCAAGCAGGCACACACAAGGCCAATTGATCAGGGACGGCGGGGATATCCCACAGCCGCACACAGCCAAATTTGATTGCTTAATCAACGTTCGGGATTGACGGGCATAAATAGTAGGAGGTCAATGTATTGGATCCGGTTGTCCCCAAGGTGGCGATCCCCAAAGTACCGATAATGGATTCTTTAATTGATTCTTACTACTGCTCATATGCGATATAATTGTTCTCCTCAGCCAACGTGACTATCCCCTTCTGAGTTCTCGTCCAAACACTAACTAATAGGGACTACAGGAAGACTGGGGGGAGGAATGACTCATTGCCGTTATCGAACCAAGACAGGAGCCAACAGAACGCCATACACCAACTTCGGAGAACGGAGGTGGTAATGATAGACCCTGCGGTCAAGCGGCACCATCCTTGGGACCTCCTGTCCGTCTCCGGCAAAAATAGTGAGGATGGTTGAGGGGGAAACTAGTGGCGTATACACGTAGGTTCCTGCCCCAAATGTGTTTATTCCGGTGCGCGTTTCCGAGGGTTTTCACCCTGTAATAAACCCCTGGGGTCCGTAACTAGAGCTACAGTTGCAACTTGTCGGTCCTGTCCAACCTCATAGGAATAGTCACAGTTTACGGCTCATACAACCTCGGTTGAGTGCAGTAAGCAGCAAATATATCTTGGGATGCTAATATTCGTCCCAGAGGTATCACCAACTCGGGTCCCAACTCGATCAGTGAAGTGCACAGCTTCAATACTTCGCAGTGATTCCGTTGAGTGAGGGCACTGAGAAGTGTCACGTTACCCAAGCTTCCACTCGGCTCCGCTTCTCGTAGAATGACGGTCGGTGCATCATCTGGGAATTGCCAGTCATTATTTTCGACCTTTAGGCTAACTTCAGGAGGCCCTTTTATAGATCGGATATCAAAGGAGAGTGTTCCAGTATCATTGTATGAGCCCCAAGCACAGACTCTATCGGGGAGAGAGACAGCATCCGTGCCTGCAGAGCACCATGAGAGGAAGGTCTTGTTGCGAGGATCATAGCGAACGAGAACAATTGGATTTTTGATTGGTACTGGTGCGATATTGGAGGAAATGAATGTGGCAACCAAGGAAAGCTTCAACTCGAACGTCGAGTCACTATTGTATATCATTGAATAATTGGCATACGAATGCCGGGTATAGTTTCCATCCACAGCGTAAAGTCGCACAGACGATTCGAGATCGAGATAGCGCCTGCCCTCCATGATAATTTCACTAGGGAACCTGTCGCATCGGTGGCGCCATTGTCCCTGTTATTTACCGCATACCTGTCAGCTCACTGAACCTTTTGAACAGTAGTACTCCCTTACCTCTTGAGCAAGCGGTAAAGCAGCAAATGGGGAAAACAGTGGCGCCGTACACAATACGGAAATCACAAGGAAGAGAACAAAGAAGTGAACTGCAGTGCCGATCCTATGGAGAAGGGACGGTGGCCAATCATGCTTGACATGGAAAATTCGTCGTGGTGCGCGAATGAGGTAACTCCACAGGCGATTTAAGACAACCAGGTTGACGCAGGAGACGAAATTTGCAAAAAAAAACACTAGAGTCATAAGCTATAGCGAGTGGTATGTTAAGGCAATGAAGGCGAATTACTTGTCATGGAAAATGGTTTCCATACTGAATGAGGTGAGTTGACTGGCATCCGTGGGTTGGGTTGAGATCCCCCTATGACGTCTGGGACCATCAACGAGTAAGTATGCCGGGATATCTACAATATTTAGACAGTAACGGCTTACAATAAAATATCCATACAACTAAACTCCCGTTGGCGATCGAGAAGGTCAAGCTGGCTAAAAAGAATTAGAACATAGTGGTTCAAGACGTGCGAATGTCAGGTGGAAGGGAGTTACCAAATAGCCACTGTCGGGACCCCCAAGGCTCAAAGGAGTCATCCGCGCTATATGAACCCGACCGGTCGAGGACGAAAATAAAATGTTGGATTTGTAATAAAATGCTACGCCTCCTCTCCTGTATCCAAAGCTTGATGTCCAGACCCTTCCACTTCTCATCAAGTTTCTCGCGGAACAATCTCATAACCGCAAAAAGGGGCGGAAGGACTGAGAAAAGTGATACGGCCTAAACTCTGAATGAGTACATAGTCCAGCAGTCTAGAATTCAATCTCACTTGTCCATAGGAAAACTCGTAATGCTGCGCGGAGAGGACCAACGCATTATATAGGAGTAAAAGCCAATTCCAATGAAGGCAGAGCGCCACTGCAATCAATATCCAGGAATGCTCATATCGAATTATATCCCTGCACAAGCCCTCAGTGAGAATTTGTCATGTATGAGCTGCAGCAGACATACCAGATCACAATAATCATGTCTATAGGCAGAGGGAGCCAGCGGATGATTCGTGGCCAACTCTTCCTTGCATTTCTCCGCCACCGACACCCATTACAGATATCCTCAAAATGCAGACCGAAGTAAAATTCAAGCGAAAAAAGTATGAGAAGGACGGCTAGACCGAGCCCTCCTCTCTCCTTAGCATCAGGCCATAGGTCCCGTCGGCCCATGACGTCAAAGTTACCAGCAAAAAGTGTTGCGATGTGGAATCCAAGCCATATACGAAAAGTCATCCCTTTGCAATAATGACTGTTGCTGAACGCCGTGGTCGAAAAGGATGTAAGGAGGCTGAGGGCCAGCCACAAGAAGAATAACAAAATGAAGAGCACCCTCATAAACCACTTTGTTGTGGTGAAACGCTCCAAGAACAATTTCACCCTCGCACAGTATGTTAGCAAATTGGACTCAAGCCATATTGCTCGTGTCTCGGAAAAGGCCTCGCGGCATTCGGAAAAGACCAAATAGACTGTGACGGGTGATTGACAGTTCGTGAGTACATATTGAGCGTCGAAGAGGCTGAGTCCTTTGTGGCCAATGCTTCCCAGGGCAGCGAGAATTATTGGATAAACCTGCAGCAGCAACATCGCTTTCGCGGATATGAGGTCCTGCCCATTTCGTGGCCACAGCAAGAGAAGGGCTTGAACGATTTGAGTGAGCAAGACCATATGAGGTTGGTGGAGATAGTATACACACGGATCAGAATATTGAACCCGATGTCTGTGAACGGTCAGTCGTATGATATGCAAACGGGACACGAAAGGCTTACTAGCAATGCCAACCCCGAGCCCCCCAACGTCGGGGTTGATAGTCAAAGTACCGTTGTTGAAGGGCATTATTCGCGCCCTAAAGCAGTCGCCCGGGCTACCAACCGGAACGAAGTGAGCAGCCATAATTCTGAGCAAAGAGCGGTTCTCGAAAAGCCGGGAAAAAAGATAACTTGTTGGTCTTATGGCGAGCGGACCTGGTACTAATACCTAGGTAAAATGCTAATTTGGGCCCTCTTCCCCCATCTCGTTGTCGTTAGACGTTTGCAAATGACCGACATGACCGCCACAGCCGTGCAGTCCCAATGGGTCAGTGCTCAAAGCTGTAGGTTGGCAACGCCGTAGGGACTTCAGGATTCACTCAGGGTCATGGGGCGTTTGCCTCATCAAATACACCGATTAACAGCACGTGGCTGTGTATTCATAGATCAACCTTGTTTATACTTGTCAAAAATTCAGGCACCCCGATGCCATATATATACAGGGACCGCAGCACGGGGTTCGAACCGTTCCCCCTTATGAGTAAAGGGAACGGTTCTAAAAAAGCCTTTATTTGTAAAGGCAAACAGTTGGACCAAAACCGTTCGAACCGTAAATTAGGGGTGGCAAAGGTCACATGACATTAAATCATGTGACTTGCACTAATTAAACATTTATCACCCGACTCAAATTGACTTTTTCATAAAAAAATTAATTAATCAAGGGCTATTGTAAAGATGTGCAAAACTAGCTAACTAATTATTGGTAATAATTAAATAATATTAACTAATGGCCCGGACACAACAGGAGTGATGTAGAAGGGAGGAAAGAGTGAGGTGGGGAAGGCACGGTTATATATAATGATAGAGTTTAGGGCCGGCCTCACTCACATGACCTAAGGTATGTGTGACCTAAACAATGAGAGTTGTCAGTTTAGGGCTGGCCTCCCTCCCCATTGTTCAGGTCACATGAAGCTGGACCATAGGGAGAGCGGCCGGCCCTAAACCTGATCATTATATATACCCCCCTTCCCCCATCTCACTCTTTCCTCCCTTCTACATCACTCCTGTTGTGTCCGGGCCATTAGTTAATATTATTTAATTATTACCAATAATTAGTTAGCTAGTTTTGCACATCTTTACAATAGCCCTTGATTAATTAATTTTTTTATGAAAAAAGTCAATTTTGAGTCGGTGATAAATGTTTAATTAGTGCAAGTCACATGATTTAATGTCATGTGACCTTTGCCACCCCTAATTTACGGTTCGAACGGTTTTGGTCCAACTGTTTGCCTTTACAAATAAAGGCTTTTTTAGAACCGTTCCCTTTACTCATAAGGGGGAACGGTTCGAACCCCGTGCTGCGACTAATGATATATACTCTTCGGCTTTCTGGTAATGTTTGAACTTGACTGATCGCTCATGGAGATTTGATTAGTCTGGACTGTCGTTGACCAAGAGTTCGAAAAACACTGATAGGACAGCAGCACATTTGTACACCTTCATAATTTTCACGCAATGTATCTTCCTTTTCTTCCATATGCCTATGTAGTTACGTTGTAGTGGGGGTGTGGGCATTGAAAAATATTGCCGAAATTCTTGTGAAAACTCGTAGTGACTCGAAGGCCTCAAAGTTTGTCATCAAAAGCCAACTCTAGGCTGATCTACCCGGATGCTTACCATGGGGCGGTGATAGAATGCTAAAATCATAGGAGCAGCCATTTTGTAATGTTTTGGACCAAACCCATACAGGTAGTAAAGAAAATTGCTATTTTCGGGTTTGCAGGCTTTTTTAGGCATGGTGAGCTATAGCGAGATGATCGGGTTAGAGCCTGGAACTCTGCTAGGCGCCGGTAATGTTAAAATCTGACTGGGCTTCTTCCACATGAAGAAATTCTCGCGCGCCTCAAAATCCTACAATTAAGTACCTGGTCATAGTATAGGAGACAGGAAACTGACCGCCGTGGCCATAGCATCCAGCCAAATACCTTATTGTTTAGCGGAAATAGACAGGTTGGAGAGTACGCACCACCGGTCAGTAAGGCTGTGCTCTGCGCACGGGCATCTTTTAAAGATAATAATCTTTCCCCCCTGGGGCCCGCCCTGAGGTTTAAGTGTTAGATCCAAGGCCCGCTCAGTGTTTGTTTTTTGGCATAACCATCATTGCAGCGTAGAAGATCATGTAGTGGATGTAATTGCCAGCTCCATTGGACATACTTTCCCGCAACGAACACAGCCATGCATTCTACCCGCTGGACTGGAACCCAATACCCCAAATCACTGGTACTGTAATTCAATACCCATTTCTACTCCTGAGGTGCCCCAAGGAGTGACGTGTGTCTCAAGGACCGCCAGATAACCGTAAATCTCTAAAATACAGCACCTTAATTTTATTCACGTCATTACCGCTCACGTACATCACCCTCGCGCCCTCCGCCAGCACTGCCTTCAGTTTGTGGCTCCTGTCTGTGCTCAGAGAGGATAGGCGGAGACCACGAAGGATTATCATTCCCCAATATCGTCGAACTAGGGTGACCATCCTCATCGCCAGTGAACGGCGGGGGTAAACCGGGTGGTGAAACTGGTCTTGATACCAATGCTCGTTGCAACAACTCCCCCCCGAAGTGTTCCGGATCAGCCGAACCCAGGGTAGGCGGTGGTGTTGGAGGAGGAAAGTCGGCATATACATATGATTCCTCTGCCATGTTGTTATTATCTCCTGCACTCAACGGACCACCCCCCTCGCTCCGTATCGCAGCAACAGAATCATACGAAGGAGGATCCACATCATCCGGCGCCAGTCCCAGTGTATGTTGCTCAAACAACAGCGGCGGCGGCATTGGCGCACCCAAAGGTAAAACCGTACCCGGGAAAAATCTCGGCACAAAGGGCGCAGGACCAACCATATACAAACCCGATGACCCAATAACCGATATGGGGGAATCCTCGGAAGCGTCGGTATGTAGTGATGATGATCTTCTTCCTCTCCCTCCCCCCCAACCACCGCCGCTGTTATTGCGGTCACCCCCGAGTGAACCTTCTTCGCGATCACGCTGAGCGGCAAGACGTCGTTTTCGGATAATGTTGAGAGCGACGCAGAGTGCAACGGTACTCAGCGCACCGACACTTCCACCTATTGCAGTTGCGAATGTTACAATATTATGTTTGCTGGTGTTTGTGGGTCTGTTGTTCAGCGGGATATGTGAGAGGGGGATTTACAATTGGCGTTGTAGAAGGGAGGTAGAGGAGACATAATAAGGATGAGTAATGAGGTTCTGCCGAAACACAAAGGTGACTTACGTGTCGTCCGCCACATTTGAGCTTCTCGGAATGTGTGCTATTAGTGGATGCCCGTCCTTTGGCTGCTGCGGTGGCTGTGATAGCGACTAGGAACGAAGCTGGTTGTGTATAAATTAAATGGTTGAAGAGGAATATGGAGTCTCGGGGGACGGTAACGACGAGCTGGTGCTCAACGTTCGAGAGGCCGGAGTAGGAGACAATCGGGGTATAAGGGGAGCATGCCAAGTCCGGAAGGCGAATAGGATGTACTTCGCCGTCGATAATGGAGCTAGCCTCCATCTCAGAGAAGAGAGTGCCGAAAACAGTACACAGCTGATCCTGAACAACAAGGTCTGAGTAAATGAGGCAATTCATCGGTTCTTGCAAAAAAAAAAAAATCACCAGTGAAATTGAGTCGAAACGTCATTGGACTAATCAGATAACCAATCAGAATCAGTAGCGTCGTTCAGCATTCGTCCATATCGTCTCAGAAGGTCATGCGCGCGCTATGGTATGTCGTGAATGCGCAGTTGGGGTATAATGATAAAGCGGGTTCATCATGAGCGTCTTCCAGATCTGCAACCAGGCGCCATGCCTCGGAGGGCCAATAGGAGATAGAAACGTCTGTGTGCTGTATGGTGACGTTGACGAGGATTTGCGTGGCGGCGCCAAGCTTTAGCAGGGCGAGAAACAGGAGGTGGATGCAGGTGTGGGTAAGCATCCTGGGCGCTTCACATGCGTTAAGTATGTGATATCTGGGCTGCTCGAGTTCACTTCTCTCCGAGGCAGTAAAGAGCAAGTCTCATACCATAAGGAATATCGCACCACGGACGCCGTAGATGAACTACTCAGTGAGGCCAGGGAAACTCGGGGAAGGAGTCAAGGGAGAGAGCAAAGACGAGGCACGAAGTCCAGAGTCTCCCAGGGGTGGTGTGGGTGAAAAGAACTAGCGCAGAAGCTGGGTAACATTGCGGAAAATCGTTATGCTTCAGAATTCTCCGTTCACCGCAAGAGTCTCGGTAAAAGAGTGTATTGTACGTGTTACGTAACCGGAGGTTCCAACTTCCAACTCAGCTCGAGTCCGTCACCCTTCCTCTCTCGCGCGCTCACATCTTTGTTCCTCCGGCTAGGCGTACTGTGGGCATACCGGCTCATTAAAAACGGTTCTTTGCAGTACAGGCGCCTTCCTCAACGGTGATGTCAGCGAGCTCAATCCAGCCTCGGAGACTAATACTGGTGGTATCGTACGTACCTCTAACGGAACACATGCAATAATTGCGGCGGACGAAACCCCTCCCCTCGAACTCAGCCGCTCTGGACACATACTTGATGGTAAAGAAGGGGTTGCTGTTGCCATACATCATACACAATAATGTACAAAGGGCACCCAGGATGTATATGAATTGTGGTCCGATTCTTGCAGCTCTCTCGCAGTATCATGCAGCGCTTACGCCGCTTGAGCACTATCCAGCCCTCCTCCAGATAGAAGTATCTCGTACACCTTTGTCGCAACCCTCGAAAGTTTGGAAGTGACCGAATCTTCTACACAAGTGAATCCCACTTCTTTGTGAGACGATCATGGCGTCGAGTCTCTTCCTCACGGGAAATAGTATCCATAACTGCGGGCTTTTGTATTCTTAGTGTGCCCACGAGTGGCTGCCCTTTGGAGTTCAAGCGAGGCCTGTGTGAATTCGGCGCAAATGTCTGGATGGGCTTGACGGAGATGTTCAACCGATGTTCGGAGGTTTATCAACTGATTCCAGACAACCGAGCGTCCTTGCTTAAGCCATTCCAAGGCAAGATCAGCACGTCCAGCATCGATGGCGAATGCAGCAGCCTCTCTCGAAAGATCATCAAGGTAAGGGAGCTGTGAATGACGTGTAGTAATAGAATCTCCAATCCAAGCAACTTGTGGAAGGAGAATGATAGCTTGGCGGTATGCATCTAAGGTAGAATATGGATTTCGTTGGGCTTCTAAGTGAGCCCACTGTTGGGATGCACGACATCGAAGTAATGGTGGGCCAAATTTGGAAGAGGCAGCTAATCGGAAATTTAAAACGGCATTCAAGGTCAATCGACATCCCTGTGCGCTGAAATCGATTTTGAAAGATACTCCCAAGATTGTTGAGAAGCCTTGCTTTGGTGAATGCGCGGTTGGGATATAGTGGTAGGTCGAGTTCTATCGGTGCCTTGTAACCAAGTGCCAAGGGTCTCAGGGGGAGGGGGGGGGGGGGAGCAGCAATATGATACAGAGAGATCTGTGTGCTGGATGTTGTTGGCGAGATTTTGTGCAGCGGGGACGAGATTTAGCAGGGCGAGGAGCGGGAGGTGGATGCAAGTGTGGGTAAGCATCCTGGGCACTTCCAATGCACTAGGCATGTGATATCTGGGCTACTCGAGTTCATTTCTCTCCGAGGCAGTAAAAAGCGATCCTCATACCATAAGAGGCACCACACTACGACGCCCTAGATGAACTACTCAGTGAGGGGCGGAGAGTCAAGGAAGATAACAGAGACGAGGCACGAAATCGACGGTCTCCTAAGAGTGGCGGGGGTGAAAAGAACTGATGTAGAAGCTGAGTAGCACTGCGGAGAATCGCTATGCTTCAGAATTCTCCGTTCACCGCAAGAGTCTCGGTAAAAGAGTGTATGGTATTATTATGTAACCGCAGGTTCCAACTCAGCTCGTCCGTCGCTTGTCGTGACCTCTCGTTCGTTCAGTTCCCCTTGGCTAGGCATACTGCGAGAATACCGGCCCACTAACTGGTCCAACGACTTCTCGTAGTGCGGCTTCTTCAAACAGTGCCGCCAACGAGCTCAGTCCAGCTTCGAAGATTGCACTGGTGGCGTCGTACCTCTAACACGACGCATGCAATAATTGAGGCAGATGAACGAGACCACTTGGGAGTCCAAATTATGCACTCACCAGAACTCATTCAGCTGAAGTATCTCGGAAAGACAACAATGCTATCCATGGGTGTACCCAGCCTGCGGCGTCCGCACCCCCCACCTCCAACAAGACAACCAACAGCATCTCTCAGCTTTGATCCTACCGTAAGTGATTGGGCTATTCGCTCCAGGCATGTTCCACTTATGTTACGTCTTATCCTCCGCCTGTAAACGAGGTATAAGCTGTAAACTACCTCCGTTGTACGATAACATCCATTCCCCCAGAATCCGATCGTCTCTTGTTGTTGATTCCTTCGATGCAATGGCCCCTCTTTTCTCTCGTGACATTCTACCCCCAGAGCAGAGGCCAAGTCCCAATATAACCACCCAAATATGCGATGAGACGCTATGCTCATCACTTCTTCCTGGCTTAATCAACGATTTCCATCACTCCACTTCTGCGTTTCCCTCCCCCTTCCTCAAGTCCACTCTAACAATCCCTCGCAGCTTCATGCGACACCTTGGGCTACCTGCTCACTATCCTGGTTTCTCCTTCCGACAGAAGCATCACATACACATTTGCGGTGAGTCGTAGAGCTGCCTCATTGAATATCGTCCCACATTGTACCAGTCACATTCCGACCCCCGCACAGCATCGTGGTCCCTCGTGTCAATATAATGTTCCTGGTCATACATACTTAGCCAGCCCCTCTCCCTTCACATGTGCTTTAGTTCCGAGTCTCGCAGCATCCGGAAACAGTGCTGTCATAAACACAAAATATATCACTCTTTTCCCCCCTCCCTTCAAACTCATCTGTTCTTGACATATACACGACAATAATACAGAAGGGGTTGTTGTGTTGTTATACATCACGCACCATAATGTACAAAGGGCACCCAGGAAGTATACGAATTGGGGTTCCATTCTCGCAGCGCTCTCACAGCATCATGCAGCGCCTGCGCCGCTCGAGTACTATCCGGTTCTCCTCCAGATAGAAGCACCTCGTACACCTTTGTCGCAACCATTGAAGCTGCGTCATCAGGTATAGACCACATCGTCCCAATCACGTTGCGATATCCTGCACCCAACATCGCACCAGTAATATGCACCGCCTCGTCTGATGCATTCTCGTCTCCAGTCGCCGTGTGGACAAGCTGATAAAAATGCAAGATCAGCATGATCAGATGGTTTAGCGACAATGTCCATGATGGTCAAACGTTGGTCATGGAGGCAGAAACCACTCCGTGTGGGCTCTGTCTTGTCCTGGATAGCGTGACATGCAAGGTGGACCCAGCTACTGTTCGCCATGTAGCTCAGCACCTGTTCTCTCGTCGCCTGCTCGTTTCGAAGGATCTCGAAGCTCCACCTTGAGTCGGCAGCAAATAGTTCTTTTACCCTTGTGATTTCCCTCTCGGCGCCTGGAAGTGGGCTTTGACCGGGTGTGTGTGCCATGGCAATCCCAGCGACTTGGCTAAATGGTTGATCCTTCGCCAATCTTGCCTCAAGCAAGGCATTAACCGTTGGTGTATATGACGAGATAACGTAGTTAAATATCCCATCTGTCCTGATTCCGGTTGTAATGCAAGCAGCATGGAGTGGAAAGAAGGTGAGAGGGCCGGTTGGACACCACCAAATGCGGGGAAGGCCCTCAGAGGATTCGGATCTGACCGTCTGGAATCATTATTAGTAAATATATCTTGCAAAAGTAGGCGTCCGTTACCATCATGTCCAAGGTTTGCAAGATAGGATAGACGACGTTCGCATACATTTGTTCGAGAATATTTATAATGGGCGAACTATGCATGGGCTGGTGTAAGCCTGGGCTTACTACAGTCCCTCTACTGTGCATATATACAGACCAGTGGCTGAACACATAAGCTGTTCAGTTATATCCCTTTTGGTGTAGCGGTCATAACTGGCAGTCTGTGTGGCCATGCTTACAGCTGGACAGGTCTACCAGCACGATTTCCCCATCGCTGAGCCCGAGGAGAGCTTGCATTGTATTGGCGCAGTGAATTGTGCATCTTTGTTAAATCGTCGTAATGAAGCTTGTTTAATGGGATATGGAGCACCTGGGCCCCCCCCCGGTCAAGCACCAATGCGTCACAATGGCGCTGATGGACATTGATAACAACCACCGGACCTGAATCAGCGGCGTCCATGAGAGCGGAGACTTTCTTTGGAAGGAGGAAGTCGCGAAAGTTTGGAAGTGAGCGGATCTCCTGCACAAGAGAATCCCACTTCTCTGCGAGACGATGATGGCGTCGAGTTTCTTCCTCGCGGGAAATAGCATCTGTAGCTTCTTCTGCGTTCGTATTCGTAATGTGCCCTCGAGTGGCTGCGCCTTGGAGTTCAAGTGAGACCTGTGTAAATTCGACACAAATATTCGGATGGGCTCGACGGAGATGTTCAACCGATGTTCGGAGGTTGATCAGCTGGTTCCAGACAACTGACCGCCCTTGCTCAAGCCATTCGAGTGCGAGAAGCATTGGAAAAAGTCCATAGGACGCGTGTGGTTACATGTGCCGATGTGGTGATAATTGACACACTGAATGCTTCGTCACCAGTGGGACCGTACAACTCGACACCTTGAACTGAGGCCACACACCCTGATAGGTAGGACTGAACCAATAGAACTCACCTGCACGGTAGAATATGAGGCCTCATTTCCACCCTGTTCTCGTCCTGGCTGCATTATCAATGATATCGACAACGTTGACCATAATGTGGGTCTGAATAACAAGATCAAAGATAGTATCAAGTATGAATCAGAATCATTGCATGACCACTACTCGGAAGCAATGACCCTCGAGCGAGTTGGAGCGACAAAAGAGGAAATGCTGATAACTGAAAAGTTGTAAAACCCACCCAAGTTGTAGGATCATCTACAAAGTGCACTTTGTTCATCCCACACTTGAACACTGTATGTTGATCACCTCTCTTGCACCATCATCCTGCCAACAATAACTAATACTCACTGGAGCAGCTCAAAGTCCTCCTAACATCAGTCACTCGGGGTAATTCCGAGTATATTGTAAGCCTGGACTTACTACAGTCCCTCTACTGTACATACATACTGACCAGTAGCAGAACACACAAGCTGTTCTGTTATAACCCTTTTGGTGTAACGGTCATTTCGGTAGGTTGGTTGTGACCATCCTTACATATATTTCTCCTATTTGTGTGAACATGTTCAGAAAATACAACATTCGGTAAACTGTCTCCTAGCTAATTGACAACAAACCAAGCTCCATCAACAAACTGGATCGTGACCTCATTGGTATCCGGAACCTCGAACAAGAAAGGGGTGGTTGCGGTATGGTCAAACATACTACCAGTAATCATGTTCATGTCCCAGAAGACAGAGCAGGTCTTTGAAGGAAGAAATTCCGCTGGGAGAGTGCGGATCGGGACAGGGGGGGAGACGAAAAAGGAATTGTAATTATCCCCATCAGCGACAATGGCGCTAACCCCAAAGTTGACCAGCGACTCCCATTCATTGACAAAACTGATTGCTTTTCCGGGTTGAGCGTTCCCAGTAACCTGGACCCTTGTTGTTGCTATCAATGGTGGCTTGCTGCCCCTCTTCAATTCCTTCGACATTGGTCTGGATCGAGACCAGAGCTCCACTCTGCATAATCGTATACGTTAGTCAGGTAGTAGCAAAGGATAAAATATAAACATGCTTACTATAAACTCCTTCGCTCCAAATACTTGTAAATTATCCCTCCACTGGAGAGCAAGGTTGGCAGCAAGCCGATCCGCTCGGACCCCTAAAAAGACGACATTTCCTTGTTGAACTGTCCCGCGATATTTGACACTCCTAGCAAGGCAGAAATTGAAGCCCCTCTCTGTAAGATAGTCCAAGTCCTTGGTGGCAATTCTAACATTGAGCTTAAAGGTAGACATGTCGATGATCTAGGGCAAACCAGATAATGAGTGGAGATGGATGGCGAAAGAGAAGTGACTAGCCATACAGTGTTCGGATTCAGAATTGTGAAGTGAACAGGTGAGTTCTGTGCGATTATCTTTGAAACTGGGTAGGTTTTATAGCTTTTCAGGTGTCAGCGTTTCTCATTTTGGCACTCATTCACTGCTCCACGAGTATCGGGCTATGTACGGTTAAGAGAGTACTTACAAGAGGCGAGAACAAACCAAATCGGGATTAGCAGCAGGACAGTCTCCTGGAAAACCAAATCACGACATATTAGCGTTCCTGGTCCAGATCCCGACATGATGTTCGACGTTTCCCATCCAGATCCACATTATTATCGACATCACCGACAAATATCGCTAGCAGTAACCCAGGAACACAACTGAACATGAGTTTCGCGCGCCGCAGACTACCCATTGGAATTCCATCGACATCGGTCCTGCTTGTCAAAGGTGCCTAAAAAGGGTGTGTGTTTTGTATACATAGCCTTCAGTTCGAGCTGTCTGTCAGACTGTAGGGGGTATAGAGGGGGTAAACTATTGTTGACAACCCGTCAACATCGCGAACACCAGCCCACACGAACAATTGCACATGGTTCTAGTACAGGACTTTTCCTGGTGCTTCTCTCATCCCCCACTTTCCACTAAGAAAAGTGTTCTAAAATAGGGTGGAACATTGGTATGATGCTCACTACAAGACGTTGTGACAACGGTAAACAAGGTTATGCGCAGTTCACCTACTATCAAAGGGTAGGCGTAGAGAATGGTGGTGGTGCACGTAACATTCAGTTCAAACTATCTGTCGAAGCAGAGGATAATTCTTTTTGATGATCCGGTAATATGATAGCACCGGCACACGTAACTTGCAACATATTCTATTGTCTTTTTCCAAGTGTCTTTCCCATCTCCCGCTATGAGACATGTTAGGCAATAAGGTGGAATGCCTTGTTATGGATGCGGAGCATTTGTCAATGCTAAGGCTGTGCACTTGATAACCTTGTCATAAGCTTTAGATCTCCGTCATTGTAGGACCACGTAATACATATCATCATCAGATGATGCCACAGAAGTCAAGAAAGATCGACGACAGGGGAGAGATACCTGCAGCTTCAACGAAATGATACTAAGACTGTAAGTAGACACGGGTAAAGGCCTTCATACTCTCCAAGTGCTCAGCTCATTTTCCTGTTGCGAGACATCTACTTGTGACTATGATATACTTTTCCACCCTGAACAATCCAATACGCACTGTCAATTAAAATATGCATCAGGAAAGAAAAAACAAAGTTCTCATCCAACCCATGCTCACAACGCTCTAATCACCTCCGGCTCCTCAATAAAAATATCCTCAACACCGCTCCACGCCCCCTCCCTCTCCTCTCCATCCCGCTTCTCATCCCCACCACCGCCAACCCTGACCCTCACAGGCACCCAAAACCCTCTCCCCCGTATCCCCATCCGCCTCCGCCACAAACCACCTTGGCCTATGGCCCTCCCGAACCCCAACCTCCCTCACCCTCTGAGTCGCCCCTTGCCTCTCCTCCTGCTTCACCTTCAACTCGTTTGTCAAATCGTATTTGCCCAACTCGAACGCCTGCTGACCAGGCCGCAGTCGACAGTCCGTAGGACACAGAAACAGCTTCAGTGTATCCTTCGGACAATTATTCAGCGTGATCGCGAACAGGGTAAGGTTGAACGGCGAGCCAGTGGTTTATCCCAGTTCTTCCGTAGCAGGGTGTATTCCTGCACAACCGTCATAGTAGAGGTAGTAGCGGGCAGGTCGACGGTCGTATCGGGATTCAGCGAGCTCATCCCAGACAAAGCGAGCCCGACAACCTGTCTCGCAATTAACTGCGAGTTCCATCTCCCGCAATCTCATATGCAAGCTCCCCATATCTGTCCATTACCTGTCCTGAGATCTCGTACGCATCCTTCCCCCTTGCTATCCACGAGGCTTGACCGTGAGCGCACACTAGTCCCAGTTCGGTGGTTCGTGATCTAACAAATCATAATAGTACAGAAAGAACAAAGAAAATACCACCATATCCCCATAATGATCGATTCGTCGGCGAACCAAGAATAAATCCCGACACATTTGTCGTCACTTTTTTCCACGTATAATGCTTGATCACCTTCCCCTCCATCCCGCCCGGAGCCTTTGGATACCCAGGACCACCAACCCACGCTTCAGGAATGACCAGATCCGCATGCGCGATGCCCGTCAGGCTAATCTCAAATGATTTGCCCAAAAACTTGTTCTGCACATTGATCTTGTCGTAATAGTGCCATCAAGGTGATTCGGCCCAACATGCTGAAAACTGGCGGGTGGTGGCTCACTTGCTCGGATACATATCGATATTTTTTGTCCGGTCTCACGTACTTGAATGTCTTGCTCTACTCTATCATTAACGACCAAAAATAAATAAAATGAAATAACATACGCACTAACATGGAATTAAAAGATTTTGCAATCCTCCCAATTGTCGACAAATAATTACTCATCGCAAACCCAGCCACAAATGCAAGTCTCCTCAACAGAAAAAAAGCCTTACAGCATTCCAAAAACTCCATACCCTCCACCATCCGTTGCAACATACTCGTTGGCTCATTGAAAGACACCGGAAAACTAATGGTGGTGACATTGACAAGACTTTGCGTGGCGGAGGCAAGATTTAGCAGATGTGCCAAATTGACCCTTGCAAAATGGTGTCCTCTGGAATGCCAAACATATCATCTGCATGAATTCTGCTATAAAAACACGACCGGCTAGACGTACGCTTGGTTTATCCAGAAATCGGCTGTATGCGTCCAACATTTGATAGATGTTGTCGGCCAGCAGGCGGCCTTACGAGCTAAATTCGCTCTGGGAAGAGGGCTCAATGTTGGAGAGGCCAGTGTTGCTGAGCCAGGTTAAGAAACAGTCCGATTGGCGTGTGGATTGCAGTTTGTCGGCATTGAGAGCAGCAAAGACGGAAGATGATTGGCTGGAAATGTGCAAGAGCCTTATCTTGGTTATTTTATACTGCATAGAGCCTGCGGGGGTTGAGGCTATTGATGGCGCTGTAGGGTCGAGGGTATTCATTCCTTGCAAAGCTTTTGTCGGCCTATGCATGAGGAGCTTGATGAGGGTGGAGAGCGGGGGCGTAATGATATTTTCCACCATCATGATAAGGGTCCGGTTTTCAGTGAAAGACACTGATGTGTGGTGAGTCTGGAGGGATAAAGATGTAGGGGAGAATGGCAGTGAAGAGGTCCGAAGTATACGAGCCATTGGTAGATACCGAGACTGGTTATATCGTGAGCAAAGCTATGCTTGGATGAAAAGGTGATGAGAAAGGGCCATGCAGATTCTCGGCATCAAGACAGGTAGCCGAGCCCTTAAACTTCGGACAAAAAACAAATAAATTGGAGGACCACTCGCAGGTTCATCGGTCTCCGTCTCTGTCCTCCCAGCAGAAACCATGCCAGGTGCAGTACAAATAGCTTTTGGTTCCTACTGCCACTCCCTCTGCGAAACTCTGGTGCCAGAGACTCGTGTTACCTGTCGATTCCGACTTGCATTGTTAGGACACACAGTAAGAAGTGTGTGTTGGTGCAGGTGAGGGCGCAGATGAGTGGACCTGAGTGCTGAAGTAGGATTCCGTGCGAGTGTGAATCTGCTCCCGGACTCGGGTGCCGGTGCGAGGTCCGCACTAAGTGGGTTACGTAACCGCATGTACCAACTCGGTTTGCCTGTCCCCTGCCGTCTACGTCTCGCTCGTTCACATCTCTCCGCTCCCCTGGCTAGGCATACTGCAGGCGATCCCATCGCTGGCTCAACGGCCTCCTCCCGCAGGCGTCTCCTTCGAACAGTGCCATACCTCTGGATGCAGCGGATGCAATAATTGTGGCGGACAAGCAGAACCACTTGGGTGTCCAGGCTATGTGCTTACCAGAGCTCCAGCTGAAATCCCTTGGCAAGGCAAGAATGCCACCCATGCGACGTAGACAAGTCAATCATAGCGTACACATACTCCACCTCCAACATAACAATATCTCCCGATCCTACCCCTACCCCAAACGATCAGGTTACTTGTTCCAGGTATGTTCTACGTATGCTTTGTCTCACCCTGTACTGAAAACGGAGTATAAGTGTAAAATATCTCCACTGTACGGTAGCGCTCTTGTTCCCAGAATCCAATGGTTCCCTGCGTCGATTCTTCTGGTGTGGAAAGGCTCTCTTTTCTCTCGCCAAATTCCACCCCCAGCAAGGGAAAGAGAGTGCCGAAAATGTGCACAGCAGATCCTGAATAACGAAGTCTGAGTAAATGAGGCAATCTTGCACAAAGAAGGATATAATTACCAGTGGAATTCAGTCAAAGGTCATTAGACAATCAGATAGCCGGTCAACGTCAGTACGTCGATCAGCATTCGTCCGGCTCCGAATCGTTTCGGTAGTCGTGCGTGCGCTGCGATATGTCGTGAGTGCGTAGTTGGGGTATAGTAGTAGGTAGGTCAAGTTCATCATTGGCGCCTTCCAGGTTGACGAGATTTTGTGTGGCGGAGGCAAGACTTAGCAGAGCGAGGAGTAGGAGGGAGGTGTAGGTATGGGAGGCGTTCTGGGCACTTCCCATGAGCTAGGTATGTGACATCTGGGCTGCTCGAGTCCTCCCCTCCCCGATGCAGTAAAGGGCCATTCTCATACCATAAAAAATATCACACCACGGCGCCGTAGACGAGCTACTCAGAGAGGAGCAAAGAAACTCGGGGAGAGAGGTGAGGAAGAGAGCAAAGACGAGGTAAATGTACGTACCCGGAAAATGACAAGGCATTCGTTCCTGACCCATTCGTCCTACCTCGACTCTGTCACTAAGATGCGCAAGTCCACCCCAGCCGAATGACTCGTATGCACAGCAATCTCGTATTCATACAATATTACAATGAATGACAAAATTCTGGGCTCCATTTATGGGGCCCGTGCAGCTTTATGTGACTATGAAACAAATGCAATTGCTCCAGTCGAAAGGGAGAAAGACAACGCAATGCTGCGTGAGATCCGAACAGGTCCGTATACTTGAGGTGAGTGCCTAGCAACTTTCGGTTGTGCTAGTCTGAACTACCATCCAGGAAAGTCCTTTGGGTTCCTGATAGGGTGCCTGAGCGCACACTTGGAGAGGACGTTCCGATAGTTTAATACACACTGGTAGGAAACCACTATCTAGCTTCGTTTGGCACTTGATCACCTGTGTAATTCTGACCGCGATCTCTCGGGTACATATCTCCCGATAATAGAATGCAACTCACGAACTACTCTTCCCAGCAGCCCCTAACGGTAAGTTATAGTGCTGACGTGGGTACTAAAATCCATCATTCCTTTCCTCTCCCACCCTGAACTTATCTGCTCTCTTAGAATGTACCTCTCAATTTCTCGCTACAAAATTATAAGTTTTATTCTTTTTCCCTCGTAACTACTCTCGAGTTACTACAGCATTTATCATGCACCATAATGTACAAAGGGCACCCAGAAACTATATGAATTGTGGTCCGATTCTCGCATCTCTCTCATAGCGTCATGCAGCGCTTGCGCCGCTCGACTGCTATCCGGCTCTCCTCCGGATAGAAGCACCTTATACACCTTTGTCGCAACTCTTGAAGCCGCCTCATCGGGTATGGACCACATCGTCCCAATTACACTGCGATAGCCTGCACCCAACATCGCACCGGTAATGTGTACCGCCTCGTCTGATGCGTTCTCGTCTCCAGCCGCCGTTTGGCAAGCTGATAAGAACGCAAGATCAGCATGACCAAACGGCTTAGCTACAATGTCCACGATGGTCAGACGGCCGTCGTGGAGGCAGAAACCACTCTGTGTGGGCTCTTCCTTGTCCTGGATAGCGTGGCATGCAAGGTGAACCCAGCTGCTGTCTGCCATGCGGGTCAGCACCTGTCCCCCTGTCGCCTGTTCATTTCGAAGTATCTCGAAGCCCCGCCTAGAGTCGGCAGCAAAGAGTTCTTTTATCCTCGCAATTTCCGCCTCAGCACCTGGAAGTGAGCTTTGACCAGGTGTGTGTGCCATGGCAATCCCAACAAGTCGACCAAACGGTTGAGCTTTCGTCGATCTCGCATTGAGCAAGGCATTAATTGTTGGCGTGTATGATGAGACAACGTGGTTATATGTCCCATCTGTCTTCATTTTGGTTGTAAGGCAGGCAGCGTGGAGTGGAAAGAAGGTGAGAGGGCCAGTTGGACACCACCAAATGCGGGGAAGATGAGACGATTCAGGGCTGGCTGTCTGGAAATTCAACTGATTTCAGTGGGTGTATCTCGCAAGAGCAGGTGTTCATTACCGTTATGCCCAAGGCTTGCAGGATAGGATAGACAACGTTTGAATAGATTTGCTCGAGAATGCTCACTATGAGCGAGCTGCCTGATGGCCTGACTATTCCACCAGCACGATTCCCCCATCTCTGAGCCCTACGAGGGTTTACGAGGTATTGGCGCAGTGATTTGTGCATCTCCGTTAAATCGTTGTAGTGAAGTTTGTTTAATGGGATATGGAGTACCTGGTCCCTTCCTCGTTCGAGCACTAAGGCGTCGCAGCGGCGCTCGTGGACATTGATGACAACAACAGGACCTGAGCTGGCGGCTTCCATGAGAGCGGAGATTTTCTTTGGTAGAAGGAAGTCATGGAAGTTTGGAAGCGACCGGATCTCCTGCACAAGCAAATCCCACTTCTCTGCGAGACGATGATGGCGTCGAGTCTCTTCCTCGCGAGAAATAGAATCTTGAATTTCGTTGTCGGATGTATTCAAAGTGTGCCCCCGAGTGACTGCCGTTTGGAGCTCACGCGAGACCTGTGTAAATTCGGAACAAATATCTGGGATGGGCTCGATGAAGTTGTTCAACCTGATGTTCGGAGGTGGATCAACTGATTCCAGACAACCTGAACGTCCTTGCTCCAGCCACTCAAGTGCGAGATCGGGATGTCCAGCATCAAGGGCAAATGCGGCAGCCTCTCTAGAAAGATCATCAAGGCCAGTGAGTTGTGAATGGCGTGTAGCAATGGGATCGCCAATCCAAGCAACTTGAGGAAGAAGTATAATAGCTTGGCGGTATGCAACTAAGGCAGAGGGTGGATCTCGCTGGGCTTCCAAGCGAGCCCACTTTTGGGACGCCTGGCATCGTAGTAATACTGGGCCAATGTTAGAAGTCGCGGCTGTTCGCAGGTATGAAATGGCCTTGGCCGCATCGCTCAGCAACTCGGTATGATAAAATCGATCCCTGAGGAGAATCCCGAGATTGTTGAAGTACAATGATTTGTCGGGATGACCATCAGGAGTGAGAAGAACGGCCTGTTGGATATTCTGGATGCCCTGGTCGAGGGCACTCAGCACCCCTGTGTGGTCAAACTGGCTCGCGAAGGATTTTCCGAGGTTGTTGAGGTATGCCGGCTTATTGAAATGGCTATCGGGCGTTAGCAAGACAGCCTGCTGCTGGTTCCTGATGGCCTCCTCGATGGTACTAAGTATCCCTGTGCGCTGAAATCGACTCTCGAGGGAAAAACCGAGGTTGCTGAGATATCCCGCTCTGTCGGAATGACTATCAGGCGTGAGCAACACAGCCTGCTGGAGATTCTCGATGGCATCGTCGAGGTCGCTTAACATCCCTGTGCGCTGAAATCGGTTTTTGAGGAAATTCCCGAGGTTACCGAAGTACATTGATTTATCAGGGTGGTCATCAGGAATGAGGGACACAACCTGTTGTTGATTCTTGATAGCCTCCTCGAGGTCACTCAGCACCCCCGTCCGCTGAAATCGACTATTGAGGGAAAGCCCGAGGTCATTGAAGTACATTAGTTTGTTAGGATGACCGTCAGGAGTGAGTAAGACAGCCCGATGTTGACTCTGGATGGCCTCCTCGAGGTCACTCAGCATCCCCGTCTGCAGAAACCGTCTCCCGAGAGAAATCCCAAGGTTGTTGAAGTGCGTTGGTTTGTTGAGATGACCGTCAGGAGTGAGCAAGACGGCCTGTTGTTGATTCTCAATGGCCTCTGCGAGGTCACTCGGTATTCCTGTTTGCTGAAATCGATGGTCGAGGGAAAGTGCGAGATCGTTGAGAATTCCTGCCTTGGCGGGATGACCATCAGGAGTGAGCAAGACAGCCCGATGTTGATTCTCGATAGCCTTCTCGAGGTCACTCAGCATCCCTGTCCGCTGAAATCGTCTCGAGAGGGAGTTCCCAAGGTTATTGTGACATCCTGCTTTGATGGGATGATCATCGGGAGTGAGGAGCATGGCCTGTTGTTGAATCTCGATGGCCTCTTCAAGGTCGCTCAGCATTCCCGTTCGCTGAAATTGAGTCTCGAGGGAAATCCCGAGGTTATTGAAGTATACCGGTTTTTCGGGATGTCCGTCAGGAATGAGCAAGATAGCCCAACGTTGATTCTCGATAGCCTCCTCTAGATTATTCAGCATCCCTGTTTGCCGAAATCGATCCCTGAGAGAAAGTGCGAGGTCGCTCAGACGTCCGGCTTTAGCGGGATGACCATCAGGCGTGAGGGAGACGGCCTGCTGTTGATTCTCAATAGCCTCTACGAGGTCACTCGGCATCCCTGTTTGCCAAAATCGAGTACTGAGGGAAAGCCCGAGGTTCCTGAGACGTCCTGCTTTGGCAAAATGACCATTGGGAGTGAGGCGGATGACCTGCTTTTGAAGCTCGATGGCCTCCCAAAGATCACCTAGCATCCCTGTACGCCGAAATCGACTCGAGAGGGACAGCCCGAGATTATTGAAATACGCTGGCTTGTCGGTATGACCGTCAGGCGTGAGCGAGACAGCCCGGCGTTGATTCTCGATGGCCTCCTCGAGGTCACTCAGCACCCCTGTTCGCCAAAATCGACTCTTGAGGGAAAGCCCGAGGTTGTTGAAGTAGATTGGTTGGTCAGGATGACCGTCGGGGGTGAGCGAGACAGCTCGACGTCGGTTCCGAATGGTCTCCTCGAGGTTACTCAGCATCCCTGTTTGTCCGAATCGACTATCGAGGGAGTTTCCAAGGTCGTTAAGACGTCCTGCTTTGGCGGGATGGCCATCAGGAGTGAGGGACACAGCCCGGTGTTGATTCGCAATGGCGTCCTCGAGATTACTCAGCTTCCCTGTCCGCCGAAATCGACTCTCGAGAGCATTTCCGAGGTTGTTGAGACATCCTGCCAAAGCGGGATGATCATCAGGGGTGAGGTAGATGGCCTGGTGCTGATTCTCAATGGCTTCCTCGAGGTCGCTCAGTATTCCTGTCCACTGAAATCGTCTCTCGAGGGAAAGCCCGAGGTTGTTGAAATACACTGGTTTGTCGGGATGACCATCGGGAGTGAGGGAAATGGCCTGCCGTTGATTCTCTATGGCCTCCTCAAGGTCACTCAGCGTCCCTGTGCGCCCAAATCGACTCCCGAGGGAACTCCCGAGGCTGTTGAGACGTCCTGCTTTGGCGGGATGATTGTCGGGAGTGAGGGACACGGCCTGTTGTTGAATCTCGATAGCCTCTTCGAGGTCACTCAGCACTCCTGTCTGCTGGAATTGACTCTCGAGGGAAAGCCCGAGGTTGTTGAAGTACATTGGTTTGTCAGGATGACCGTCAGGAGTGAGGGACACAGCCTGCCGTTGATTCTCGATGGCCTCCTCGATGTCACTCAGCATTCCTGTGCCCTGAAATCGTCTTCTGAAGGAGCTCCCAAGGACGTTGAAGAACATCGGTTTGTCGGGATGTCCATCAGGAGTGAGTGAGATAGCCTGTTGTTGATTCACGATGGCCTCCTCAAGGTCACTCAGCATCCCTGTGCGCTGAAATCGACTTTCAAGAGAAGATCCTAGGTTGCCGAAGTACATCGGTTTGTCAGGATGACCGTCAGGCGCGAGGGACACAACCTGTTGTTGAATCTCGATGGCCTCCTCGAGGTCACTTGGCATTCCTTTGCTCCGAAATCGACTATCAAGGGAATTCCCGAGGTTGTTGAGATGTCCTGCTTTGGCGGGATGATCGTCGGGAGTGAGCGAGACGGCCTGCCGTTGATTCTGGATGGCCTCTTCGAGATTGCTCAGCATCCCTGTCCGCTGAAATCGTCTTCCGAGAGAATTTCCGAGGTTACTGAAGAAAAGCGGTTTGTCAAGATGACTATCAGGAATGAGCAAGACAGCCCGACGTTGATTCTCGATGGCCTCCTCGAGATCATCCAGAATTCCTGTCTGTCGAAACCGAAATCCAAAGAAAAGCCCGAGGTCGTTGAGACGGCCTGCTTTGGTGGGACAATCATCGGGAGTGAGGGACACGGCCTGCTGTTGATTCTCAATGGCTTCATTGAGGTCACTCAGCATCGCTGTCTGCTGAAACTGACTCGAGAGGGAAAGCCCGAGGTTGTTGAAGTACGTTGGTTTGTCAGGATGACCATCTGGAATGAGCGAGACAGCCTGCCGGAAATTCTCAATTGCCTTCTCCAGATCGCTGAGCGTGCCTGTACGCTCGAATTGGCCATAAGCAGCAACTCCAACTGTGGAAAAGGTTGCCGCTCCAACTGATTTTTGCCCTTCCTTTTGCTCTGAGAGAAGATCGCGCATAGCCTCTTACGCGTTACAAGGAAGGCAGTACTACCATGACAAGTGGAGAGCAATCAGCTTGATATAACAGATCAAGATAAAACTGAGGTACCTGTAGTGAATCAAACGAGACGGCTAGGTGCACAATAGGCGGGAAATCAAGGAAACGAAATGAGCAAGTAATTGCTGTGGTGTGGCTATGTAATGAATAGCCCTAGATCACGAGTCCAAGGCACGGTGTATGTATTCTCGTGCCTGTGGTGACAGTAGGGTGATATAGTCATGTAAGTGATTGCGCATAGAGTGTGGGAGTGGTGGGTTCGAGCCTCGAAGAGGGCTTGAGACACCAGGTGGTGAGGCCGAGAGGGGAACGCAGACGGGTCCCCACGCGATCGCCAATCGGCTCACTGCACGGTCACCACAACAACCATATCATGTAGATCAGGTAGATCACTGGTACTACTACTAGTGCTCTAGGGAAGTCACATAACTGAGACAATGCCCAGATGATCTGGACTGAGGGAATATATATATATGTGTGTGTTAAGGAGTCAGACTAATTAAGGGAGTGGTGGGCGGGAAAATATTTAAGCCGAGACCGAGGGCCGGACTCGAGCCCGACACTAGAGAAGGAGCGGACAACGGACAAGAAGCTAGCTACGCTGCACCTAAGTCATGCTGGTGACAGTCACGCCGTGACACGAGAAAGCACACCTAGCTCATACCTCGCGAGATGCTCCACGTATAAATAATAGTTCAGGGAATCCGGATGCGCGCCAATTGCTCCGATTTACTGACTGAGCCCACTTGCACCGGTAAATCGAGCGAAATAAAGCTACCTTGCCAAGAACTCTTGAATTGAACCATTCCTCTAGGCGATACCTCACTTCACGACATATGCCTCAACCATCGATATACAGCACAGCAAGTATTTAAATTGGGCTCGAGTGTGACGCCATTACTTATACTCGTAACGAATAGTCGCGGAGTGAATCACGGTAACGCTCAGAGGGAACGATCGAAGCCGTGCTATTCAAAAACTAGTAACGGATCTTCAAACAGCACGTAGGACTTCTGTATACAATAATCCCGCTATCGTTCTCAACAACCTGCAATCTTTCCATCATAAATTAGGACCATCAGACTGCGACCATATGGCTCGCCCAGTCATATACTGTGGAAAGGGCAAAATAAGTAGCTTTTTGCCACCGAGGATGATCAGTCGATCATCATGTCTACTACGATGTATTCAATTAAATCACTCACGGCAATTCCCATCTCCATTTTGCCTTCGGCTATACATGTTACCCATCCTTGTGACCGTCTCAGTTCCGTCCGCCATTGCCACCAACTCTCTATCATTGATCGTCGGAAAGACGGGCTACGAATTTCGTGTGGAGGTGTCCTTTTTGACAGCTCTGTGGACTCCCAGTGCTCACTGATGCCATGAACTTTATTCAGCTTACGGACCATTGCCAAGCAGAAAGACATCCCCGACGCTCAAAGTCCCCAAGATGGCCTCGCAACTATTAGCTACAGCTAGTACACGGAGGGTGGCAGACTACTTCGTATGTTTCTGGGTCTGCCAGGGCCATAAGCGCAATACTTGTGATGGAACAGGCTCCTTCTGTCCCTCAGAGCTCGTGCACCCGTGTCATCGCCACGGGAGAACTTCTCTCGGTTGCAACATCTAGAGTCGCCCAGAATGCTTCTTGGGATACTCTAACCACAAGTTTTACTCACGCTGTCTCGCAAGATACTGGGGTCCCCAGTCTGGGATGGGGACCGAGTACTGGGTGCTGTCATCGTGTTAGAAACCATGTGTCCTTAAGTTTGGTGGTGCCTTGGGGTGCTTGTTTTTCTGTCAGGTGTCGGAACGATTCCCAAGCGGTGTTGGGAGATTTTCTTTATGGACCTAATTGCTATTTGAACCCATTTGCGATCAGCAGGATATCTGGTCCCACCGGTTTCCTTTCCCCCCATCCTCCATTCCGTTCCCTAAACATTGAAGATATGGAAGGGGTCCACCGAGTTGTAATTGATGATACTTATGGTAAAGTCTTTTGTCAGGCGTTCAAGGACTGTACGGCGGGTTGACATCAAAGAAGGGGCGGGGTACATTGGTGCGATAGTGACAGCCATGTAAGATCTACGTCTTCCGTTGGTTATGTCACTAATCTTCGACAACAAAGGCTTTATGGTCTTACGACGCTCCAAGTATTAGCTATGTTCGCGATTAGTCGTATTTATAGTTAACTGTGGATCTTAGACATATTTTTATTACGTTCATTATCCTCATGATCCGCTCGAAATCAAAGGGCTCGTACGTATTTTATCACTAACCTGTCATATACTTACGATTCCCCTTCAGGTGTCAGTAATATGGTGAATATCAAGCTCGGATATGACCGAATGCAGCTTGACCGATACGAGCATAGGGTGTTGGACTCGCTTCATGTAGCATTTGGTATAAACAACACCCCATCCATTGGTATAAGCAGTCACACTAACGGATTATAGTGTCGTACTGCATGTACCACTACTTGGTGAGTTCGACTCTTCCCATCCCAATTGTCCTAATCCAGGAACCATTATCAAGGTCATAAACTATGCCAATCCTCCTGCTCTTGCGATTGGCCACTGGTGAGTCACTCCGAGTTGAAGTTGGTTTCGCAGTCCACTCATAAGTTGTCCCCTAGGTCGCTATTTGTGAGTCTACCACAGACTGTGACTAGCCCCCTTCGCTCATTCTGGTCAGATCTCTGTCGGACTGAATGTAAGTGCTCTTGCCGATGCGATCCACCAGCCTCTTAGCCAATTTCTGTCAGGTTCCTTATCGCATTCATCGTTCAAGTGTATGGTCAACTCAGCTCAAGCCGCATTCTTATTATGCTCATTTCAGCTCTAGCTTTTTCACGAGGAAGATCCATATATGTAAGGGATTCCTTGTCTGACCGAGTCAACTATGAAACTCTAACATAAATTCAAGTGTGCAGGCCGAGATGGAGGTGGTTTGTTACTTCGGTTATCGTGAGTACTTTCATGGCACGCCACGCGAAAACAGAAGGCTATATGTTAGCTAAACCTGGTTCACAGAGCCTTTTCGTTCTTGCGCATTTCTGCCTAGGGGTTGGTGCGTCTCTGATCCGTCATCTGGCGTTATGCGTCATTACTGAGTTTATTTTTATTAGAAACTGTTGCGTTCCTGTGTGTGCCAACATTAGTACTCTCAGTGAGACCTTGCTTGACTGCGAAATAGGTTTATCAAAAAGGAACTCGCTCGATTACCTGAAATGACGGTACGACCAGGTCCTCCGATACGTCCTCTATATTCTTATGATACATCCCTTAGCTAATTGCAGCAACACCATTTGCGATTGCTGCCGTGTTATCTGATATCCTTATTGCTGCTGCACTCTGTATCTTACTCCATGGGAATCGAACTGGACACAGGGGGTATGGACTTGCTAACTCCTTACAGCCCGAAGAGCCCTGATTTATATCGTGTTTCAGGACGAACACAATTGTGACGACGCTGATCATCTATTCCATCAACCGCTGTCTGTTAACCTCGTGCGTTTATTTATAGCATAGCTAATTAATTGCTGCTCACTTTAAATGTATACTAGGGTTGTCGCAACAACAGAAGTGATCGTAGTGAGTGACAAGGCCCAGTTGTTTCACTTGCGATGGCAGCTAACTCGTTGCATTAATAACAAGTTCTCAATATCCCCTCATACACTCTGGTACCTTGCTATCGACTTTGTCATTGGCAAACGTAAGTGTTATATCCTATTCTAGACTCCAAATGGAACTCATCCTTCCATATTCTATAAGTCTACGCAAACAGTCTCCTCGCTACTCTGAATAGTCGCCAATCGATAAAAGCGTCAGGCATAACGACAGGAACCAATGTTCATTTGTCTGATATCGAGTTCCAATCCGGGAGTAGCCGCACGGTATGTTTAGTAGCAGTTCCTTTCAACTACACTTTGAGACGAAAGATGTGAATTATCCTTTTTTTTTGTAGCGGACTGACGTAAGTGCATATCTTCCCTTCCCCTTTGAATCCTTGTTGATAGTGTACCTAGGCGACCTTAACGCGAGATCATGTTATCGACCTGCGGCATGGCGATACTATGTCGCATGCCAAGTCGGTACGTATATTTCAGTGGTATATCCCGAACACGTCATGTTCAATAAAGGGTTGTAGACCGAAGGAAACAGCGATGTGCTGGTCGTTGGAAAGTGATATGATCATTTAGCCAGAGCAGATCCAAGCCTATGCGTGTATAATTATATCCGGACTTTCATTCGGTAGCGATTTTATGATGTTGTACAGTAGGACGTGGGGTTATTGCATACGGCCGGGGATGCGTCTATCGGACCGGGTGGGTGTATGACGTATGTGGTCACTGGTGCAGTTCACCATTCGACCCTTCGACCGCCAAGATACGCAGAGGGTTCAAAATGGACTCGTGTATTGATTAATACGCTTAAATATTTAAGGTTTAAGGTTTTTAAGATCTCACCGAGGCATGTCCTCCCCAGAAATCGACACCAATAACCACTTATTCGCTATATCTGGAGATATTCGCGGATACGAGACTCTGGAAGGTCTACAGCTGCCAGGTACCAATTTTCCACACCGCCCTTCGAGGCGCGTACGGACCAGTGCTTTGGCATACACAACGCCCGCCCCAGTCAACAACAACTTGCAGATATTATGGATTACCGACGCCCCACTTTCACTTCAGGGTCCATGGCGGCTAGGGTAAATCAACGCCTATACGAGCGCCCAAAGCTTCTTTTCGACTCCCGGGATATTGTTCTTACCGAAACAGCTGACAAGTTCCCTAAAAAACCCGGGTCCAGAGGTCTCGGAGCTAAGACCTATAATAGAGGTTATGCCTGAGAGTCAGGTGCAAGTACCGCCCAAAGGCAGCCTGTTGGCTTCACATAGAACGCTCTTCGTTATACCCGAATCGATTTGATGGTTCGGTGAAATCTTGGCTGGATGCGAGCAGGCCTCACTCCAGAAGGAATATGCGCCTGGTTGGCGAAGAGAGCAAGGGATAACCTCTCGCCTTTGATCTTAATAAGGTGTAAGCGATGCCAAGCATGGGAAGAGAGCGAAGGAGTATGTAGGATCCGAGGAGTGGGTGCAAATCAGCCGGGACTAGAGTCTCACGTGGCTTCCTGGTTGGCGCAATGGGGTTCTTGTTTGCCCAATTGTGCGCCGCGCTTCAGGGTACTGGTTTAGAGAGGAGGATCAGATCGCAAATGGCTAAGAGGCGGAAATTTGGAAGGAGGGTGGAAGCCATTTGAGTCTTACAATTAGGCTTTGGCTTGCAACACCAGCCTTGATATACAATTTACGTCGTGAGAATGATTCATTGGCTGGTATACGTGATAGTGATAACGCATTATGGCCTGGTTAAAGGGCTGCGGAAAGGACAGTGGAACTGGTACTAGTAGATACATATCTGCGGGCACGATCAATCAAAACCAGCATCCCATCAGAGCCCAATAGTCTCACCATGATCATTACGACGCGATGGTGAAAGAATACAGTCAGACCCACGCCCTAGCTTGTCTATTTCTTCTTCTTTGGCTTTTTCTTCTTGACTCCGGAGGCGACGGAGGCAGCCGGGGTAGGGATCGGTGCTGTTGGTGCCTCGAGCCCACTCTCTCCTCGTGCGATGGGCTGGTCTGGCGCGGGAGTGGGCTCCTCTTTCTGGCGATTTTGCATTTTTTGGATCAGGGAGAGGTTCAGGGCCTCGAATCGATTGAGGAAAATAGAAGAGAAGGTTTTGAATTTGACGCACTGCAACAACTCTAGTGAGCAAGAAAGACGATGAGCGATTAATCAAAGGCAGACCGTGGTGTCGTCAGTGATCTTTAAAACGAGTTTTCCTTCCGATGATTTCCATTTCACGACATATCGTGTCTTTGAGCGGAATATAAGCGGTTGGACGGCAACCGAAGGAATAGAGCTAACCTTGTTAGGAGACTTTGTGTACAGAGCCTCTGCTGCGTCCTGAAACTCCTGCCAGGAGTGGATGTACACCATCGCGCATTTAATCGACGCCAACGCGGCTGGTGGCCTTGTTCCACATGTGTCACGGCCAGTCACGCATGTGACAATGCTGCCATTCTCTCGGAACATGGATTGAGTGAAAGAGTCCCCACGGCATCGCATATAAACGGGCGCCATCCCCTTCCATTTCCCTCTCCAGCCTCCCAGCAGCCATGGCAGCAGAGCACAAGCCAAAACGTAAGCAACACCGCTCTCAGAGAACGAGTTATAGGCACTCAACCAGGCCCAGCCCTCCCTTTCATCGCCAACTTTGCTGCCGGTGCCATCGCTGGTATCTCGGAGATTTTGACTTTCTACCCTCTCGGTATGTTCTGCCTTTAAAGTTGTCCCTTTGCAAGTGCTCAAAATATGTGTAGATGTTGTACGTCTTATCTCTAACTACCGAGCCCACAACTCTGAGTTCTTATCATGGGAATATTCTGCAGGTCAAGACGCGGATACAGTTAGACACCGGCAAATCACAGGGCCTGGTTGGGACGTTCACCTCAATCATCAAAGAAGAAGGGTGCGTCTTTTACTAGCCCTCTTTGCCTCTCTACTGACGTCTCGTCTCCGTGTCAGGGTTGGCCGGCTTTACCGGGGTAATCATAGCACATTGTCACTATTTCCGTCTATGTCCACTCACGCGACTGTGAAGGTCTTGTTCCTCCGCTCTTGTTGGAAGCACCTAAGCGTGCCGTGAAATTGTAAGCTCGTCTATCGTTCAATCAAGCAGCCATTCTCACTTTCACGAAGCGCCGCCAATGACTTTTGGGGGAAAACATATCTGGACTGGTCGGGAGAATCAAAGATGACGCAGCAATTATCTATTTTGACGGGTTGCAGTGCAGGAGCAACGGTATGTCGCACCTCACGTCTCGCTGTCTTCTACTTACATGAAAACAGGAAAGTTTTGTCGTAGTACCGTTCGAGCTTGTCAAGATCAAGTTGGTTCCAACCCATCTCTACGCGTTTTTTGACTTTTGACTTGCCCTCCAGGCTCCAAGATAAAACAAGTACATATAAAGGGCCCATGGACGTTGTCAGGCAGATTGTGAAGAAGGAAGGGCTGCTCGGTCTCTATGCCGGCATGGAGTCCACGTTCTGGCGGTATTTCCAAATGCCCTGCCCAGGCAGTCAAGATCGCTGATAGTGTTCGTAGCCACCTATACTGGAACGGAGGTTACTTTGGTACCATCTTCACTGTCAAGAAATATCTACCTAAGGCTGATGTATGCTCACCTCTCTCATCTTGGTATTCCCGTTAACGTTCACTCCACTCGTACAGACACCCAAGGAGCAGCTCCTTAACAACTTTATATCCGGGACTATCGGTGGATTCTGTGGAACAGCTATCAATACCCCGTACGGTCGTTTCTCGCATTTGTCCACCTATCCATCTCACCCCTTCACATAGGTTCGATGTAGGCTCGCTTGACCTCTCTACCCTGTGAAGGTACAACACAAACTGACGCCTCCGATAGGTCGTGAAATCACGTATACAAGGAGCCGAACGCGTCCCCGGCGTTAAGCCCAAGTACAACTGGACATACCCTGCACTACTCACGATCATGCGGGAGGAAGGTATAGGGTGCGCTTTACAAAGGGTTTCGTGCCGAAGGTACTCCGACTTGCGCCTGGCGGTGGTGTCCTTTTGTTGGTTGTCGAGTTCACATTAGGCATCTTTAGGACAGGTGCGTTTGTTTACTCGAGGTTTGGAGATGTCGAACGATTTGATTGACTTGTGTTCGTCCACTTAGCTCTTGGGCCTCCTTATATCTAGTCGGAGAATGTGATCGTTCGTAACTGTCGATAACCGTATTTCTTGTTTAGAAGTAGAGGCGGAACCCTTTAACGGCCCCATTAATTGTATTGTTGGTCATAGAGTATCGGCAACATACTTTTTTTGCTCGGTCCCTGATTGGTTTAATCCACGTAAGTGGATTATGGTGCAGGTGTCATTGGATGATTTCCAAGTCGGGTGCTTCTATCTGGCCACTTGCAGCGAAAATGTTCAATGACATGATACTACTTACTAAGGTGTTAGATTTAAATGGTGCCACCACAATGAGGCCAAAAAACTATGGAGGGAACAATGAGAGTATTTTTGACTATCTACATAGCAAGTATATTGGTCCTCAAGTATAGGTATAGTTCAACTACAGTATAAATATTGATCTAGACTGTTATTAGTTGATCCTATGAAGCCAAAGGAAAGAGAGACATACCATAAGTGAAGCCATAAAGTTGTGAGGAGAAAAAAAGGTTTAACATGCTGCTTAGTTCAACCAAACCCTTATGAGGTAGGTCTTAAGCCCAACACCCAGCAGGCAAGGGGGCATGAGGAGTAGAGCACTGAAAAAGTTGGCTCTAACCCTATGTTGGGAGGGGCCACCAGTGCAGCCTCACTGGGAGATCCACCCCACAGCCCAGGCATCCCACTCATTTACAGGTGGACTATGTCCACTCTGATGTAGAGGGTGTGCCATGGCGGGGGTTGCGATCCATCCCAGGAGGTCGTGGCGGCGGCGGTCCACCCCTGAAAAAGTTGTGTCAGATTAATTAATTCACTCAATACGACGGAATACTCACCGGTTGACGGGGCGGCCCGCGTGGCCTATTCGGACCACCCCCGACCGGACCCCGCTCAGGTAAGGGGGCCGGTGGGCTCGCCACTTTGTTGAGGGTATGGTCGCGGACGGGGGTGGTGGTGCCGGTGGGGACCTAGTAAAAGCATGGGTAAGGTAGGCTTTGAAAGGATGAAAAGCAGGAGAGGAGGGATGAAAAGCAGGAGAGGAACGATGGAAGCAGAGAACCGAGTGAGCTTGCTGCCTTCTGTCGTAGTTCTCTAGGCCTTTTTATACGCAAAACCCAACCTACTTCATGGCTCGTGCGCAGCGATACCCTAGAACAATCTACTATGTCTTTTGCCTTTTCAGAACTAGGGTGATTTGTGGTTGACTTGTGTAATTTTTGAGAGAAGCGAGATGACAATCGCAAATAAATTGACACAAATTGTCAGATGGCATGTGCCCGCCGCCCCGTCGCCTCCCCGCATTCGCACACTAACGTTGACCCTGAGTCTTTGTTGAGTGGTTTAGTATGGGTGGGAGTTTACTACTTATATTCGTCCCTCCCTAGTTACCATCCAAGCAAGAGCCAGAATATCCGCTGGATGACGTAGAGCATGGTTCGCGCGTATAAACATATTAACCAGATATAACAAGCTGCAAGCTGCGACTTTGAGGTGGTTCTCCCAGAGCGAAATCACAGCCATGGACCCACAACGTAACACTGTCTAAAATGTTACCTCACAATGTCAGACCTATTACCAATAACTGTGAACGTTTCGAGTACACGAGGCATTTTGTTGCCCCTTTGAGTTAGCATGATATCGGCATGTCTATTCAGCGCTAATGACTTGGTAAAGAGAATAGTGCCACAGGCCACCAACATTTTCATTTGATTACTATGGAGCGGGTGGTTGTAAGATGGTGGTTGAGGGTATGGACAAGGCCGCCGATGGATGAATTATATGGTACCGTGTGTAAAAGCAGTCGGGAGGCGTTTTCACCGCCGAGGTGTCGTATACCTGGAGCGAAAATGAGGCGGGAAAAAGTTTCTTCGCGTCCTCGAGCCTTCAGCTTCCAAACGGCTTCTTGAGGGATGGACCCGCTGAAATTCATACGGCAGCCTCGTTAGATGGTAGACGGGCTACATATCAAATAAATGGGCTCCCTTCGACGCCTGTCTCTAAACAGGCAAGAGATGCCTACAAACAGGAATTTGGAATGGAGGTGGGTGGGAGGTTAACAAAATGTCTGATTTGTATGTAGCGTAACGAGAGTGCCGACTTTATTCTGCTGTCATGTGGACGGTGCTTCTCTTCCTAACAGTAGCGTGCCGTGTCCGCAGGGTCCATAAGGAAGCAGCCGACGAACCTTATGCCCCATGGACGGATCCCGACGAATCCTGATCCTTGTACTAGTACTTGGCGTACGCTTGGTGTGCCAGCAAGACCACTGCTAGGGCCTACGGATGGGGGACCGCGGACATTGCGGTGGGTCAATCAATCAAACATTAACCACAGAAACGAGATCCCCCCAGGACGAAGCCGACAAAATCACCAAAAGACACGCCAGCCTTTGTTCGGATAAACTGTGTCTATCGGAACTGGGTATTTCGCGGGTTGTACTACTATAAGATCATATGTCCATCCGCAGCACCGAACTTCGCGGCGCCGACTTAGCTTTTGTGGACCTGTCGTTCATCGTACGATATCATTGATTTGGGTATGGAGCCGAAAATGTACCTAGTCGTTCATGTTGCTCTGTCTGGATTCGGTATGAGTACTAGTATGGCGAGCAAAGTAAGGGAAATTGACTGGATGTTAATATATCCACCGGCAGCAACACGACCACGCAAATTTCGCTATCCATGCAGACACGTATTCTGTGCAACATTGGCAAGCTATATTTTTGCCTCATAAATCGCGAGCTCTGGTGGATCAAGGGGGTGGCGAACATCGGATTATGTTCGTCTGGCAGCCCAGTGGAATTCACAAGGCCGACGTTCAAGAACGATCTCAAATTGTTTGTAAGTCCTTCGGCCTCCTCCACCGATCCAATCTTCTTTGTATCCCCAGTCTCTCGCATCGCTATTGTTCAGGACAGAGACAGTCATATCGCTGGAAATGTCCTCGTAGTCACGGATATCGTTCGAATCCGAGCACCCAGTGGTGGAGAGACCGCGCCAGGTGCCAAATTACCTGGCTACCTTCGGATTCAAGACCGCTCATGCCCTCAGCCGTAATTATGAGTAGGGAGGGGGTGGCATAGGACGAGTATATTACTCTGAGGTATACTGGGAAGCTATGATACTACAACAACAGACACAGGTTCGTCATCAAGGGCATAGCAACATACATTTGAGCATCTCATTCCGACTAGGAATAAAGTATTCAGTTCTCTATGGTTGCGACAAGTCAGGGCTGAATACACACCGGTGTCAATCCAACGACCTTCTCCATATGCCTAATCACTTCCAACAAATCACTACCCTCGTGACTGAATGGCCTTTGGGGGATGCTGTGCGCCAGAGGACTGGAGGGGGGGCGCTTCGCAAAAGCTGCCTCTTTCAAAATAATTTTCCATCGGACCTGACCAGTCTGTAGCTTTGCACTCGACGGTCAAAGTTTCATAGTCTGCCGTACTCTCAGGGGCGCCAACGAGCAAGACTCTCGATGCGGCTAGAATCAATAAGGTTGTGATCGTAACGACAGTCAGGCCTTCGGCAATTCGAGCGTTGATAGTAGTGCTGTACAAAGGCTCTGAACTTTGTCGTATTTCACCTTCGTACACATTATGAGCAGTAATAGTCAGAGTGGGGATCACGCTGACATACCTCTGGATCCCCTTTTTTTTGATGCCCAGCCTAGATTCCGCCAGGAGTAAGGATTCAGGAAGGCGAGATGTTTTTTCATTACTGCTACCCGAGGCTAGATTTCTCCCATTCACCGTTGTATTCCATCCAGAGCGCCAATCCTCATAGGCACCGTATCTTTCGAATCCATATCCGTAGTCGAGTTGAATGAGGAAGTCCCCCGAACCACCCTGTCAAGGAATAAGCTCGATGTGAGGGATCATGTAGACGCAGGCATTTACCAGGTTCAGTACTCTTGCTGTGTTGAAGATTGTATGGCTGAACCTACACCGACCGTTGGAGATGTGTTTACCTTGACATTCACTATAGAAGAAGCTGCGGATTGATCCCCGAAGTTCCCTTGTGCAGATTCTTGTATGATCCCGGCATACAGTGCGAGCTGCATATTCGTCACTGACAGGCATGGTGAGCTATCTCGTAGTTTAATCGATCCTCCTTACATCCTTTTAATTACATACCTATCGTAATCCGATAAAAAGATCGCACGCACAGACCCAAGTTCAGGCGTTTAGATTGTCCAGCATCTTGGTAGGATCCATAAGAGGCATCGATGAGAGTCACCGCGTACTCGGCGTGTTTGATCCGCCAGTTGATGCAGCGCGCTTGACTGTTTCGATGCCGGAAGCATGAGCGACTCGTTGAGTAACGAAATTGGAGTTTCTAATGAGCCTATGGTATGAACGCCATTGAATATTTTTACTTGAGATTGTTCCGGAAATTAAGTCATGGTCACCAGTGAACCGGGAAATGTGAATGGGGATATAGAAGGTCTAATGTGGGATCCACCAGGGTATGGTGGGGGACTGGGATGTTCTGTTATTTCATCTCTCACAGTGGCAAGTAATTTTCGGGAAAGGGTGAACACTATGGTGAAGTACAGTTTTCTTACGGGGAGGTTGAGTAATGTAGATGTGGCTATAAGGGGATAATAGAATGGGCTTATCCCTGAAGGTATCGAACATGCTACTTTGAATAAATCATATCAGCTGGCGTAATTCCGAATGCATGAATATTCTTGAAGGAAAGTAATCCCGTCGAGCGTGAGGAAGAAGATGTAATATTACGAAGGGCGAGATTAATTCGAGTCATTTCCATCATGTGTGGATAACACATGATTTTATCGGATGGTCGTATGTCGTTTAAAGAGCTAGGTAAGAGGCACACAGTGGCGGTGGTATGGCTGGTTTTCATCGTTTTCAAGGCCTTGGCTCGGGCTGATGACAGTTCACTCGCGTGTTGATACGGTCAGGATGTTTTAGGGGAAAAGTAGCCAAACGGCTGTGTGTGTGTTCCCTGACAGCCAGTTCTGCGATCTCGGTTGTATATTGGAAATTGGATGTGGGAAAGTTGGGATGGCCAAGGGGTTTAGGCACAAAGTGTGCGGGCCATCATACTACCACCATACGGAGTTGGGGGTTCAAACCTCACACTCGGCGGAATCTTTTTTGTTGAACAGCATAGTATATTTTGCTTATCTAATAAAAGAAAATGGTCACCTCGGTGTGCCACATTTGTGGGCGATAGAAACATAAACTATATAGTTCTGAATAAGTGGAACACCGGCTCGTGGAATATGAAATACATGCCGGTGGTTGTAGGTCTGGTGAATAAAAAGATAATCAGAAATAAGAAGACAGTCATCATGTTGCCCCAATGGAACTCTCACTCTGTCGGCTCAAGATTCAAGGATTATCATACAATCCTAAATGGGAAAGCACAAGTTTTGCTGGCTCAAAAAGAGATGAAGAGGCGTAAGGCTACTGTTGAGAACGTTCGCTGAGTAGTCCTACATGCTGAAAAATGGTGTATACACTGATTTCACAGCCGAAAATTCTGTTTTTGGCAATTTACCCCAGCAGATTTCCGGATCAGCGGGACTTAGGGCCGGAGTATGGCATGCCCGTGTTTTTTTTAAGTAAGCTGTCCATTTAGCACCTTTAACCGAACAAACCCTTAGCACCTCCCATCTCTCCCATGGACTCTCTTGCATAGTTACCAGAAATGTCTCTGCAGAAAAAGAACGTCGCTCAAGTTTGGGCATCTGGCGGCCTCATCCCGCCAGTGCTCCGGTCCATACTACGCAATTTGCCTACGGTTGCCAAGTGGCTCGTCCTCTTGGTGTTCCTTGTAAATGCACGGTCATGGCCGCTTATGTGGCACAGTGAAGTTCAACGTTCGTCATATTGGCACTCGAGCTCATGTCTTTTTCGTTTGTTAGTCCGTGTCTTCCGCCCCGTATTTTACATTCGATTCCAGCACCGGTTGATCCTATGGCGCACCATGTTCAGCTCAAAGGAAGTCAGAGATAAGCGCGTTGATGAGTGGTTGGATTCGATTACGCCTATTGGAGAGAACCCGTTCAAAAGGAGTGTGTCGCAACAGTTGAGGGCAAGTGCGTCTGGCTGGTTTGTGAGACTCGGATAGGCGCTTATGTTACGTTTAGCTATCGACGATTGCGATTTCAATGGTCATCTGAGCAACTCTAGCTATGCCAAGGTGACAGGATTTCAATCCAACTCCGAATCCTCCTCCTGATCTATATTGTCCCACTAGACACTGGACACCGCACGATTTCAGACAGCACTAGTGCTTTTCCCCATGTTCTTTCGTGCAGGTGGTTGGATGGCCCTCGGAGGTACATACATTCAGCGCCACGCTTAAATTTGAGAAAGGATCTAATCAGAGTCCACCACAGGAACTCATTTCCATTATCTTCGCGAGATTCCCATGTTTGCTCAGTATGAAGTAAGATCAAGTCTAGTCGCCTGGGACCAAAAATGGGTGCGCAAATTTTCTCATTGAAGTATTCAACGGGCACTCATCTAGTTCCTTTCAGCTCTTCGTCATTCACAAATTTGTGAGCAAGTCTCGAGGCAAGAAGACAAAGACCAAGGTTTCAGAATCGAGCTCGGCGCAAAATGGCAGCGACCGAAAAAGGCGCCGAAAATATCTTCCATGCATCCCTTCGTACACCCGCAGATATCACCGCTTCCAATGCTGAGTCGCCTTTTGCCATAAACACTCCTGTTGGTCGCTACCAATCAAGAGACTTCTGCCGCTCTGAAGGCCGTCGCAGGCGGGTTTGGCTGCTGCAGGAGAGCTGGATGGTGTCACTCTTCATACCTGTCGCCGTATCGGAAGTCTGCTTCAAGATTGGTCCGTATTACCTGTTCCTCCGGCCCTTGCGATAGCTGTAAACGGACTTAGCGCACCGCCCTCTGAATTCGGATCCTCTCTGTCCTGCATATTCGAGGACGAACCCACCTCCGTATTGGCAAAGGGCCAAAGCGATCATGTCGATTCCACTTGGTGGGAGCACGAAGGCTTTGAGGAATTTATTGAAGGGTGGTTGGCGTGATGTGCCTGAGAGTGAGAGATGGTGGGATCAAGCGCTTGGGGGTGCTACTGAGCAGCAGAGGAAGGCTGGTCTAGAGGCCATCGGTGTTCTTAGAAGTGGTATGGATGCTGCGAGGGTGACTTTAGCTCTTTTGGGGTAATATCTAATGTAGTAGACACTACTAGACTTCTGCTTTCGTTCTGTCTGATTCTGTCAACTTATATTCTCGCTCTTGGTAAATAGATGTATGTATACTCTAGTTACAGTTACTCGTATTTGATTTGTCTCCTCCTGAACTTTCTCAATGAGTAGGCCTGTGCTGAAAGAGGTAGTGTGGGTTCACGCTCAAGGGGTTGAAAAGCAAGATAAATGTACTAAATATTGATTATCCACTGCCACGGGACAGCGAGTCTGAGGTCGGGACATGAACGATCTACTAGGCTCCAGTGCATTTTGTGTACAATGCAGTCAGAGGCAAGATCTGTGTTCCCAATGTTTCCTTGGTATTTGATAGCCACATAGTGCGATTTGTCATTATCCTCCCTAAATTCATGGCCAAAAAAATTACTTTGAGGCATTATTCTGAACACCCTTCATGTATTTTTAACCTCCAAATTCCTGCATATGGTCAGCCAAAAACGCCTTAATTTGCGGTTTGCCACGTACGGTGATTTCGATCATGTGATTGATTTGGGCGGCTATGAACAAGGTCTACCCCTTGATTGCCGTTCTGTATGTCGTCCCTTGCTAGTCACCAAACGCCCACGAAACACGTATAATGTTCGGGTTTTTTTCAAAAAAGTGGAATCCTGACGGGCTGGTAGGTTTTCTCTCGCGAGAGTTGCTTGACCTAGTTATGTGCCTTATGGTTTTCAGCACTGTTATGTCACAGGAGGTAGCACCGGTCTTGGACTCTCCCTCGCGAAGCTCCTGGCACAAAAGGGCGCGAATGTATCTATTGTTGCGCGAGACCAAGCGAAATTGGACAAGGCCCTAAAAGAGATTGAGGTTTGCGAGTTGCTGTTACTCAGCCCGTGTTTTGCTGACTTGTGGTTTTTGATTTGAAGGCGGAGAGGCAGACTCCGAATCAAAAGTTTTATGCTTACTCGTTTGGATTAAATACGGCCCAGGCTTCAACTGACGCGCTGGAAGCTGTTTCTGGGCCTTATGGTGGTGAGGCACCTGACGCCACGTTTGCTTGTGCGGGAGCGTCGAAACCTGGATTTTTTGTGGAGACGACTGAGGAGGAGCTGATAAGTGGCATGAACAGTGGCTATTGGGTGCAGGCGTGGACGGCGTGGGTGAGTAAGAGCGAGACGGTGATATTAGATTTTGGTGGATGCTGACACAATTTACATAGGCCGTGTCGAAGAAGATGGTTAAACAAGGAAAGAAGGGAAAGATCACACTCGTGTCTTCTACCCTGGGGTATATGTCTTTCGTCGGTTATGCGTCGTATTCCCCGGCGAAACACGCGTTACGGGGTAATGTTGGACGTCTATCTAATTTCTGAGACGCGCTTCTAATTGTTTACACAGGTCTTGCTGATACTCTCCATTCTGAGATGCTTTTGTATGGGATTGATATTCACATTTTCTTCCCTCCGACAATGTTCACTCCTGGTTATGAAGAGGAGAACAAGACGAAGCCAAAAGTTACGTTGAAGATCGAGGAAACTGATGATGGGCTTACCCCAGACAAAGCCGCACAAACGCTATTCAAGGGTAGGTGTTCTATCTGATTCAAAATTTTGATGGAGCGCACGTTTTACCCGGGGCGGCTGAACCGAGCACCGCCATTGGGCCGTAGACCCGATATCTTCCATTACTTATAGCACTTTTGCCGACGAATGTGCTCGAGGTTTTATTAATCATCCTATCTTATTGTAGGCGTCGAGAATGGTCAAGCTCACATCACAGGTGACTTAATTACGAGTTTATTCCGGGCCTCGACGCGAGGAGCGACACCCAAGAATAACTGGGTGATGGATGGACTATACGACATGATTGCATTCGTGAGTGGTACATCTCGTACTAAGAGGGTTGTATTTACCAGGTGTGGGATGAATCAGGTTGGAACCCCGGTTTGGCGGGCGTCTGTAGACAAGTTGGTAGTCTCACATCGGAGTGAGCACCAGGAATACCTCAAAAAGCAAGGGTTTTTATCGTAGCATATTCGTAGGTCTCTTAATACTTTCAGAATTCTACTCTTTGTCGGGTCTCCTGAGAGGAAAATACCCTATGTTGGAACGCGATTGAGCTTCAGGGTCGGGCATGCAAATCCGCGGCTTTCTTGGCGGCAGGCAAACCGAGGTATGAATACCGTGAAGCCGTGTGGACATCGAAGTGTTTGTCTCGCCCGTGTCCCATTTGCCCTGCGCTATCTCCGCACTGTTTACAAAGAGGACAGTGAGACGACGAGGGAGCAGAACACCAACGGCGAGCAGCAACAAGAACGAGGGCGACGAGCTAGGGGGAATATTTTCAAGTGAGGGCGAGGGTCGACTTGGCACGGAAGGCGGGGTGTATGCGGAAATGGGGTAAATCCAGGAAAGGCAGTTGGAAGCGATGACGTCGCACCCTGAAAATATAGATAGCAATCCCTTATAACCCCGTTTCTCCCCTCTTCCGTTCTTTCCCATCCTCCTCTCATCGCAGAGTACGATGACTTCTACCATAGACCCAAAGACCATCGGAAAGCCACAACGCCCCAGGAGGCACGTTCGCACCCTTACAGGTCAGAACCCCCTCATTGTGTTGTTTTCTACTCCACCCTACCTTCCTCTAGGTTATCTGCCAGAGACCGACGCGTCTGGCAAGGAGAAATGGCCCAAGGGCGACGAGAAAGTTTGGAAGGCAGGATGGCGAGGAGTTGACAAAGGTATGTCGCGAGCATAGATCACCGGACTGCGTTCACTCATAGATCCTAGACGTCCCCGATATCACAAAGTCTTTTGTCAACCATGTCCATACTTCTCTCGCCCGTCAGGCGTACAACTTGGGTATGTGTATATGTATTTTGTTAGTGTTGGGGACTGACTTGTTGCAGATGGTCTCGGAGCCTACCAAGCCGCGGCTCTTTCCGTTAGGGATAATCTTTTGGTGAGTGAGGTCGCAAGAATGGTTTCAGTTGTATTCTTATTGTCTGGTCAGGTTAATTGGAATGAAACCCAACTAAATTACACCCGCAAAGCTCCCAAGCGAGCGTACTACTTGTCATTAGAGTTTTTGATGGGCCGCACGCTTGACAATGCGGTACGTGTGTACAGCATTTTAAAAAAATCCTCCTTTAAATACATTGCCAGCTTCTCAACCTGGGCCTGAAAGACAAGTACAGTGTTGGCATCAAGCAACTCGGATTCAACATGGAGGATATTCTCGAAAAGGAACGGGATGCTGCCCTTGGTAATGGTGGTCTTGGCCGCTTGGCGGCCTTGTTATCTTGATTCTTCTGCCTCTCAGGTATGCTCGCCTGCTTCGGTTGTATACGGCAAATGCTAACACCCGTCCAGGAACTCCCTGTCTGGGGTTATGGTTTGAGGTACCAATACGGCATCTTCCAGCAATTGATCTCTCCCTGAAGGCAATCAGCTCGAGGTTCGAATTTCTGAAGCGATTATATGCGCGATTCTTACTTGCATTTGACAGGCCCCAGACCCATGGTTGGAGCATCAAAATCCTTGGGAAGTAAGGACAGTTTCCACTTACTGCAATCATTCTCTCATGTGATAATAGCTTCCCCGTCTGGATGTCACCTATGACGTTCGATTCTATGGACAAGCTGAAAGAAATTCTGATGGAAGTGGTCGCGCCACCTGGACCGGTGGACAAGAAGTTTTGGCTGTTGCATACGACGTCATGATTCCCGGCTATGGCACTAAAACAACAAACAACCTGAGGCTTTGGGAGAGCAAGCCCAAGCGAGGCTTTGATCTCAACTCGTTCAATGGTATGCGCGTCCTGACTTGGGTTCGCTTTCGCTCATGACTCGGTTTCAGCTGGTAATTATGAGGGTGCCGTCGAGTCCTCAAATAGCGCAGCTGCTATCACATCGGTCTTGTACCCTAACGACCATACGTGAGTTTATACTATTACGTGTGCTTGGAAATAAAAGCCGACCATTCTTTCTAGTTCTTGTAAGCTCGAGCCATTCTCAGTTTGGGGCGCGCTGACGCAGATTTAGTCGGGAAGGAGTTGAGATTGAAGCAACAATAGTGTGTTGTTTTATACAAGTCTATTTGAGCTCTCAACTTACTCTCACCTAGCTTCTGGACCGCTGCCTAGCTTGGCCGACATCTTGCGCCGATTCAAGAACCTCGGCAAGCCGATTGTGGAATTCCCTGACTGTGAGTTCCGCTAGAAATACCTGCATGCTGGCACTAAGTCGAATTTGATAGACGCGGCAATTCAGCTTAATGATGTGAGTACTCTTAAATACTACGCATGTTCACCACTTTAATCTGACCCCTCCCTAAGACTCACCCTACCTTGGCGATTCCTGAGTTGATGCGCATCTTGCTTGACGAAGAAGAGTTGTCTTGGGATGCGGCGTGGCAGATTGTGACGAATACATTCTTCTACACTAATCACACTGTTTTACCCGTGAGTTTTTTTTTGTCTAGGGCATCGTTGGGCTTTGTATACTTACAGTCAGTAGGAAGCGTTAGAAAAATGGGCGGTACCTCTGGTCGAACACGTCCTCCCTAGGTAGGTCGCGTCGGATTCGTTCGAGGCTCATTCTCTCATTGGCACGTTTCACAGGCATATGCAAATCATCTATGATATTGTAGGTCTGCATTCCGTTCACCCTTTATGTTGGTATTGACATATAGATAGAACATGTACTTTATGCAAGGTAAGGCCGTTAACGCTTGGCTAGGCCTCTGCTAACGCCTAGGTTAGCGGTTGAGAAGAAATTCCCTGGTGACCGCGATAGGCTCACAAGGATGTCATTAATTGAAGGTATGAAATATTTCGATACGGAGCTATCCTACCTCTCATCTTTTTACCTCAGAGGGATTCCCTAAACAAGTCAGGATGGCGCATTTGGCTTGTATTGGTAAGCACGCATTGCTCAACACCAGATTCAAACTGATTAGGATGTCTAGGGAGCCGCAAGGTGAATGGTGTTGCGGAGGTGAATTGGTTTCTTCTGGGGCTATCGGCAACTTGTTTACGCTCGAGCAGTTACACTCAGAGCTTGTCAAGACAACTATTCTCAAAGATTTCGTTGAATTTGAGGGTATCAGCAAGTAAGGTATTGGGCTTTTCACTTGTTTCCCCCTCTAACGATCAGTTAAGGTTTGGAAATGTAACTAATGGAAGTGAGTGGGTGCGCCAGTTTCTGACACGACTCTCAAACATTTCTTGCAGTTACTCCTCGTCGGTGGCTCGATCAGGTTGGCTTTAGAGCTCGCCCCCTCATCTACACAAAATTTCTAACCGAATTCTAGTGCAACCCAGAGCTCAGTGATCTCATCACCAAAACACTCAAGGTCAACAAGAGTGTCTGGCTCAAAGATCTAACCAAACTTGAGGGCCTCCTTCCTTTTACTGAAAAGAAGGAGTTCCGCCAGAAATGGGCCGCTATCAAGCAAAACAACAAAGAACGGCTTGCGAAATATGTTCAATCCACTCTTGGACTCACAATCAGAACGGATGCCTATGTTTGATGTTCAAATAAAAGTAAGCTCATAGCACTTCTGTCACTCATGCGTCTTAACTGTTTTGCAGCGCCTCCACGAGTATAAGGTATTCATTTGTCATTTTTATGAAACAATTTCAAGTTTAGCGGTCGTCAGCGTCAAACCCTCAATATTCTTGGTGTCATTCATGTAAGTAGGCTGGGAGCACACGTAGCTACCGCTAATGATTCCTGGCTTAGCGTTATATCACGCTGAAAAACATGTCCCCCGCCGAGAGGAAAAAATCCAACCGGAAGGTTGTATTCTTCGCCGGAAAAGCTGCCCCTGCTTGTGAGTACCGATGTCATTAGCAGCAATGAAGCTCCCCTTAAAAGCCTTTCACAGATTACATCGCTAAACTCGTAGGCGTTCATAATTCTTGAATATTTCATCCACCTCTCATCGTATTTAGACCATACGCCTTATCGTGAATGTCGCTCGCGTCATCAATGAAGACCCTGACACAAAGGACTTTTTGCAACTCTACTTCCTTCCCGACTATTCTGTATCCCTCGCCGAGATTCTGATTCCCGCTTCTGACATCAGTCAACATATCTCAACGGCTGGAACCGAAGCTTCGGGTACTTCGAATATGAAATTCTGTTTGAATGGTGGACTACTGCTCGGTACTGTCGGTAGGTGTCAGCATGGGGGTATCCAACAATTCTATTCTGAACGCTATATGAGATGGTGCCAATATCGAAATTGCTGAGGAGGTCGGAGAGACCAACGTTTGTAAGTTTGCCCACATGTTCACATTTGTTTCACTGACCAATTTCTTGCTCAGTCTTCTTCGGCCACTTAACTCCGTGAGTCTGTTACGCGTCTTACGGGTTCTCAGGCTCACCTATTGAAACAGAGCTGTGGAGGACCTGCGCCACCAACACGTATACCACCCTGTCCCTCTCGAACAGAAATGTCCCGCCCTTGCAAACGTCCTCAACCAAGTTTCCGCTGGCATGTTCGGTGACGGTGGTGTGTACGAGCCGTATGTCGCATATACTCTGTGGCACCTTCCGCTTGCTAACGGCAATCTAGCCTCCTTAACACTATTCGCCAAGGAGATTACTATCTCCTTTCCGACGACTTTGACTCCTACATTACTGCCTTGGCAATGGTTGACGAAGCTTACCTCGATAGTAATGAGTGGATCAAGAAATCCATCAGAACGACTGCGAAGGTAAGGGTACCCAAAATCGCAACAGTCCTCCAGCTGATCATTCTTGGTAGATGGGCAAGTTTAGCTCCGATCGTGCTATTCTCGAATATGCAGAGAGCTACTGGAACTTGGAGGCTACCCCAGTAGCTTAAGTATATCCTAAAACATCCAAAACCTACCATGAACCATTATGTCTACGCATCCTATGTTTGGTTTACATACCTATCAATGTGGTTTCTATGTTTTTAACGTGGTACACACTCCAGTGAAATCAATTGAGTTATGCAAAAGCCCTCAGAACGAAAGGTACAATGAAAGCTGAGAAACATATGAATTAGGAACTATTTCCGGAGGGAGTGTATAGAGATCAAGGTGGAGAAACGACGGTGAAAGAATAATAGAAACGTTATGTCATACATCAGGAATAGACGGGGAAAGCTACTAAGCAAAGGGTATATGAGTCGTCCAGCTATTACATTGACTGTTAGTAGTGGTGTGGCGGGAGCCTGCGGAATGCAGAGAATGGTTGGAACTGCGAGGTCCTGGCTGTTGAACGCTAATGTGGTAGAACTCGCATTGCACGCATACAGAGTAGATGAGGTCTTTGCGTCGGTTTCTTTAGTCATCTCTAGCAGTCGCGGAAGCTGTCTCGGGGGGATTAGAAGGGGTGCCTTCGGAAGGATCTTTGGTTTCCGGGGGATTGTCTATGGAACTTCGTTAGTTGTAGTCACAAGACAGGAAGTGGTGCGTTGTACCTAGACTTGAATTTGGCTCGGGATCGGGGTTCTCAGCTGAAAGCGGGTGTTGACGGGTTAGATCCGCATTGAGATTATCTGGGGAATGAAATACGTACTATCAAGGGCGGGTGCTTCAGTCAGCACCGTTGATTCAGCTTCAGTACTCAATAGTTCCGGTGTTGTGGCGGCGGGCATCGATTCATCATCAGCTACGTCCTTTTCGATGATAGTGGCGTGATGACCATTGCCATTTGCGGTTTCTGGTACTAGTAGTGCTGGTTCACCCTCACTCTCATTAGCGGGAGCCTCGGCGATGTCCAAGGCGACTCGGGGGCCTGGGGTGGAACCTGACGCTGTGACATTCGTAGGAGGTTGGACGATGGACACGGGCTCTGCTGTTGCCGTTGTAGGTTCTTCTACCGCGTCCTCGACGAATATAGCTGCTATGTGTTCGGCGTCATCTACTGCGGGTGGGGGAGCCTCAACAACGGGGACGGGGTCTTGGGAGACGGCCTCGTCCGCGGTATCATCTTCAACCGGCACCGGTAAAGGTTCAATCCGAGGCGTACTTGATATAACGTCGAAAGATTCAGCAGGTTCGGTGGTGGGATCCTCGGATTGTTCGGTAATGGGTGCTGATGACTCTTCGTCAACCAGTGTTTCTGCGGGGGTACTAGTAGGCTCAGGTTCCGCGAGCTCAACAGGTGGTTCTACTGGAGTGGTTTCTATCTCCGGGGTAAGTGAGGTCGAAGAATCGGCGACATGTTCAGTGGCATCGCTATCTAACGGCGCCTCGACGTGGGAAGGCTCTTAAGCGAACGTCAGCATGTGTTGCGTTGCAAATTTCATGATACCTACCCTCAACATCGTTTTCTTCCTCAGGTTCAGATGGGGCTTCTACCAACGGAGCTTCAGAGACGGGTCCAGTAGCGTCCTCGATTGTGAGCTCAGGTACAGCGCTTATTTCTGCAATCGCGATTTCCGCGGGAGATGGTTCCACCTCTGTGGACTCTTCAGTAGCAGACGCATCCGCTTCAATAGTCGGGACTCCTTCTACAGGTACAGGAATGGTGGGGTTCTGATCCTTGGGTGCAGGTATCTCCTCTTCGGCGGCCACGGGTAAGGTCTCTTCGGCGAGGGTAGTAGATTGGTCTATTAGGGGTTCCTCGGCGCCTAGCTCCTCAGCGGGGGGCTCAGTTGTTTCGACAGCAAGCGTTGAAGTTGTATCGGCTGCTGGTTCTCCACAGGGGGGTCTTCGGCAAGGGGCTCAACTGTTTCGATAGCAAGCGTTGGAGCCGTATCGGTTGCTAGTTCTTCCACAGGAGACTCTTCAGCAAGAGGCCGCTCCTCTTCGACAGTAGTAGGCGCCACAGGGAGGTCTTCAATGGATGGTCCCTCAATAACAGCTGCGTCAGCAGCCGCCTCCTTGACCGCGGGCTCCTCAGCCGTATCCTCTACAACAACGGGCTCTGTGACCGCGGGTACTCCAGCGGCTGGCTCCTCGATAGTAGATGCCTCAACGACAGGCTCCCCCAGACCAGGCTCTTCGGGAAGAGGCTCTTCAACGGGGGCCTCAACGACAGGTTCCTCTAGACTAGGCTCTTCGGGAAGAGGCTCTTCAACAGGGGCCTCAGCGATAAGCTGCTCACCAGGGGCAGCATCAGTCGCGTCAGCTGTGGGCGTCGAAAGTTGTTCAATTGCAATTATGGGGTCTGCAGCTACGAGAGGCTCCTCTTGTTCGACAGGCTCTTTGAAAGTCTCCAATACGGCTTCTTCGACCACGGGAGGGGGGTGACTCTCGGACAGGGGGACAATCGACGGTTCCACCTTCGGTGACTCTTCGACAGGAGCTGGGACGTTAGGTGGCTCTGGTACATCAGATATTGCTTCAACCGTTTGGGGCGCTACAGCGACTTCCTCGACAGCTGCCGGAGAAGACTGGTCAGGTTCTTCTGGTGCTGGTGCTAGCGCTGGAACAACAGCCGGCTCTGGCTGTTGCATTGCTTGTTCCACTTCTTCTGATCCAGCAGCAGGGGGTTGCGCGAGTTCGGCTGTTTCAAGATCCCCGGCAGGAGCAAGAGCGGCATCAGCGGTGGCAAGGCCGCTTTCCTTTGCCTCATCCGTGGCAACAGCGACCAATTCACTGGCATTTTGCCCCAATAGGCTTCGCCTCCTCCACTCCTTTCACAGAATCCTTTACCGCCTCTTTTGAAGCATCCATAGACTTTCGGCCAACATCCGCAGACTTCCTGGCTACATCTGCTGATGCTCTGGGTTTGGGCGACGGGATCCTAAGCTTAACAGTTCGTTCCTGGCTTCGTTTCTTCCTCTTCCTTCAACACCTCGCCCAACTCGGTGACTTTAGCTTGAGGAGAGAACTTTTTCCTGCTTTTTTCCTGTTGTAGCAGAAACTTTCTCAACCGAAGGGCTCAAACGACCCCGGCCAGAGGAAGTGAAAAACCCAAAGAAGCGCTTCTCAGACTTAGGTGAGGATGCACCGAGTTTCTCGGATGGGGTAACTGGAGCATTCACTACTTCGGACGGGAGCAGGTGGCTGAGGTTTAGAAACAAAGGTGTGCTCGATGATCAGGTATTCAATAGCTCTCTCGCCAACTTTGAGATCAGGAACAGACGATTTGAGTCTGCAGAGGACAAATGAAGGCCAGTTGGATGAAATGGGATCGAGCAAAGCATCAGTCCAAAACTCGATGAATGCCTCATCAAGCTGGACTAGCGAGACGGGGATAGACTTGGAAACCAATTTAGGAGGTTCGGGTTCAGGTCTTGAAGTTTCCGTAACGGCGGTACGAGGTGTATCGAGCGATTTACGACGGGTATTGGCACTAGGGGAGCGAGAGACCCTGGTACGTCTGCTTGGTCTACGTGAGGGTGGGTTTGTCTTCTCTACGTCTTGACCGAAGAGGGTAGAGGCAAGAGGCGCGGTGGAGGGAGACAGCCCGGAGAAACCGGCGGCGGAAAACTGGGCCCAGTCGGTATCCATCGGAGAGGTAGTCGAGGACGGGATTGGGGAAGGGTCAGTAGCGGGTTTCACATGACCATTCGAAGTGCCATTGAGAGGTTTGGATCTCTCTGCCGGCAGGGACGTTTGTCTACGGAAGGTCGGGCTATATTGGGGGATTTCGATCACGCTGAATGTCGGCGAAGCTGCTTCCTTCAACGGATGATCTCCTGGGATGAGTGTCAGGTAGCGAATAGTTTCGTCGGCGAAGACATGGCCAAGATTCGGATGGCCACCTGAAGAAGTATCACTCTCCCCAGTGCTAGCCTTCCTGATCCTCTCCCACAGTTCCACATAATCGACTTTATCGCTTGTGGTCTCTGAACTGAAAGCATCCTTGATGAATTGAAGAGGGTGGCGCTTAACCTTGTCGCTAGGAGAGGAAAACTCTGACTCGACTCGAACAAAGAGAGCGTCATGTTGGCGGGTCGAGAGGCGGGGGCGTAGGAAGACGTCGTTTTCTGTTGCTGATCCCTTAGAATAGGGATATTGAGCCACAAGTTCAAGTAATCGTGTTGGCATCCTAATTCCGAGAGCCTCGTCCCTGCACATTTATCCAGTGAGCCACCCGATCGTCATACACTCTCTGCCAAGTATTCTCACCTGATTCTGGCCAAGAAAATATGCTCTAATATACGCCCGGCCCTTTCCCAACGAGCGTAAAACTTCGGCCAATCATCATTCTCTTCAGGACCGTTGCGTTGACAATAGCCAGAGTCCAAAAGCTCTCGTGAGTTTGCTACCCGAGGTACTGTTCTTCTCGGCATGTGCAGCGAGGGAGGAGAATAACTCGAGGGTAGCGTTCAAAAGCTCCAAGTGTGACGCTGGCACCAACGGGCCTAGCTTTTCAGAATAGGCTTTAGGAGGGTATTCGGAATTGCGCTCGGCTTCAGCGAAAGCTTTATACCAAGACTCTTCCTTCCCAAAAGTATTTCCGGGAAGCTCCAGGTGCCGGAGTCCCCAGCGCAATACTGCGGCAACGTCATGAGGTGAACGGGTATAGCTGACTTCGGACTCGAACACGGAGGTAGGTGATGATGAGGTGGGCGAGAGTGTAGTGATAGGTGGCTTGGATTTCAAAGAGTGTATGAATAGTGAAATGAGCTTGCGCTGGATGTCGGGAGAAGAAGAATACCAATGAGGGTGCATAAGTCCGAGGGTTTCGAGTCCTGCGGACAGTCAGCAGATAGACGTAAAGTATGAGTAATAAACACACCTCTAGTGGTGATAGCTTGTGAACAGGTGCGGACTAAGATAAGGGCCTCCAAGGGATTTAGCCTCCTGTTACCAATAGTGGCGTCGGTCAGGATTTGAGCATCGGGATCAGCTTCAAATACGACCCCCAAAGCACGCGTTTGAACATCTTCCTTCGGAACAGGAAGAACAAGAGACAGCTGGGGGAGATCATCCTTCTTGTGGGGTATGTTGGGAGAAGAGGGCGCCGATTTGACTCTGAACAATCCAAAGGAACGTTCTTTCTCCTTCTCCCTCTCCCTCTCCCTCTCCTTTTCCTTCACGTTGCTCTTCCCATTCGCTCGATCTAGGAAGTCGGTAACACTGGGAGAGACCGTGGGGGATACAGCCTCAAACTTTCCATCTAGGAGAGAGCCATCCCACACACGCCCTTGAGATTGAGGTGAGCTTTTTTCGTCCTTCTTTCGACCGAAGACCTTGGACAAAAACGAGGGCATGGCGTGGCTTTCCTAGATTAAAATAAGCAAAATCACGTATTGAACGTGCCTGTAGATCATTAAAGCGTATTAAATGCTTACCTAGGTCGTCAAGAGGGGGAAAACGTGGTCGTACGCAGCCAGAACGGCGACAGGATGGTGCTCAAGGGACAGGTTCTCGCAGGTTTGGGTCCCACTAACGTGCCACGTGCACGTGTTTATTTGGGGGAATTACTTTCCCGTGCGTCTGCACCTTTCTCCTGACTCTTCGGAATTCTTCTGAGTTTTGCTAACACGAGCAGCAATTCTGCCAAGATTTTTTTCCAACGTGTTAAATAGAGATAGTAGCCTAGATTTGCGATGTTTCTTTGTTTTCGGCAGAAATCAGCCCATCTGCAGACGGCACAGCCACCCGTGCCTCGTTGCAGCCGCGTGTTTCCTTCTCCTCGATCACCAGCCCTTGGGCTGCGCTTCCTCTCCACCTGAATGGTTGAAGCTAAATACGCGCCCTCGATACCATAATACACAAAAATCCATTGCCGCCGTGTGCTTGCCTCTTAAGGACCCTGATGGACGCCACTAACGTGCCTTTTGGCGCTCTCCTCGGCGCTATCTTTGGATATGGACAGCCACATGCTTCAAGCAGTCCTCCGTCGATCGGGCAGCGCCACTACCCTCCTCATACATCAATTCACCATAATTACCCTTCAAGCTTCATCAGCTATCCAGGGGCCCACGAACCCCCTCCTGCTGTGTGGGGTGTGATACCATAGATCCACTACTGGTCATCATCACGACTTTTTTCTTTAGACACATTTTTGATCTATCGAACAACTGTTTATGGAGGATCTTACCCATCTCGACATGAGTATCATGATCTCAAGCCCAAATTAACCATGGGCAATATCATGGGAACGACTCAACAGCATCAAAGCAGAAATCAAGTGCGGCCTTCCCTCATAAGTGTCTATCTCTCTCATGACAAGATATGTGTAACCAAAAATACCCGAAAAACTGGATGGCTAGCCGAAGGCCGATTGATTCGAAAAGTTCAAGGAACACAGGAACCATATGTCAAGGTAAACATATATTGGTTCTGAAAGCCAACTTTCTCCGCCCCTTCCGCCCTCATCAACTACCGTACATGACCATTTGGTAATGCCTCCCGCCATGGGCCTCTCACTTCTCCTACTCCTGTGCCTTCAGGCCCTCCCACTAGCTCATGCTCAAACAACAATCAATGTACGTTCCCTCGCGACCTTGGGTTCGACCTCTCCCTCACAACTATATAGGTAACTGTCGGCGTGGCTGGGAGTTTCTTTGATCCCAGATCAGTGTCCGCGGCGGAGGGCGACACTGTCAACTTCATTTTCGCCGGAGAGTACGTCTACAACCAATCAACCATTCATGACATTCTAATCCCAGTCCTAGCTTCCACGATGTTACGCAGAGCACATTTGAGGCACCATGCACCCCGCTTAAGGGAGGATTCAGCAGTGGGTTCTTTGGACGAGGAGCTAATTTCGACGGTAACGAGACGATGTGGAGCCTGACCGTTACCAACGCCAGTGCCCGTAAGTAAACTATAACCTCGGAGTTTCTTCTCTATTCATAAACTGCCCTTTTAGCTATATGGTTTTTTTGCGCAGCAACCAGACCAGTCTCACACTGTGTTACCTCAGGAATGGTTGGGTAGGACAGTTGCTTCTGATACACACTCCTACTGAGAACGCTTCACCAGAGCCATTAACCCACCCTCCCAAGATATGTTTCTCCGATTTGTGTCTGCCGCACAAAACGTCAGTAGTACACCTATGGTAGGTCCTTCTCTAACCAACCGGTCACCGAGCCCTTTGTGACCCTTACTTGCTCAGTTCTTCCCTACACTCAGGTCTAACGGGAAGCGGCGCCGATAGGGGCGACCCCAACCGTGATCATAACGGCGACTCCGGCAGCCATAGCCTCGTCTTCGTCTTCCCCTAATGCAATCACAACCAGTGCTAGCGATTCCTCTAGTGCCTCAGCGTCCAGCTCTTCAAACCATGGGGCCGTCATTGGTGGAGCCGTGGGCGCCGCCGTAGGTGCAGTCCTCCTGCTTTTCCTCGGAGGGTGCCTTTGCTATCGTGCGAAGAAACAACACCGAATATCCCAAAACTCCTCTTTCTTCTCATATAACCCAAATCCTAATCAACAACAACACCAATCCATGAACACTACAGTGACCAGTGCAAAGTCAACTTTCAATAGCGCCGCCAACAGTCCGAATTACATCACTGCTTTTGACATTGAACGGGAGTCGAATGTCATGATGCAGAAACAGCCTCTTCTGCCCATGGCAAGTCCCGCGATGGCCGAATATCCGAACACACTCGCACCACAGCGCTACAACACCGGTAAAGGGTACAGCGCAGGACCTAGTCAAAGTGCAGGAACTTTTTATGGCGACCCATCATCAATCAAGCCGACAGCGATCTTATAACGCTATGGCCACACCCTCGTCAACACCTACGCACATAGCAGCAGCCGATGGCTCCTCCACCACAAACGATTCTGGCGCCGGAATCGACTTGCATACACTTGCAAAGGAAGTTGTCGCGGTTCTGCGGCATGAAAAGATGGCGGGCGATGTATCACCTGCTACAACGGCGCCCCCGCATTATCGCACTGTCAATGAGTAGTGATCACAGGACTCGGACGGCCAGTTATAAATATCATTTTCTTGGCTGCGTGGGTAAGACAATCGTGAGAGGTGCGATATGCATGGAGAATGGCAAACATCGGGAGGGATGATGAAATTAGACCCATGGGTGAAAACGTGGGTGGCTTAAGTGAGCGAAATACCGTTTTTATACTTTTTTATTCGGAGGTGGGACTTTTGATATTATTCCATTATGTATCCCGCCCTTCTTATTGCAGTAGCTTTATCGCGAAGGTTATACCACCTCACCTCATCACAGCTTCCTATACACACATACACTCCTTTCTCATTGATGACAAATTAACGTTTCTCTATCTATTAAACCCCTCGGATCCCTATCGGTTTTCTGATGCCGTACCTTGAACGAAAACGCAGATGACAGTACAAGTGCGATGTTTCATGGTTTGACACACTAACCCATCACTTTGCTTAATCGAACAAATTGTTGGGAAAGCTCGCTTGCCTCACGGCAAACATGACAGACCGCAAGCATTCTGCCCTTGTTGTTCCCGTCTGCTGAGATATATAGCCTAGTTGCACTCACAATCACTATTCGGTAGTAGCCCCTGAGCGTGCCCATAGATATCATTTATTAGATATCACCTTGGATGCTAATTGTTTTGGCGGAAGTGGGCCATGCGACAAGGCATTGAACGTTTGATATTCGCCGGCAGCGAATCATAATCAAGAAACCCAATACAGTGCATATTTCAAATTAATACGTGATCACTCTGGCTCTGCAGCTTTGATCTGTGAGAAAAGACTTTAAAAAAAGCGCCCCTGTTTGCGATGCTTGTCATCATCACTTTCATTCACGGTGCATAACCAGTCCAAACCACATGCGCTGATGTTATCATATTCTTCTTTGATGCAGAAGTAAAACATTTATGCGCACGTCTTAGGACTCGCGTTTTGATTCTTCGATCCCGATCTTTGTCATAGAACATCGTGTGCACCTGGCACGGCTGACACATTCTGAGTGTCTGTCTACACAGAGCGCAATTGATGTAGCACCAGTACGAATCCCACGATGTTAGATTGTTATTATCATCAAAATATCCTTTCCACTAACGCGGCTCGTACTGCGAGAGGAAAAGCAGCATTTCTCGAAAAGTTTGTACCGCCGAGGAGGGGAAGGCATACTATATACCTGCAAGATTGACTCCCCACACTATTTTTTAACGGTTTTGCTTTTTAGCAACGATCAGTACATCACGGTGGTAAGCAACGGGTTGGAAGCTCAGGGAAGGCAGGGAGCGGAGATGGGTAACTTTGTACCACCGTTGAGTTTGACATGGGAGGCAATGATCGAATCAAAAGCTTGGACCCTCTGATGAGTCATTCCATTCTCCTGAGAAGCTATTACTATTCGTATATTGCACCCGTTCACTGCGCCGTGATAGTAGAGGAAATGATCGTCTTTGGATGGGTCATGTAAAACCAGCGCATATAACTATGCTTTCCGCTGTTTGACTAAAGGCAAAGCCCTAGCTGAGCGAAAGCGAAATGGCTTAACAAATCAAGGCTACTGTGAATCTCTGTACCAGTATGCAAGAGCACATACCCGGTGTGTCTATGGCCCACTTTGGTTTATGAAGAATGGTTGACGGTGTTCCCACTATAGCTGCGCAGGACCAACTCAGACACTAGGTGGGTTAACAGCGTACGGAACCGCAGCGGCAGTAGTGATAAGTCCCCAGAGGATAGATTGACTTGGTAGAGGGTATGCGCATATAGTTATAACACGAAACAGAATTCTGGATGTACCGTTACTGGAGCGTTAAAGAGAGTGGCATGATCAATCAAATATTCAGGAGTACTTTTGTTGAGATGAAGATCAAAACATGGATCAACGACACTGGCTCTCTTTCCCAAAAATGTGAGCTTGGACTTTACCTGGGCGCAAAATGAGTTACTGATTACAGATTTTCAGAGTTCCCTTGAGTACAAGTCTGATAAGCTGTCACCTCATTAAGAGTAACGCGACTTTGAATTGAGGCTCTCACTCCACTGTAACGTCACATAAGGGCCCTGACTGACTGAAAGTTATCCGGGAAATAGTTGTCGAGCTAGTGGACAATCGAACGCTGATTTTGAGAGTACTCAGGTCAAGATTCTCGATTTGCCTGGCATAATGGGTGACGAATGACTTGAGGAGAATATCAACCTGAAGACTAGTAAGTAATATCCAGACATATAAGTAAGCGCCAAAGTGTCTGCCCGAATTACGAGCGCCGAAAGAGTGATCTATAATTATCTACGTAGAGAAGGAGCCATTCCCACAAAATGGATAGCAACCACTACTCACCCTGAAGAAAGACCAAAATTTTTGATGGTGGGAAGATAAGTTCACAGCATCTTTAGCAGGTATACTCATTAGTTACGTGCAAGTACACAGCCCCAAAAATGCTTACCCTTCTCCTCCTCCTCCTCTCCACCCTCAATTTGTCATTAACGATCCCTATTGATATCTCAAGCTCCAAGAACGACAATGTGCCACCCGGGACAGAGGTCCTGATAAACCCGGATGGTCGATCAACGCAGGATATTGTATGGAGCTGCCTAGCGACAATTTTTGCATGCACCTGGGTAGCAGTTCATCCAAATCTGCCGGGACCATGGGACTCCGAGTTGACGATGCTAAAGCGTCGGGTGATGATCATGATTTTTGCGATGCTTGCACCAGAGTTTATGACTATGTGGGCAATGCTGCAGTGGATCGCCGCACGGAGGATTGCAAGCGAGTTCAACACGAAAAATTTCAAACAAAGTTGGTGTGGAGTTACATAACCAGTCAAAAATATCCCTCATACCTGGCACCTAGAGCATGTATCTAGTGAAAGCGTTGAAGACGAAGTCGAGGATATTTGGACCACCATCAAGAGTGCAGTGCATGAGTGGTGCGAAGGTCCAGATCCGAATCGGCCAAGAGACTACCGATGGACATCCACACACGGCTTCTTCATCCAAGCGGGTGGCTTCATCCTCTGCACTGATGATCAGCTCGAGCGTGTGCTCACGTTCAACGACCTACAGGAACTTATCAAGAAGGGAGAAGTCGATGTCCCCCGGATCACCGAAGACGAGATCAACGACAGAAGCAAAGGCGACTTTCTCACCAAATTACTCGTTGTCCTCCAGACGACGTGGTTCGTTCTGCAATGCGTCGCTCGTTGGGCAGCCAGCCTACCGGTCACGGAACTTGAAGTTGTCACATTGGCGTTTGCGATGCTCAATGTGTTCACATACGGGCTATGGTGGAAGAAGCCACAGAATGTGCAGTTTGCGATTTCCATCCCATGGAAACATACGACGAACGGACAGGTGGCAAAGGGCACCCAAAACACACGCCGATGGGAGAAAATCCGATCGCACGGGAGAGAGCCTGAAAGAGCGCGTGAAGAGAAGTGCGAAAGCCAAGTTGTGGAGAATAATGGACGAGAGGAAGGAGGAGATGGTGTTGGTAATGTCCAGGGTGGTGGTAATGACGGATCAGACGGCAAGAGCAGTAGCAGATGAAATGGCTCTGAGAGAAATAATAAGAGAGTTGGCGGCGGGAGAGACTGTAGTGGGGGAAATGAAGAAAGAACTAGAGATGGAAATAGGAAGAGAGGCAGCGACCGATGCGGCGAAGGAGATGGCAAGAGAAATGACAAAGGAGATGGCGAGGGAAATAGTAGATAACGCGGAGAGGCAGAGGGATATGGAATGGGAGAGAAAAAAGATGGTGGTAGATGAATGGGAGCGCGACATAATAGGGGAGAGAATAAGAGACAAGGGCATAGAGGAGGGTACATTGGAACGGTGGGAGTGGGAGATAGAGATAGGAGATGGAGATATTAAGGAATAAGATGAGGCAGAGGGACAGAGCAAGAGCGAATAGGATCCGGCAGAAGGAAGAGGAGCGGGTAAGGGAGAGGGAGAGGGTGAAAGTGAAGGTGAATGCATGGAAGATGGAGCGAGAAAGCATCATAGAGAGAGCGGCAGGAAGTGAGTGGAAATGGTCCCAGGAAATGGAGGATATCGTCAATCATATGCTGGGAGAGGTAGTAGAGAAGGACAAGGTGGGGGACTATTGAGAGGAAGATGGGGAGAAGTATGGGGAGCTGGGGGAATGTCCAACAGTACTCGCAGAAGTTGGGTCGGGCGCCACCTTGGAGAAGCAATGCGACTGGGATGGGGCGGGTGGTTCCAAATCCCATGGATTCTACTCTGGGCTTTCTTGCGTCCACTCAGCAAGATGAGCGGCCTCACAGATAATGTCCTTGGTTCTCAGTCACTCCGCATCCCTATGTTCTGGAAAGAGCAAACCGACAGCAGAGTTGACTTTCCTGTCCTCGGAATCGGTGTCCTCTTCGGCACGCTTCATCTCATTCCCTGGTGGTCAGGCTCGTTTCTGACCATTACAGAACGTTGGCTCTGGCGTTCGTCTGCGCTTATGATTACGGTCGAACCAATGATGGTCTTTGCACTACGTCTCGTGGACACTTTGAGGCGTCGTCGTGCCGGTTGGCTTCCCCAAGCTTTATTTGTGTCGTTGCGTATCCCAGCGGTTCTGGGCATTCCGCTGTATATTCTTGCCCGTCTCGTCCTTCTCACACTCGCCTTCATGACTATGCGCGGCCTTCCCACCGCTGCATTTGCAAACATCAACTGGACAACATTTCTGCCCCATATCTGATACCTGTGCTATTGAAAACCAAGCACGCTACGAGGTCTCTCCCAGCTAGAATATATGGTATACATCGTTTGCAGTTATGAACCTTTATAGTAGCTACCATAGAGCCTGCCACCTTAGTTCTCGTGCACATTGTGAGAGGCTGAGGTGAGCTATTATACCCATATCCTATATGCTTAATGCTCAGCTGTAGTGACATATACATTCTATAGCCACCTAAAATACAGTCCCATGCACATTACGAGAGGCTGAGCACGAATAGCTTCTACATGTGTGACGATTGCTGTTGTCTCCTCTTACTTACCCTCTGACATATGCTTATCGTCTATGAATGTTCTCTTTAAACATATTTGCCCCTGTGCAGGTTTGCCCTACTTGTGAGGCCGTGTCATTGAGGGAGAAAATTGATACGTCTGTAATTGAATCACAAAAGACTATTGGCAGGATCCTAGCGCTCTGTTACTTCAGAAGAGGGGGGCAGCCGCACTGGGGAAAAACCAGAGTATGAACCGATACTATTGCCCCTCTTTCCCTCGGTAGAAAGAGAAAAATTGAGTCGAGCCTTAGTGTTTTTGCGCGCACCAAGTTACCGTTGACAGGGTATTGCGCCAACAAAGCTCATGACAAAGATGTTGACTAGGGACTCTCGAAAATAGGCATGTCGAAATAGCGGATTACTGAGCACTATATTGTGCGAGTTTTCGAATCAAGTTATCTTACCAAAGCGAAGGGGCTGACAGTACTAACCTGGAGATCGGTGACCAGGCATATGAATGGGCGTTCTATCGACATCACGTCTACTGGACGTCGAAAAAGCAACATATGCTATCCATGCATAAAAGGTGCCCTTCCCACAATAAATTGAGGAGACAATCGTTATTCATTAGTCCTAAAACAGACCGGACTAGTTGACATCAGGAAATGACAACGGTGGGAAATGGACCTACAGCATCATTATTAGCAGGTAGAAGCAGTACGGAAGATACATGCACGTACACAGCCCCCCAAATGCTCACCCTTCTCCTCCTCCTTCTCCTCTCTACCCCTAATTCGTCACTAACAACACCTGTGGCCATCTCGAGCTCTAATAACAATAATGTGACATCCGGAGCGTTGGGTCCGACAAGCACGGACGATCGATCGATGCAGGATATTGTGTGGAGCTGCCTGGCGACGATCTTCGCGTGCACCTGGGTAGCAGTTCACTCGAATTTACCAGGACCATGGGACTCCGAGTGGACGATGCTGAAGCGTCGTGTGACAATTATGATTTATGCGATGCTCGCGCCAGAGTTTGTGACTATGTGGGCAATGTTGCAGTGGATGGCCGCGCGAAGGATTGCAAGTGAATTCAACATAAAAAACTATGAACAGCGTAGGGCTATATAATCAATTAACAAAAGAGAAACCTCTCACTCCCCACCTAGTGTCTGTCTATAATGAAAACACTGAAAGCTGCGTCAAGAACGGCTGGACCACCATCATCAAGAATGCAGTGATTGAGTGGTTCAAAGGTCCGGATCTAAATCAGCCAAGAGACTACCGGTGGACATCCACACACGGCTTCTTCATTCAAATGGGCGGCTTCATCCTCTGCACAGACGACAAACTCGAGCGCGTGCTCACATTCAACGACCTACAGGAACTTATCAAGAAGGGAGAAGTCGATGTCCCCCGGATCACCGAAGACGAGATCAACGACAGAAGGCAACGTGACTTTCTCACCAAGCCGCTCGCCGTCCTTCAGACAACTTGGTTCGTTTTGCAATGCGTCGCTCGTTGGTCATCCAATATACCGGTCACGGAACTTGAAGTTGTTACACTTGCGTTTGCAGCGCTCAACGTGTTCACGTACGGGTTGTGGTGGAATAAACCCCAGAACGTGCAGTTTCCGCTTTCCATCCCCTGGAACGCTATGGATGGCAAGTGGTATGGAGCACACAGGATACATGGCGATGGGAGAGGGGTTGACCGTACGGAAGAGGGTCTGAGAGAACGCATAAGGATGGCGGATGAATTGGAACGTGATATAATAGGGGAGCGAATAAGGGACAAGGACCTAGAGGAGGATGAGTTGGAACGGTGGCAGTGGGAGAGGGAGATGGCGATAGAGACGTTAAGGGATGAGATGAGGCAGAGGGACAGAGCGAGAATAAGTAAGATCAAGCAGGAGGCAGAGGAGAGTTTGAGAGAGAGAGAGAGGGTACAGGCGCAGATAAATGCATGGAATCAGATGGTGCGGGAGAACATCATATCGGAAAGAGCGGCAAAAAGTGCGCTGGGAAAGGTGGCGGAAAAGGGCCAGGTGAGAGAGATTGAAAGGAGTATGAGGAGAGCACGGCCAGAGGTTCAAGGAACGTCTCAAGATACGCACAGGAGTTGGGCTAGGCTCCGTCTCAGAGAAGCGATGCTACTAGGATGGGGCGGGTGGTTCCAAGTCCCATGGATTCTGCTCCGGGCTTTCTTACGCCCACTCAGCAAGATGAGTGGCTTCACTAATAACGTCCTTGGGTCTCAGTCACTCCGCATCCCTATGTTCTGGAAAGAGCAAACCGACAGCAGAGTTGACTTTCCTGTTCTCGCCATCGGAGTCCTCTTCGGCACACTTCATCTCATTCCCTGGTGGTCAGGCTCATTCCTGACCGTTACAGAACGCTGGCTCTGGCGGTCTTCTGCCCTTACGATTACGGTCGAACCAATGCTGGTCTTTGCATTGCGTCTCGCTGACGCTTTGAAGCGGCGCCATTCAGGCTGGCTAACCAGAGCTTACTTTTTCATATTACGCATCCCAGTGGTTTTGGGTATTCCGCTTTATATTCTTGCCCGCCTCGTCCTTCTCACCCTCGCATTCACAACACTACGTGATCTTCCCCCCGCTGCATTTGCAAACATCAACTGGACAACCTTTCTCCCCCACGTCTAACACTTTGTGTACGTTGGTCATTGCCCCCTTTTCCCATTCTCTCACATATCGCTGTTCGCCGGCAAACCTGTGTTGGATCTGTTTCGTCATGTATGCATACACTCTTTATTGAGTTGTGTCATTGAGGAGGGGATTTAAAGCATTTGTAATCGAGTCGCAAATGACTCTTCATTGGGACCTTTGCAGTCCAAATATAATAATTCCGGAAGCACATGTACGGCACTGCCAGAAATCTGCATCCCAGAATCCATCGTTCCAACAACTTTCCGGGTCCGATATCAACGAAGTAGACCTCAAGTTATTCCTCTACCAGGTATATATAGAAGCAACACTGCCCGCCTCGATGATTTGATGCCCAACTAACGTAGGGGAGGGAGACCTGAGAAGATTGCAAAGGGTGTTCGCTCCAAACTGATGGCATTTTTACCCATTCCAAATACAATACATCCCTTCCCTCATGATTTCTCGAGTTGTTTGCAGTTATGTATGTACCCCGTACGCTGTAACTGGATAAGCCCCTCCCACCCCGCCATACCGTGCCCCACACGTCTTTCCGAAACCGTTCGGGCAATGATACAGGAATCTGATACAGATAACCCGAAATAGTACCGGTACACAGCCCAGTGCACAGCATAGCAGAGCAAAAAAAAGCAACGAGCTGAGGGAAAGGAACGTGGAATGCCCAAAAAGAGTGATCGACGGTTTTTGGACAAGACAAAGTCATGAACATTTGTGTCTCGTCTCTATGGCGAGTAATATGTGCTGTATATTGTATATGCAACTGACAATCAAGATTTTCCAGCAACCATCACTAAACAGACTGGTTCATAATCGGTCGCAAGGGGGGATGGGATGCAATAAGCAATCGTTATCAGCGGGGGTACCACGTTACCATATTCAATTTTGGCATGAGAAAAAAAAAGAACACACAAAATGGGCACCCTTGTTTCTGATTTGTTCGCATGTCGAGAAAGTAGTTGAGCACATAACATACCCTCATAAACGAGAGGTACCTGACTCTGATAGCCGAGAAACGTTGAGGGTCGATGGAACAAAGGTTAATTTGCTGTATGCTTGTACATGACATGTTCTGATTGTCGGCTAGAGAGGGCTCAGAGAGTAGAAGTGTACCTCACCATTACTATAAACATACATATCATCTCTTTGTTATTTTGAGACGACTGCGGGAACTCTTTCCTCGAGGATCCCATGCCAAGGCACTTC